>JASVEL010001817.1:0-52658 GCA_032618575.1 Nicotiana noctiflora
AAATTGGTATGACGTGATTTTTTTTTAAATGTAAATAAATTATTTCGAAAAAACTCTTTAATTTTTTTAATTCAAATAGAAGATATTTTTGAACATTTGTAGAGAATTTTAAAACTCTTATAATAGGATTATATCATGGATAAACTCAAAAAATTAAAATCTTATAGAATATTTGTTGACATTCAATTATGTCCCTCTTTTCTTCCAAATTGTTTACTTGAGCTTCTAATAACACTAATAATGTAAGAATAGTTATTTTACCATTTCTAGCACGAACTAGACAATTATTATTATTATTTACTCAATATCACTATTACTATTATTATTATTATTAATATTATTTTTATTATTATTATTAATATTATTATTATTATTATTGTTATTAATGTTATTGCTTTCATCTTTTATCACTCATACCTTAATCGTATTTATTGTTACATTTCACCAAAAAGCGTATTTATTTCTTTTATATCACTAGCGAAAACATTTTTTGCAATAACTTTTAAATATTATGAAATTATATTTAATAAATATTTTAGTATCGTATGATTAATATTTTATTTAAACATTAGTAATCGTGATTCGGTACAATAAATAAATTACTTACTTGCTTTTAAAAAAAATATTATTGTTGATTATTAAAAGTCCAAAGAGTTTAGAAGGAAGAAAAAATATTTGGCCTAATTAGTAACCCAATTTTCTACTACGGGCCCAAATTACTCCAAATGGCCCACCAATTTTACCAATCTGTTGAATGATCAAGTAATCAACTTTTGGTTCTAGATACCATATGACTTCCTCACTTCCCTCATGTTGAATTTATCGTCTGTAGCATTCCAATATTGCCGGAGTTGTTCGAATTTTGAATCTGAGAAGCAATGGGACGTTAGAAGTTATACCGGTAGGTTTTCTTAATTTCATGTTTTGTTATTTGAATTGATTTCTTCCCATGATAAAGTGATTTGGGTTTATGGTTTTATCCGTTGGGGGGTCAGTTTTTGTTCAGATTGTCCGTTCTAAGCTAGATTAATTTTCTTTTCTCTTAAATCTAGTAGTTTGGTTTAATTTTGTTTGGTTTTTATTTCTGTTGGTTTTGATTAAATAATTCTTGCGTGCTACTAATAATTTGGTCTCAGTTTAATTTCATTTGAATTGCTGAATCATTTAGTAAGTAATTTCAGTTTGGATTACAGTCTTGTTGATTTTAAGTTCCATGTGCTGATTAGTTGGTTGAGTAATTAGTTAAACTGTAGGGTTTATTTGGACTTAGCTCAATTTCTCTTTTCCTTTGAGTATTTGACCATAGTTATCTGACCAAGATAAAGAGGGATGTGGTTAGTTTGACTAGGATTGGCAATTTCAGAATAAGGACAAGGGTAATATAGGTCTTTCTAAATAATAATCTTACAATAACTGAATTAGAAATCCCTAGAAGCTTCTAGATAGGGGTTCAATTTAGAATTCCAAGAAATTTAGCAGTATAACTTAAAAAATAAGTCAGCCCCTTAGGGACTCTTAAGCAAAAACCAAAATTAAGAAAGAATTATTATGAAAAACTGAAAAAATCTGAAAGAAGCCTAAGTTTTGCCTATAAAGGCAGTCCCTACTGCCTTGCACACCAAGTTAGGATCTCTGAAAATTCCCCCCAAAATTTTCACAAGTTTCCACAAGCTTAAAATTATAATTTTAGATAAAAAAATTAGATCTAGAATTCGAAAGCTTTTTTAGATTTAAAATCTTCAGGAAAAACCAAAAAAAAAAACAGAAAATCTCAAAATACTGTTTGATTAGAGTTTCTTCTCAGATTAGTTTCAAATTCGAAGCCATTGGTTTGAATTTCTAGCCTAGATAAGAAAAAATGACTCGAAGATCTCTGGTGTTCCTTTGCTGAAGTTCGAAAATCTCTGGGGTTAATTTCGAGTTTGGTTTTGGGTTCAGTTAGATCTGTCTTGTGTGTTTGCTGGTTCAAAATTTCTACAAATCATTGCCCGGGCTGTTTGACATTGTGTACTGGACTGTAAATCTGATTTGAGTTGTGTTCTGTTGATTTCAAGCTGAATACTGTTGACTGTTGCTGATTTCTCTTACTTCTTATTTCATTCTAACTTCTAGGTATTCTCTAATCTCCAATGTGTGTGTAAGGCCCCAGAAAATTTCGCTAAGTAATATAGGATTCCTGTGGTGCCACGTAGGCTAATTATTATATTTTATGTGCTATGAACATGATGGACATCAATTAGACTTGATAAATATGAGTATGAGTCTTATGGTAAGTGATATGAGGTCCAAATGGAAGCCCAAGTGTAAGCCAAATGGGAAAATTTTCGAAATAGGCCAAAATTCCAAATGGATTCGCACAAGGCTCCACTTTAAACGACCATAGATAATTATGTATAAAGTTTTATGTGGTGAATAGCATATCAAATGAAATCCCTTTGAGTCTAGTTTCCAACGCTTCAAACCGTTCGTCATTTGGACATTCCTACACAAAGTTATGATCAAATTACCAAAGGCTGGAAAATGCGATCGTGTGTCAGGTCAAATCTGCGATCCGCATTTCTACTTTGCGGTCCGCATGTTCATTCCGCGGTCCGCATTTTGACCGCATATTGAACCAGTGTAGCTCATTTTTGGCTGCCGATTATGCGGTGCATTTTGCGGCCCGCATGTCCATTCTGCGATAGCAGAATTGACATCGCAAGGTTATTCTTCTAATTTTTATAACCCGACCCCATTTCAATATATAGGCTTTGGGGTTCATTTTGGGGTCATTTCTTACTGATTTTAGAGAGAGTGAGAGTATTTTAGAGAGAGAAGGAGGAACCCAACATCCAAATCATCCAAATCTTGCATCAATCTTCAAGAATCAAGAACCCAATAGCAAGTTTTTCATCTAAGAGGTAAGATTCTATACCCTAGGGTTTAATTTCGAGTTTGGTGTATAAGATGAGTTATTGAGGTATGATTCTTGGGTTTATTAGTATTGTGTATACATGCATGTACAACTTAGGTTTATGGGAAGATTGTTTAACTTAAATAACTAAAGATTGGGTTATGGAATGAAGGAAGTCTTAAAAAGGGGATTCGAAATCAAGATGCTCAACTAGTGTTTGATAAATTGTTCAAATGAGCTAGTTTCATGAATATCTTTCTAATATGTGTTTAAATTTGTTATGTTTCATAGTAGATTGGAATTGCTAGAGTTTTTGGAGTGTTGTAGTAACTTAAGGAAAGCTCAATCGAGGTATGTATGGCTAACTTTGATTCTTGTGAAATCGCCCTTATGTGTGCAATTCGTTTGGCATGTGTTAATTTGAGAGATTGTGTGTAATTTGTTGATTTTGTTGTTGGGTATCTAATTGATGTTAAACTACATGTGGTGTGGTATGAAATATGAATTGAAAGATAACAAGGGAATTGGAATTGGTGAAGAATTGTGAATAATGGTTATGATGGCCTATACGGCACCTTGTGGAAAAGAAACGAAACACTTGAAAATTGGTTTATCGTGGAAAGAGACGAAACACTTGAATTGTGGAAAATTGTTGAACATACTTGTGTGAATATTTTTGATTATGGAAATATTGTAACTTGGTTGTGATATTGGCTTGATAAGTAATTGAGAACATGAAAGAATGTGCAAGTTGCTTATTTGAACTTGTTGAAATTGTGTGTAGTACCTTATCTGCTGTTTGAAATTGTTGTGTTTTAAACTGTAAGGCGGGGTCGTGTCGCGCGCCGCAACGTGAGGAAATAAGGTGTGGGTTGGGGTGATAAGGGTGGCCGAGGTAATAAGGGTGGTCGTGGGTAATAAGGATGGAAAGCGATCGAAATCGCTATTGAAAATTGATACAAAAATCAATGATGTGAAATTGTGAAAGGAGACAGCAGGAGAGTTTGCAACCTGGGGGGCACTGATTGCCCCTATGTTTGACTACTTGCAATTTATGTGGTTGATTGGTTGTTGTTCTAATTGTTGACCTTGAACGTGCTTATGTTGAGACTTATCTGAAATGAGTAAAAGGTGGAACACATGGTTGGCTGGCTTGATTAGTTTTGATGTAATTTAATGGCTCGAGTTTACTTGGGACAAAGTTTGTCCATACATACCAGTACAATTCCAGTGTACTGACGTCCCTTTTGCCGGGGACGCTAGATTCATATTATGATTGTAGGTGAATCAATAGCAGCAGGTACTTCAGCTCATCGGCAGTAGCATCCTTCATCTTCCACTGCCCGTTTTGGTGAGCCCCTTTCCTTCCTCAGGGGTCCGGTGTGGCTCATGCCACTTTGTTATAGACTTCATTTTGATTTTTGTAAGGTATAGCCGGATCCTTGTTACCGGCAAGTATTGTATTCCCTTTTGTATCCTAGAGGCTCCGTAGACATGTAAACTGTGGGATTCCAATCTTATGTATATATTATGTCGGGCGTTGTAAAAATTGTAAACCTGTTAATGAATCACTCGCATGGTTATGTTTGTATATTGTGAAATGAGTTATAATTGGTAAGGTATTTGGTTAATGAGAAATAATCAACACAGGGGTAACACGTGGGAATGAAAGGCACCCAGGACCGCTTGATTGGGGCTACCCGGTCAGATGCCGGTCATGTCCCTCGATTTGGGGCGTGACAAACTTGGTATCAGAGCCTAAGGTTTTTAAGTGTCCTAGGATGTCTCGGAGCCGTGTCTAGTAGTGCCCTTCTTATCGGTGTGTTGTCGACCACATCATATAAGTTGGGGGTTGCACGGGCATTTAGGAATTTACCCATTTCTTTGATATTCCAGATCGTGCGATATGGCTCAAGATATGGAGCTAATTTCCTCTCTAAGTATTAACCTCAATATTGGTAATTTTGATAACATAATCTGTGAATTTGAAGCATGTAAGGTGAGATTTATCTCACCATTAAGTCCAAGTGGATCATCCAAGGACTTGTTAGAAGAATGTGTCGAGCCATGGAGTGATTGGTAGAACTTGTTGTTAAGGAGAGTACCCTTGTTCCTACTAATGTCACTGCACCACTAGATCATGTAGTATATCATCAGTATGTACGGCTAAAACCCCGTCTCTTAGAAATTAAGCTTCCATGGTGTCCGCGTAAATGTTGTAGGTTTAAAATATAATTTATGTAGTACCCGTTTTGTTATGTTAAGCGAATTATTGCTATGAAAATATATGTGGGAGGTACTTCTTCATTTGTTTAATATATTATTCTTGGTAGATGAGGATATGTAAAGAATGTGAACTATGTGCTAAAATGTCTTGACTTCAAGTCAAGTTTGAATTGATATTTTGATGCCAAATTTTGTGAGAAAACTTGTTATGGTTGATTCTTCCAAAATGTTGTTACGTGTACCAAAGGTATTTGATTGATTGCGTCTAGTCGTTGGTAATGTATAAAGATGTTTGGAAATGAAGTAAGTGACTGTGGAAATGTGGTAAGACTAGATGTTGGACTCTAGCCGTGTTTGATACTTTACATGAATTGGTGTTGTGACCCGATTTTGTGAAAGATGCATTCCAATATGATCAATGTGCTATTATTGACAACTTAAAATGGGTGCAAGGGTATGAATCATGTATTGAAATGCGAAGGCCTTAAATTGAAATTGAAGCAGCATATATTAAATAAAACTGTGTGAAGTCCTATTTGCATAGAGATGTTGAAATAAGTCAAATGTTTTTGAGAAATAGAGTATAGACAATGTGTCAAGAACTCGAAATGAAATTGTACCTGGCAATATTTGTGACATGAGAGAATATGAAACGGATTATGATGTTGATGTGAAATATGCGGAAATGATGTGAAATGTGGGGAAGAAGAGACTGTGTTATGGAATGTGGCCTAGTGCCAAGACTGATGTGATAATTATGGCCCCAAGAGCCGACGGACAAATATACGAGAAAATGACATGATTCTTTTATTTGATAATGTGGTGATCATTTAAAGTGTTTGATTCGTAATTGTGATTTCCTTATTATTGTATGAAGCGTATAGGTAAATAATTTTATATGTGAACCCTATGGAAGGGCTACGAAATGCAACCTAGAGGTATGGAAATTATGTAAAGAAAAAAAAACTATGTGATCCATTTTATTTGGTAATGTGGCGATTGTTTAAACTTTTTGTTAAACCCTTATGATTTCTTTGCCCTTGCATAGATATGTTCTTAAAAAGAATCTAAATTACAAAACAGTTCATGCACACGCACCTACTCTTTAAATGAGACGTATTGTTTACAAAGTCTCCCTATCAGAGTTCTATTGTTTACAACCTCCTATGGAATTGAGTTGTATAATTATGTTCCAGAATTGAGTTATAGCACTATTGATACTTCCTACTTGCTTTTTCTAAATTCTTAACAAAGGACTATTCTCGATGAATTTCTTTTAGAAACGCCTCATTTAAATTGACAACATCTGCTCACTTGTGTCTATACATGCACCATCGTAAAGTTTGTACATGTGGTGTCAAGTTCCATGCAAAGAATCCAAGATTTGTGATCCTTCTCGAGTCACTCTTTTACTTAGTTGTGTGTGTCTTATATGGCTTGATCATTCAATCTACTCTCTTACGAGTATCATCATGAGACCCTTTCACTATCTAGTAACATATATGCACATCTCAGTGCCTATCATATGAGTTCATTTCAATCAAAATGGTCACCGTGTGCATAAAGTCTCTCTGGAAAAAAAAATTGAGATCCTCACATCCCGTCATAGGAAAGATCTTGTGTCGCCATAATTTTTGTTTCCACTTGAGATATCCCGTAGTAAGTAGCTCACTTGGTTTCTAGTATCGTGGTTGCCCGTGATGTAGAATTGTATTGTAGTTTGGAAGATAGTATAGCATAGGCATGTCCAACTCATAACGAATGATTATTCTCTCTGTATGTCTCCACAATGTGTTAATTGTATTCCTTATTTAGTGAAGTCGTTGTGCTAGAACCCAACACTTGTACGATAACCATAAGAGAACATGCCCTTCTATGTATCACTATGACATTTCCTTTTTCAAGTCAAAACCTATGGAAATCTCATCATGAACATTTGCAAACCTTCAGCGATTATTGTGCACTGTCTCATTGTGTTTGGTTTTCTTCACACCCTCAACTTCTAGAATCATGGACTATGTCATTGTCATGTGTGGAGAGTTTTACTACCCTTGGTATCTCACCTTCTTGGCTAGATATGAGTGTTATTTGCCTTCTCCCTGGAGCGTCGTGTTAACTATTAGAACCATCTAACCAATTCATGATTTTGTCCCAATATCAAGATTTCCTAGCTATCGAGTTTCACTCGTGAAAGGTTGAGATTAAATGACTTCGGATTTTTGTACATATCATGAACATGTTGATTTGAATGAAAAAAATGGTCGTAATTTTTTAGTTTCCTCATATAAGATCAATTACCAAGAAGTGTTAAGTTTTCTAGAATATGGTAATCTCATAAGCGTTCAATTCTTTTCATCCTTATAGGGTTGTGGCATAGATTCTGTGCGTCAAGTAATGTTAAGAGTGTAATTCAACTTCGTGTATTTTGAATCCCATATCACATTCAAGGTGGTAGAGTATTCCTATTCGGGGTCGTCAGATTTTCCCTACACTTTAGAAAATGAGTGGTTCACGTACTCGAGTATTCCTCCTTAATGATTCCTATTTCCCATGTACTACTTACTCCTATGCCTCATTTGTGTATTAATTAAGGTAGTCACAGTGATTAACCATGTCAGTTTTGTTAGTAGTAACATTTCATGTCTTTTAGTATACGACCTCATAAAGTACTCTACCCAGTGCATTAATGGATTCCTGAAGAACTCCAGCCTGATCTTGAACTTTGTTGTTCCTCGTTGTATTAGATCATTGGGTATTGTAAGTTTAGACAAGTCAAAGATAAAGCTTCATAGTGTGGTCACATATATATTGATAGATAATTTAATGGTCAGCTTATGGTATCACATCTTAGGGTAACTATTAAGGGTCATCAAGGGTTTAGTGTGAGTGTACCCCTAAAAATATTATGTGAGTTGATAATAAAGGTAACATGACTGTATTACACATTAGGTTGCAATAGGTGTATGATATTCCCCATAATTGTTTCTCATGTACTTTGTGTTTCCATATGCTTATGTCTAAGAAGATAGTGAAAAACAAATGTGGGTATGAATTGACTTTATTGAACTATATGATCATGTTAATATCCTATATGATGCACTACTAGCAAGACTCATGATGGATTGACTTCATATGGACTGTTGATTGAAATGAAATTATATTCTTGTTGATGAACACCTTTGCGATTATATTAATGGCTGGTAAGGACAATTATGAACACATGATTGTTTGTTTACTATGAACCGACATCCTTGATGGTATGATGCCAAGTTATGGAATTGTGGGTTATTGTTGTTATCATGAATTGCAATTATCCAGTGGAGTGTAAATTGTACAGTGGAAGTTATCAAAAGGTAAAGTCAATGGATAGTTATCTCATGCAAGATGTTTATCTGTCATCCTTATTATGTATGTTTGGGAGTTGATATTATTTTTGAGAAGGTGTTATGATAATGCTTGTAAGTCGATAATGTCGCGTGGAAGGATAAATGTGTCGTGGAAGGAAAGTACTTTCGTTTGATTGAATACCAGTTAGTTTTGACTTGGAATGTACCATATAGGTATTTTGATGTAAAACTGTGCAGTCCATGTTCTGGTATCCATATGTTAATGTAGTTCTTATAATACTGGGACTAGGATTGTGGATATATATACATTGTGGTGCTATGTACAGTTGTGGATGTGTGGTTAAGAAGATTTTGGTGATTCCCTGGCAGGAGGATAGGCCTAGTTACAAAGGAAACTCTGCCGAAATTTCTGAAAAATTTAGGAGTTAGTGAAAATTTAGAGACTGGAGGTAGGTTAGAAAAGAGATGTATGATGTTAAAGTGTTTGGGAAAGACTATACACCTCATTCGAGGACGAATGATCCTAAGGGGGGGGAGAATGTAAGGCCCCAGAAAATTTCGCTAAGTAATATAGGATTCCGTGGTGCCACGTAGGCTAATTATTATATTTTATGTGCTATGAACATGATGGACATCAATTAGACTTGATAAATATGAGTATGAGTCTTATGGTAAGTGATATGAGGTCCAAATGGAAGCCCAAGTGTAAGCCAAATGGGAAAATTTTCGAAATAGGCCAAAATTCCAAATGGATTCGCACAAGGCTCCACTTTAAACGACCATAGATAATTATGTATAAAGTTTTATGTGGTGAATAGCATATCAAATGAAATCCCTTTGAGTCTAGTTTCCAACGCTTCAAACCGTTCGTCATTTGGACATTCCCACACAAAGTTATGATCAAATTACCAAAGGCTGGAAAATGCGATCGTGTGTCAGGTCAAATCTGCGATCCGCATTTCTACTCTGCGGTCCGCATGTTCGTTCTGCGGTCCGCATTTTGACCGCCGATTGAACCAGTGTAGCTCATTTTTGGCTGCCGATTTTGCGGTGCATTTTGCGGCCCGCATGTCCATTCCGCGGTGCATTCTGCGATAGCAGAATTGACATCGCAGGGTTATTCTTCTAATTTTTATAACCCGACCCCATTTCAATATGTAGGCTTTGGAGTTCATTTTGGGGTCATTTCTTACTGATTTTAGAGAGAGGTGAGAGTATTTTAGAGAGAGAAGGAGGAACCCAACATCCAAATCATCCAAATCTTGCATCAATCTTCAAGAATCAAGAACCCAATAGCAAGTTCTTCATCTAAGAGGTAAGATTCTATACCCTAGGGTTTAATTTCGAGTTTGGTGTATAAGATGAGTTATTGAGGTATGATTCTTGGGTTTATTAGTATTGTGTATACATGCATGTACAACTTAGGTTTATGGGAAGATTGTTTAACTTAAATAATTAAAGATGGGGTTAGGGAATGATTGAAGTCTTAAAAAGGGGATTCGAAATCAAGATGCTCAACTAGTGTTTGATAAATTGTTCAAATGAGCTAGTTTCATGAATATCTTTCTAATATGTGTTTAAATTTGTTATGTTTCATAGTAGATTGGAATTGCTAGAGTTTTTGGAGTGTTGTAGTAACTTAAGGAAAGCTCAATCGAGGTATGTATGGCTAACTTTGATTCTTGTGAAATCGCCCTTATGTGTGCAATTCGTTTGGCATGTGTTAGTTTGAGAGATTGTGTGTAATTTGTTGATTTTGTTGTTGGGTATCTAATTGATGTTAAACTACATGTGGTGTGGTATGAAATATGAATTGAAAGATAACAAGGGAATTGGAATTGGTGAAGAATTGTGAATAATGGTTATGATGGCCTATACGGCACCTTGTGGAAAAGAAACGAAACACTTGAAAATTGGTTTATCGTGGAAAGAGACGAAACACTTGAATTGTGGAAAATTGTTGAACATACTTGTGTGAATATTTTTGATTATGGAAATATTGTAACTTGGTTGTGATATTGGCTTGATAAGTAATTGAGAACATGAAAGAATGTGCAAGTTGCTTATTTGAACTTGTTGAAATTGTGTGTAGTACCTTATCTGCTGTTTGAAATTGTTGTGTTTTAACCTGT
Organism: Nicotiana noctiflora; assembly: GCA_032618575.1. Lineage (NCBI taxonomy): Eukaryota > Viridiplantae > Streptophyta > Magnoliopsida > Solanales > Solanaceae > Nicotiana > Nicotiana noctiflora. Next base: position 10,599 of record JASVEL010001817.1, read on the forward strand.
AAGGCGGGGTCGTGTTGCGCGCCGCAACGTGAGGAAATAAGGTGTGGGTTGGGGTGATAAGGGTGGCCGAGGTAATAAGGGTGGTCGTGGGTAATAAGGATGGAAAGCGATCGAAATCGCTATTGAAAATTGATACAAAAATCAATGATGTGAAATTGTGAAAGGAGACAGCAGGAGAGTTTGCAACCTGGGGGCACCGATTGCCCCTATGTTTGACTACTTGCAATTTATGTGGTTGATTGGTTGTTGTTCTAATTGTTGACCTTGAACGTGCTTATGTTGAGGCTTATCTGAAATGAGTAAAAGGTGGAAAACATGGTTGGCTGGCTTGATTAGTTTTGATGTAATTTAATGGCTTGAGTTTACTTGGGACAAAGTTTGTCCATACATACCAGTACAATTCAGGTGTACTGACGTCCCTTTTGCCGGGGACGCTACATTCGTATTATGATTGTAGGTGAATCAGTAGCAGGTACTTCAGCTCATCGGCAGTAGCATCCTTCATCTTCCACTGCCCGTTTTGGTGAGCCCCTTTCCTTTCGGGGCCCTACGTGGCTCATGCCACTCTTGTTTAGACTTTATTTTGATTTTGTGTAAGGTATAGCCGGAGCCTTGTTACCGGCAAGTATTGTATCGTCCTTTGTATCCTAGAGGTTCCGTAGACATGTAAACCGTGGGATTCGAGGCTCATGTATATATTATGTTGGGCGTTGTAAAAAAACTGTAAACTTGTTAATGAATCACTCGCATGGTTATGTTTGTATATTGTGAAATCAGTTATAATTGGTAAGGTATTTGGTTAATGAGAAATAATCAACACAGGGGTAACACGTGGGAATGAAAGACACCCAGGTCCGCTTGACTGGGGCTACCTAGTCAGGCGCCGGTCATGTCCCTCGATTTGGGGCGTGACAGTGTGAATAACTGAATCAGCAATATGACTTAATTATTGAAGAAAATGCTATGTTGTTCATGCCCTTCATGTCATTCTAGTTGAAGTTTAAATGACATGAACATTCCCTGATTTGTACCTAATTGGACTGTTTGGACAATTAAACTTGTGGTTATTCAGCTGTAATATTAGCCTTAATATTGCTTAGTTACTTGTTTTAGTTTAATTTTTTGTTTTTAAATCCGAAAATAGTGTGGATTTGCTACTGATTCTGAGATCAGCGTGTTGTGTTCACATCAATTTTAATTTCAAGCTAAATGCACGTCTCAAATGACTTTATCCTTTAGTAGCTAATATGAGTAGTTTAGTTATTGAATTCAAAATCTGTGTTTCACCTTGAGTTTAATGTTTCAACGTAGGTGCTAGTCACTTTAGGTTAGACCATTGTATTCCATACATGCTCGTAGCAAATCATAGCTTGGAGAAATTTGCCTTTAACCATTGTCCATTATTTGATTTAAACGTGCATCAGCAAATTGAGTGAATTGAGCTGATTAGTTGTTTGAGAATTAATGTTGAGTCGAATAATTTGTGCATACTTTTACAAAATCGAAAATGTCAGATTTCTGGGCATATTACGAGCCCATGTAGTTCAAATTCTTGTGCAAATAAACTTGGGCTTGCGATTGAAGCCCAGAAACGTTGTGCTCTTCCTTTGGGCTGTTTGAGGTTTAGCCCAATCGAAATGTTGTTTGTTAATTAAAGTTATTGGGACCAGAAGCTTTACAGTCGATGTCATGAGCTTATTTCTTTCTAAATAATGCTAATTGATTAGGCTACAGAGACAAATTTTAATAGAAAATCATAGTTCGTTAAGGTTGGCTTTAAAATAAAACGAGGTGTGTGATAATAGGTAAATTTTACTATATTTATACCCTAAATAATCACACTTTAATATTGTTTTGATAATATATATGATGGCAAAATGCTCTTATAAGTGTTTTTTGTGTTTTATAGGTAAACAATAGTTGAGGAAGGCTAAAAGAGAAATTTTGGAGTCAAAAGAATGTGAAAAAGGCTATTTGTGCAAAAATTAAGAAAATACGCTGGAACAGCCCTGAAGAATCCAAGGCACTGTTTGACCGTGGTTCCACCGCGATCGCGGTAGAACCGTGGTAGAACAGGCCTGCAGAAGTTTGAGAGTTTCAGAGGGTGTTGCTGACCGCGGAAAACGCGGAAAATTCAGGGGTCAAAGTGTAAAAATGGAAATTTTAATACCTAAACCCTATATATATCATTAGGATTCGCCCAAAGGAGGCAAGTTTTGTATTATTGACTACTTTTGCAAGGAAACTAGTGTGAGAGAATTCTCTTAACATCTCACTTTCTTTTATTTTGAATTCTTGATTATGAAATCCATTATATCCTTTGCTTTCATAGTTATGAGTAGCTAAATTCTTATCTAAGGTTGTGATGGAACCTATTGATTGATGAACTTCTGGGTTATATGAATACAAATTGTTAGTTAAATTTCTATTTGTTCAACTTCGTTCTTGTTGTAGTTAATTGATAGGATCCTCAATTAGTTGTGCCTATTTAGTGTGAAAAACTTGGAAAAGAGTGCATATTTAGGTCATTGTTGAACAACACCATATCTGGATTATTAGAGGAATCTATAATTGCGGGTGTAAAGGCGGGATTAGGAATAATGAAACATTGGGTGCAATCTAAAGTAAACTCTGATAATTAAAGCAAGCTAGGGTAGCTCGGAAGAGTGCAATAGTAAATTATTGTAACTACTCGGGAGAGAATTACGGTAGAATTTGTCACGACCCCAAATCCGGTCGTGATGGCGGCCAGCACATTGCTAAGCCAGCCTGACCAATCAATATCAACAACGGAGCTAGAAGCTCTCTTTAACCCATTTAAGCATTTCAAAATATGAAACAATAGTAATACTTATACCAACAACGGGGAGACCAAGTCCCAAAATATACTAACTCCCATGGACCGAAGGGTCAAGAGTCATGAGCCTCTACCGAACATGAGTGTATAAAGGTTTACAAGATACCAAGTGCGGAAAGAAATGTCAATACAAAATCAAAAGACAGTAGGAAGGAATATCGGGTCCTGCGGACTCTGCAGCTACCTCGTATATCCACAAACGTCGCCTCGCACAGCTACTGGATCACACCTGGATCTGCACACAAGGTGCAGGGAGTAAAATGAGTACTGCCAGACTCAGTGGTAATAAACAAGGGTAAGACAGCGCAGATAAGAAATCCGCAATAAAGCACTATGTAAAGCTATAATCGGCTACCCTGTCATAGAATCAATATTCACTGTACCTGTACCAACAAAATACCAATAAATAGCATAACAGCTAGCAGATGTATCTAAATGCAATGCAATGCATGATATGACCGCTACGGCACGTAGCCCGACTCCAATTTTGGGTACCCGTGCTCACTGTGGGGGTTCAGAACTCCGGAGGGGCTCCTACAGCCCAAGCACATCTCATAGAGATATTCCTGCGGCGTGCAGTCCGATCCAACATATATCTCGCTGCGGCGCGCAGCCCGATCCACTACTAGTCAGCTAATATGCAGATACAACCTCGCAGGCTCAAAAGTAGTTTTTGAAAACTCTTTTTATCATTTTTCAGTTGGAAAACAGTAATATCAAGTTCTAGAGATTGGAATTAGCATAATAACAGAAATAGCTGCCGACTAGTAGTAAACTAGCATGTCTATATGATAAGACAATGATAACGATCCTCGCGGGATCCAATAACTGGCTCACGACCCACAATATACTCAACCGTCCAAGAAGGAGGTTCAACGGCTCGAGAATAGCCAATAATACAGTATCAACAGGTCGGACTAATATATAGTCTCCAGTTCATGATCGACCCCGCACTCTCAAGAGTGTGCGTGTCTCGCCGCTATACAACGTCACAAAGTGGTATACCGGGGTTTCGAACCCGCTGGTCATCACCCACATCTATTACTCACCTCAATATAGCGCGACGACTATTCCGCAATGCCCTTGCCACGAGAATCAAGCTCCGCACGCGTAGAATCCTGATCAAATACAGTAGAAACACAACAAATTAGGCCAATGGGACGACACCCAATCAATATAACTCAATTTACATCAAAATTCCCAAAGTTGTCAAAACCCGACTTTTGGTACGCTTGTCGAAAAATTACAAAAGTCACATATTCGGAACCCTCATCTCGATACGAGTCTAAGCATATCAATTTTACCAAATTCGGACTCCATTTGCCCATTCAAAACCTTGATTTTCTAAAGTTCAAGCCTAGGGCTAAATCCTCCATAAATTACCCCAAATTCCTCCATTTTCATGATATAATTGCATAATATTACCAATACTAATCATAGTTTAAGTCCATAGTTGATTACCCGATGATTTTCCCTTGAGTTTCTCTTCAAAATCGCCCAAATCGCCTCTAAAGCCGAGACCCAAATGTGTGAAATGTTCTGAAATTTTTCTAACTTCCGATACACTTAACTCACAGCGATTTTCGCTTCTGCGGATACAATTCCGCCCCTGCGGAACCGCTTCTGCGACCTTTTGGTCGCTTCTGCGAACCCAGGCCCTTTTGGCCATTTCCGCACTAGCGATCAAGGGACCGCCCCTGCGCATCCGCTTCTGCGGAAATAAGTCCGCTTCTGCGGAATGATCCGCTTCTGCGACCAAGAGTCCGCTTCAGCGGACTCGCCTCCGCGATCAATCACCCGCTTCTGCGGACCTCCCCATTGCGCCTCAGGACCGCTTCTGCGATCGCCCACTCACTTCAGCGAAGCCGCTCCTGCGGACCAGGCTCCGCTTCATCGGTCTAGCCCGCTTCTGCGCCTTCTTGTCCGCTTCTGCGGACTCGCCTCCGCGCCCACATTTCCGCAGGGGCGAAAATGACAGAACCAGAACTCTTCAACCTGCAATTTCCATGATTTTCTTCCGTTTAACCATCCGAAAACACCCCGAGGCCCCCGGGACCCCATCCAAACACACCAACACCTTCTAATACCTTATTCAAACTTGCTCAAATCCTCAAAACACGTCTAACAACATCAAAACCCATAATTCGTATCGAATTCAAGCCTAAATTCCTTAAAACATTCCGATTTACACAATCAATCAAAAACCCGACCAAACGACGTACGAATGACCTGAAATTTTGCAGGCACATCCAAAATCACCTAACGGAGCTACTGCAACTGTCGGAATTCCATTCCGACTCCCGGATCAAAATCTCACCTACCGTTCGGATTTCGCCAAAATTCAACCTTAGCCAATTCAAGCCTATTTCTACACCGGCCTCCAAATTAAATTCTGATCGCTCCCCTAAATCACAAATCACCTCCCGGAACTAACCGAATCGTCAGAATCCAATTCCGAGCCCTCTAACTAAATAGTCAACTCCGGGTTGACTTTCCTTATTCAAGTTTCCTTCAAGAAGGCTATATGCCTCATTTTCAATCAAATTCACTCCTAACTCACCCGATAGACTCTAACACTGATATAAAATCATAAAACATGCATTTACAACATAACGGGGTGGTAATTATCGTGACGACGAGCCGGGTCATCACATTCTCCCCCTCTTAAGCAAACGCTCGTCCTCGAGCGGGTCAAGAAACATACCTGAAGTCTCAAACAAGTGAGGATAACTGCTCCGCATCTCCCGCTCGATCTCCCAAGTGGCCTCCTCCACGGGTCGACCTCTCCACTGAACCTTAACTGATGCAATCTCCTTGGACCTCAATTTTCTCACCTGACGTCCCAAAATGGCAATAGGCTCCACATCATAGGATAGATCACCATCAAGCTGAATGGTACTGAAGTCTAATACATGAGACGGATCTCCAATGTACTTCCGGAGCATAGACACATGGAATACCGGATGAACGCTGGATAAGCTGGGCGGCAAGGCCAACTCATATGCCACCTCTCCAACTCTCCTAAGTATCTCAAAAGGACCAATGTACCCGGGACTCAACTTTCCTTTCTTCCCAAACCTCATGACACCCTTCATAGGTGAAACCTTCAACAATACTCGGTCACCAACCATGAAAGACAACTCTCGAACTCTACGGTCCGCATAACTCTTCTGACGAGACTGTGCTGTACGAAGCCTCTCCTGGATCAACTTTGCTCTATCCAGAGCATCCTGGACTAACTCAGTCCCTATCAATCTAACCTCACCAGGCTCAAACCATCCCACGGGGATCTACACCGCCTGCCATACAATGCCTCATACGGGGCCATCTGAATACTCGACTGATAACTGTTGTTGTAGGCAAACTCAGCAAGTGGTAGGAACTCATCCCACGAACCACCAAAATCAATCACACAAGCTCGCAACATATCCTCCAAGATCCGAATAGTGCGCTCAGACTGTCCGTCTGTCTGGGGGTGAAATGCTGTACTCAACTCAACCCGAGTACCCATCTCTCGCTGAAATGCTCTCCAAAACTGGGAAGTGAACTGAGTACCCTTGTCGGATATGATAGACACTGGGACTCCATGCAACCGAACAATCTCTCGAATAAAGATCGTCGCCAACCGCTCCGATGAGTAGGTAGTACTAACTGGAATGAAGTGAGCTGACTTGGTCAGTCTATCCACAATCACCCATACAGAATCAAACTTCCTCGCCGTCCGAGGGAGTCCAGTAACAAAGTCCATAGTGATCCTCTCCCATTTCCACTCAGGAATAACAATGCGCTGAAATACACCACCGGGCCTCTGATGCTCGTACTTAACCTGCTGACAGTTGAGGCACCGTGCTACATGTCCGACAATGTCCATTTTCATCTTTCTCCACCAATAGTGCTGTTTCAAATCTTGATACATCTTAGCGGCTCCTGGATGGATAGAATACCGCGAGCTATGGGCCTCCTCCAGAATCAACTCACGAAGGCCATCAACATTGGGCACACATATCCGGCCCTGCATCCTCAATATGCCGTCACTATCAATGGTGACATCTCTAGCATCATCATGCTGAACTCTGTCCCTAAGGACAGCCAAATGTGGATCATCATACTGGTGCTCACGAATACGATCATATAGAGATGACCGAGATACAACACAAGCCAATACCCGGCTGGGCTCCGAAATATCTAACCTCACTAGCCGATTGGCTAGCACCTGAACATCATGAGCAAATGGCCTCTCCTCAGCCGGAATATATGCCAAGCTCCCCATACCGACCGCCTTCCGGCTCAAAGCATCGGCCACCACATTGGCCTTCCCCGGATGATATAATATAGTAATGTCATAATCCTTCAGCAACTCTAGCCATCTCCGCTATCTCAAATTAAGGTCTTTCTGTTTGAACAAGTGCTGGAGACTACGATGGTCGGTATACACCTCACAAGACACACCGTACAAATAGTGCCTCCAAATCTTCAATGCATGAACAATGGCGGCTAACTCCAAATCATGAACAGGATAGTTCTTCTCATGTGGCTTCAACTGCCGAGAAGCATAAGCAATCACCTTACCTTCCCTGCATCAACACACAACCTATCCCCACTCTCGAGGCATCACAATAAACGGTATATGAGCCTGAAGCTGATGGCAATACTAACACTGGAGCTGTGGTCAAAGCTGTCTTGAGCTTCTGAAAGCTCTCCTCGCACTCATCCGACCACACGAACGGTGCACCCTTCTGGGTCAATTTAGTCAATGAAGAAGCAATGGATGAAAATCCCTGAACAAACCGGCGATAATACCCCGCCAAGCCAAAAAAACTCCTGATCTCTGTAGCTGAGGTCGGTCTAGGCCAACTCTGCACCGCCTCTATCTTTTTCTGATCAACCTGAATACCATCACGAGACACCACATGTCCCAAAAATGCCACGGACTCGAGCCAAAACTCACACTTGGAGAATTTAGCATATAGCTTCTCCTCCCTCAATCTCTGCAACACAATACTCAAATGCTGAGCATGCTCCTCCTGACTACGGGAGTAGACTAGAATGTCATCAATGAACACAATCACAAATGAGTCCAAATAAGGCCTGAACACACTGTTCATCAGATGCATAAATGCTGCTGGGGCGTTGGTCAGCCCAAACGACATCACAAGAAACTCATAATGACCATATCGGGTCCTGAATGCAGTCTTCATAATATCTGAGTCTCTGATCTTCAACTGATGATAGCTCGAACGAAGATCGATCTTAGAAAACACCCTCGCACCCTGTAACTGATCAAACAAATCATCTATGCGCGGTAGAGGGTACTTGTTCTTCACTGTCACTTTGTTCAATTGCTTATAATCAATACACATTCGCATGGAACCATCTTTCTTTTTAACAAATAATACCGGCGCACCCCACGGAGACACACTAGGACGGATGAAACCCTTATCCAGAAGTTCTTGAAGCTGCTCTTTTAGTTCTTTCAACTCGGCTGGTGCCATTCGATAAGGAGGAATGGATATGGGCTGAGTGCCCGGCACCAAGTCAATGCCAAAATCAATATCCCTGTCCGGCGGCATGCCCGGCAGGTCTGAGGGGAATACATCTGGGAAATCCCTCACAACAGGTACAGAATCAATGCTAGGAGACTCAGCTCCCACATCTCTCACAAAAGCTAAGTACGATAAACACCCTTTTTCAACCATTTTCTGAGCCTTTAAGAACGAAATAACACGGCTAGGGACGAAATCGGTCGAACCCCGCCACTCAATCCGAGAAATACCAGGAATGGCCAACGTAACTGTCTTAGCATGACAGTCCAATATCGCATGATACGGAGACAACCAATCCATACCCAATATAACATCAAAGTCCACCATCCCCAACAATAACAAATCCGCCTGGGTCTCCAGACCCCCAATAGATATAACACAGGATCTATATACATGATCCACAACAATCGTATCACCCACGGGGGTGGATACATGAACGGGTAAATCAAGACTACTACGAGTCGCACCCAAGCGATGTGCAAAATAAGAGGACACGTAAGAATATGTGGACCTTGGATCAAATAGAACGAGAGGCATCTCTATGACGGACATAAATGATACCCGTAATCACAAGCATCGGAGGCAACCGCATCACGCCCGTCGTGAAGTGCATAGAACCGTGCTTGGCCTCCACCGTATCTCTCCTCGCCCCCGGGGCGACCACGAGAAGACCGACCTCCACCTCTACTAGACCGAGATGGTGCCGAAGAGGAGGGCTGATCCCTCTGCTGAGTCCTGGCCCCTACGTAGTCGAGGGCACTGTCTCCTCACGTGGCCAAACTCACCACACTCATAACATGCACTCGGTGCCGGAGAAGTAGGTGTTGCACTCGGGCCGGGAGGGCACTAAGTGATGACCTGACCCTGCTGAAATCCCCGTCGACCACGACCATGCGAACCTCCGCCTTGCTCAGGGCGGCTTGAACGAGAAGGTCTAGATGAGCGACCTCTCCTCCTGCTGGGAATGCCCTTTAGATGGAGCACCACCGAAACCGCCGAACCACGAGGCCTCTCGGCCTCCCGCTCCTCTCTCTCTCGGCGACGATCCACCTCAACGGAGCGTGCCATATCAGCAACCTCCTCAAACGATGATGACAGAACTCGCTCGCCGGTCATAAGAATACGGATAGAGTAGTTGAGGCCATCAATGAACCTCCTGATCCTCTCCCTATCAGTGGGGATCATCCATGTGGCATGCCTAGCCAACCGAGTGAATCTAAGCTCATACTGGGTCACAGACATGTCGCCCTGAATCAACCACTCGAACTGGCGACGTAGCTCCTCGCGACGAGACTGAGGTACATATTTCTCTAGAAAGAGAGTAGAGAACTGCTGCCATGTGAGAGGTGCTGCTCTTGCAAGCCTACGCCTCTCAAACTCCTCCCACCAATCAAAGGCGGGACCAGTGAACTGAAATGTAGTAAATGAAACTCCGCTGGACTCAAGAATACCAGCCGTACGCAGCATCTTCTGACACTTATCCAAGAAACCCCGGGCATCCTCGCCCTCAACGCCACTGAAATGGGGTGGCTGAAGTCTACCAAATCTCTCAAGACGACGCTGCTCGTCATCGGGCATAACCTGAACCATATGCTCTGGAGCTGGAGCCGGTGCAGCTGGAGGAATAACCGGTGCAACCACCTGAGCGGGGACCGCCTCTGGTGTCTGAAGTCCTTGAACAACCGGGTCAGGTGTGCGAGCTGCAGGGGTCTGCTGACCTCCCCCTGACTGAGATGTCGCTACAGTAGCGGTAGCTGAAACTACCTGAGCCAAACCGGAACACACTGATAATATCTGAGCAAGAGTCTCCTGAAGACCAGGGATAGCAATAGATATAGTCTGGCCCTGAACTGGGGCTGCTGGAGCATCAACCACTGGGGGCTGCTCCTGAACTGGTACAACAGGCGGGTCAGCTGGCACTGCCTCAGCCCGCCCTACCTCTAACTCTAGCACGACCGCGCCCACGACCTCTAACAGGTGGCAATGGAGGTCGTCCACCTCGTCCTGATGCTCGCGTTCTCGCCATCTGCGAGAGAATAGAATATAGAAGTTCAGTTCTCGGAACAACAAGATCGCACGACAGAGTTCAAGAAAAGTGAAGTTTTCCTAAAGGTTCGCAGCCTCCCGAGGATAAGTACAGGCGTCCCCGTACCGATCCACAAGACTCTACTAACCGACTCAAGACTCATGAGGCCTAGTAAACCTAGGCTTTGATACCAACTTGTCACGACCCCAAATCCGGTCGTGATGGCGCCCAGCACATTGCTAAGCCAGCCCTGACCAATCAATATCAACAACGGAGCTAGAAGCTCTCTTTAACCCATTTAAGCATTTCAAAATATGAAACAATAGTAATACTTATACCAACAACGGGGAGACCAAGTCCCAAAATATACTAACTCCCATAGACCGAAGGGTCAAGAGTCATGAGCCTCTACCGAACATGAGTGTATAAAGGTTTACAAGATACCAAGTGCGGAAAGAAATGTCAATACAAAATCAAAAGACAGTAGGAAGGAATATCGGGTCCTGCGGACTCTGCAGCCTACCTCGAATATCCACAAACGTCGCCTCGCACAGCTACTGGATCACTGCTGAGAGGTACCTGGATCTGCACACAAGGTGCAGGGAGTAAAATGAGTACTGCCAGACTCAGCGGTAATAAACAAGGGTAAGACAGCGCAGATAAGAAATCCGCAATAAAGCACTATGTAAAGCTATAATCAGCTACCCTGTCATAGAATCAATATTCACTGTACCTGTACCAACAAATACCAATAAATAGCATAACAACTAGCAGATGTAGCTAAATGCAATGCAATGCATGATATGACCGCTACGGCGCGTAGCTCGACTCCAATTTTGGGTACCCGTGCTCACTGTGGGGGTTCAGACTCCGGAGGGGCTCCTACAGCCCAAGCACATCTCATAGAGATATTCATGCGGCGTGCAGTCCGATCCAACATATATCTCGCTGCGGCGCGCAGCCCGATCCACTACTAGTCAGCTAATATGCAGATACAGCCTCGCAGGCTCAAAAGTAGTTTTTGAAAACTCTTTTTATCATTTTTCGGTTGGAAAATAGTAATATCAAGTTCCGGAGATTGGAATTAGCATAATAACAGAAATAGTTGCGGACTAGTAGTAAACTAGCATGTCTATATGATAAGACAAAGATAACGATCCTCGCGGGATCCAATAACTGGCTCACAACCCACAATATACTCAACCGTCCAAGAAGGAGGTTCAACGGCTCGAGAATAGCCAATAATACAGTATCAATAGGTCGGACTAATATATAGTCTCCAGTTCATGATCGACCCCGCACTCTCAAGAGTGTGCGTGTCTCGCCGCTATACAGCGTCACAAAGTGGTATACCGGGGTTTCGAACCCGCTGGTCATCACCCACATCTATTACTCACCTCAATACGGCGCGACGACTACTCCGCAATGCCCTTGACACGAGAATCAAGCTCCGCACGCGTAGAATCTGATCAAATACAGTAGAAACACAACAAATTAGGCCAATAGGACGACACCCAATCAATATAACTCAATTTACATCAAAATTCCCAAAGTTGTCAAAACCCGACTTTGGGTACGCTTGTCAAAAAATTACAAAAGTCACATATTCGGAACCCTCATCTCGATACGAGTCTAAGCATATCAATTTTACCAAATTCGGACTCCATTTGCCCATTCAAAACCTTGATTTTCTAAAGTTCAAGCCTAGGGCTAAATCCTCCATAAATTACTCCAAATTCCTCCATTTTCATGATATAATTGCATAATATTACCAATACTAATCATAGTTTAAGTCCATAGTTGATTACCCGATGATTTCCCTTGAGTTTCTCTTCAAAATCGCCCAAATCGCCTCTAAAGCCGAGACCCAAATGTGTGAAATGTTCTGAAATTTTTCTAACTTCTGATACACTTAACTCACAGCGATTTTTGCTTCTGCGGACAAAATTCCGCTCCTACGAGTCTGTATCTGCGACCAAAGGGTCGCTTCAGCGATTCCAAGCCTAGCCGGCCAATTCCGCTTCTGCGAGAAAAGGACCGCTTGTGCGTGTCCGCTTCCGCGATTGATCCTCCGCTTCTGCGAAAACTCCTGCTTCTGCGCACCAGAGTCCGCTCCTGCGGACTCGCCCAGGCGGTCAATAATCCGCTTCTGCGGACCTTCCCATTTTCCATCTAGTCCGCTTCTGCGATCACTGACTCGCACCAGCGATGCCGCTTCAGCGGAAAGGAGTCCGCTTCTGCGATGCCAAGCGCTCCTGCGCTCCTCAGTCCGCTCCTGCGGACTCGCCTCCGCGCCCACATTTCCGCAGGGGCGAAAATGACAGAACCAGAACTCTTCAACCTGCAATTTCCATGATTTTCTTCCGTTTAACCATCCGAAAACACCCCGAGGCCCCCGGGACCCCATCCAAACACACCAACACCTTCTAATACCTTATTCAAACTTGCTCAAATCCTCAAAACACGTCTAACAACATCAAAACCCATAATTCGTATCGAATTCAAGCCTAAATTCCTTAAAACATTCAGATTTACACAATCAATCAAAAACCCGACCAAACGACGTACGAATGACCTGAAATTTTGTAGGCACATCCAAAATCACCTAACGGAGCTACTGCAACTGTCGGAATTCCATTCCGACCCCGGATCAAAATCTCACCTACCATTCGGATTTCGCCAAAATTCAACCTTAGCCAATTCAAGCCTATTTCTACACCGGGCCTCCAAATTCAATTCCGATCGCTCCCCTAAATCACAAATCACCTCCCGGAACTAACCGAATCGTCGAATCCAATTCCGAGCCCTCTAACTAAATAGTCAACTCCGGGTTGACTTTCCTTATTCAAGTTTCCTTCAAGAAGGCTATATGCCTCATTTTCAATCAAATTCACTCCTAACTCACCCGATAGACTCTAACACCTGATATAAAATCATAAAACATGCATTTACAACATAACGGGGTGGTAATTCTCGTGACGACGAGCCGGGTCGTCACAGAATTAGAGTTCATGATTGATAGGGAGGTATTGACAATTTGTATGAGCATAAACAGAAGGAATTCCATCAATGGGGGAAATCATCACCTTAGTCTTTCTCATTATTCTTTACAACACATTCAGTTATTTCTTCAGTCAATTAGTTTATTGCAAAAGTAGTTAGTAGAAACCACTCAAAAAGATATTTGAATATTTGGGAAGTTGATTCGGAAGTTTTATTGGGTTTTGAAGAGCGTAGGTGATAGGTTAACTTTCTGTGGGATTCGACTCCGGACTTGTAAACCGGATTATATTTGCAGCGGTCGCATTGTCTTTTTTATAAGGCATAGTTGGGCGTGATCAAATTTTGGCGTCGTTGCCGGGGAATTAACGGAATTATCAATTGCCATTGACAGCACTGCAAGATTTTTGTGTAGTCCGATTTTTCTCTACACACTTTAAATTGAAAATTTTGACGATTGTTGAATTGGGTGCTCAGGTGTATGCCTAGTAAATCTGTAAGGACTGGAGAACTACTTGAAGGACTCTCAGACCCAGAGCAAACTTTCCGGGCACTAAACAGGGCAAACAGAAAACTTCAACAATCTCAGCAACCACTGAAACTAGACATTGACATGGGGGACGTAAATGATCCAAACCAGCAAGCTGGGTTGAATGTACAGGAAGAGGCGCAGGAGGCGCCTAAGGGTGCACTGTTTGATTGGGCACAACCAACTATTGATAATTTGGCAACTGCCATTATTGTGCCAGCCATTCAAGCTGAATCATTCCAGATCACTAACAATATGCTACACTTGTTGCAAAACAAGGGACTATTTTCTGGGACTCAGGTTGAAGATCCACAGCAGCATCTGAAGAATTTTCTCTCTATATGCAAGATGCAGAGACAACCCAATGTGACACCGGAAGCAATCAGGCTATTGTTGTTTCCATTCTCAGTTACAGGAGCTGCACAGGTATGGCTCAACTCACTTCCCATAAACTCTATAACAACATGGGATGAGTTAGTCGAACAATTCCACAACAAGTTTCATCCACCTAACAAAACAGCTCAACAAATTGATGAGATTGTGAGCTTCAAGCAAAAACCGATGGAGACATTACATGAGACTTGGGGTAGATTTAAGGGTATGCTAGTCATGTGTCCTCACCATGGGGTTCCAGAATAGATGTTGGGTTAAAGGTTTTACATGGGGCTCTCGGATATCATGAAGAATATAGTAGATTCCTCAGCAGGTGGGGCTTTTCTAAGCAATACCCGGAGAGAAGGCTAGAATTTGCTAGACAAGATGGCTCAGAACTCAGGGTGGACAACCAGGAATGCTCCTATCACTCCAGTGGTACACTTTGTACCTCTGAACCCTTCCAACACTATAGAGGAAAACATGGCTACTCTTTTGACATAGATGAGCATCTTGACAAAAAAAGTGGAAGAATCTGGGGTTAAGCAGCAGGTTCATATCGTAGATACCACCAATGGGGGTTTATGCACATCTTGCATTAGCCAACCCATAGGTAATCCATGGGCTGCAGACCAGGAACACCATCATCAGCATGAAGACATGAATTACGTGGCAAATTATGGAGGGCAACGACAGGGAAAGCAGAATTGGGGTCAGCATGCTCCACAGCAGTACAGCCCCCTCAGCCACAATACAATGCAGGAGGTATGAGGCCACCCAACAATATGGCTCCATATCCTAGACCTCGGGCCTTCAACAATCAGCAGCAGGGGTATCATCCACCTCCACCACAACATGGGGGTAGACATGACGATGGGTTCGCAAGGCTAGAAGCTGTGATGCAGCAGGTTATTGGTCCCATGCCAAAACCAATGAAAGGATAGATGCACATCATGCAATATTAAGAATATAGAGGTGCAAGTGGGCCAGATTTCTATGACATTGAATAATCGTCCTCAATGGAGATTACATGCAGACACTCAAACAAACCCAAAAAATCAAGTCCCAAAGCAGATGATGGCAGTAAGTCTGAGAAACAGTAGAGATCTTGATGTTGAGCAGGAGAGAATTAGAGGCAACTTGCAGGCTGAGACACTCATTCCAGTACCCATTGAACTGGATGAGTCCACATGGTTGACAGAAGTTACATTCCAGCTAGCAGTTGAAAATATTGATGTGCAGCAGGAAATGGAGAAAACAGCTGAACTGGTAGAACAACCGGTTGTGGAACAGGTAGTAGAGAAGGAAAAATCCCAAGTGATTGGGAAGAAGAGGCCTCGAGCCCCATTCCCTCAAAGGTTGGCCAAGCACCAGAAGGAGGAGCAATACAAGAAGTTCTTGGAAATGCTCAAGCAAATCCAAGTAAACATCCCTTTAATTGAAGCTTTGAAAGAGATGCCTGGGTATGCTAAAATGATGAAAGACTTGATGTCGCGGAAATTTGATATCCAAGACTTGGCCACAGTTACTCTTACTCAGATATGTAGTGCAGTGGTATCCAGACCCATAGCTGAGAAGTTATCTGACCCAGGTAGCTTCACTATTTCGTGCACTATAGGAAACTTTGCCTTTACTAAGGCATTGTGTGATTTGGGGGCTAGCATAAATCTTATGCCCATGGTGATCTATAAGAGGATGGCTGGGCATCGGGAGAGCCAGGCCTACTTCAATGTTACTACATCTTGCTGACAGGATGGTAAAACGTCCATTCAGGATATTAGATGATGTGCTTATTCAAGTAGGGAAGTTTGTGTTTCCCGCCGACTTTTTGATTCTAGACTGCAAGGTGGATGAGGAGATTCCTATAATCTTAGTGTGACGACCCGGCCCGTCGTCACGGGAATTACCACCCCGTTATGTTGTAATTTCATGTTTTATGCTTTTATATCAGTGTTAGAGTCTATCGGGTGAGTTAGGAGTGCATTGGATTGAAAATGAGGCATATAGCCTTTTTGAAGGAAACTTGAATAAGGAAAGTCAACCCGGAGTTGACTATTTGATTAGAGGGCTCGGAATTGGATTCTGATGATTTGGTTAGTTCCGGGAGGTAATTTGTGACTTAGAGGAGCAATCGGAATTGAATTTGGAGGTCCGGTGTAGAAATAGGCTTGAATTGGCTAAGGTTGAATTTTGGCGAAATCCGATCGGTAGGTGAGATTTTGATCCGGGGGTCGGAATGGAATTCCGACAATTCCTGTAGCTTCGTTATGCAATTTTGGATATGTCCGCAAAATTTTAGGTCATTCGAATGTCGTTTATTCGGGTTTTTTCTTGATTGTGTAATTCGGAATGTTTTAAGGAATTTAGGCTTGAATTCGATGTGAATTACGGATTTTGATGTTGTTAGACGTGTTTTAAGGATTGGAACAAGTTCGAATAAGGTATTAGGATGTGTTGGTGTGTTTGGATGAGGTCCCGGGGGCCTCGGGGTGTTTCCGGATGGCTAAACGGGAGAAAACATAGAGAAATTGCAGGTTTGTGATTCTGTTATGTTGTTTTCGCTCCTGCGGAAATGGGAGCGCAGGAGCGAGTCCGCAGGAGCGGACAAGAAGGCGAAGAAGCGGAGCCTAGCCCGCAGGGATGGCTTCGCTGGTGCTAGAAGGTGATCGCATAAGCGGTCTGGAGGCGTGATGAAGAAGACCTCATAAGCGGATTGGGATCGCATAGGCGAGTCCGCAGGAGCGGACTCTTGATCGCAGAAGCGGACGTCCACGCAGGAGCGGAAGAATTTCCGCAGAAGCGGACCCGCAGGAGCGATCCTTGGATCGCAGGTTCGAAAATGGCCAAATAGGCCTGGGTTCGCAGAAGCGACCAATTTGTCGCAGAAGCGGTTCCGCAGGGGCGGAAAATGGTCCGCAGAAGCGAAAATCGCAGTGAGTTAAGTGTATCAGAAGTTAGAAAATTTCAGAAACATTTCACACATTTGGATCTCGGATTTAGAGGCAATTTCGGCGATTTTGAAGAGAAACTCAAGGGAAATCATCAGGTAATCAACTATGGACTCATCTTATGATTAGTATTGATAATATTATGCAATTATATCATGAAAATGGAGGAATTTGAGGTAATTCATGGAGGACTTCCGTAGGCTTGAACTTTAGAAAATCAAGGTTATGAATGGGCAAATGGAGTCCGAATTTGGTAAAATTGATATGCATAGACTCGTATTGAGATGAGGCTTCCGAATATGTGACTTTCGTGATTTTTCAAGAAGCGTACCGAAAGTCGGGTTTTGGCAACTTTGTCATTTTTGGTGTAAATTGAGTTGTTTTGACTGGATATCATCCCATTGGCCTAATTTGTTGTGTTTCTACTGCATTTGATCAGATTCTACGCGTGCGGAGCTTGATTCTCGTGGCAAGGGCATTGCGGAGTAGTCGTCGCGCTGTATTGAGGTGAGTAATAGATGTGGGTGATGACCAGCGGGTTCGAAACCCCGGTATACCACTTTGTGACGCTGTATAGCGGCGAGACACGTACTCTCTTGTGAGTGTAGGGTCGATTGTGATTGGGGACTATGGCTTAGTCCGACCTGTTGTTACTGTGTTATGACACTTGCCTATTCTCGAGCCGTCGAACCTCCTTCTCGGATGGTTTCATACTATATTGTGATATTGGCTACTCTTGAGCCGTTGAACCTCCTTCTTAGACGGTTGAGTATACTTGTGGGCTGTGAGCCAGTATTGGATCCCGCGAGGATCGTTATCATTGACTTATGATATTGACATGTTAGTTACTACCAGTCCGTAGCTATTTCTGTTATCATGCTATTTCCAATCTCTCGAACTTGATATTACTGTTTTCCAACTGAAAAATGATAAAGGGTTTTCAAAACTACTTTTGCGCCTGCGAGGCTGTATTTGCATATTAGCTGACTGGTAGTGGATCGGGCTGCACGCCGCAGCGGTATATATGTTGGATCGGACCGCACGCCGCAATAATATTGTGCTTGGGCTGTATGAGCCCCTCCGGAGTCTGAACCCCTACAGTGAGCACGGGTACCCAAATTGGATCGGGCTACGCGCCGTAGCGGTCATATCATGCATTGCATTGCATTTAGCTACATCTGATAGCTGTTATACTGTATTGCTGGTACTTGTTGGTACAGGTATAGTTGATATTGATTCTGTGACATGGTATTTGATTACAGCTTTACATAGTGCTTTATTGCGGATTTCTTATCTGTGCTGTCTTACTCCTGTTTATTACCACTGAGTCCGGCAGTACTCATTTTACTCCCTACACCTTGTGTGCAGATCCAGGTACCTCTCAGCAGTGATCCGGTAGCTGTTCGAGGCGACATCTGTAGGATATTCGAGGTAGCTGCAGAGTCCGCAGGACCCGATATTCCTTCTTACGGTCTTTTGATTTTGTATTGATATTTCTTTCCGCACTTGGTATCTTGTAAACCATTATACACTTATGTTCATTAGAGGCTCATGACTCTCGACCCTTCGGTCTATGGGAGTTGGTATATTTTGGGACTTGGTTTTCCCGTTTTCGATATATGTATCACCGTTGCTTCTTGTTTTGATATGTTTAAATGAGATGAAGCGAGCTTCTAGCTCCGTTGTGGATATTGATTGGTCAGGCTGGCTTAGCAATGTGTCGGGCGCCATCACGACCAGATTTGGGGTCGTGACAACATAAGTTCACAACATCCTAGTATTTCTTCACATCTACGAGCCGGTTGGTAGAGTCTTGTGGATCGGTACGGGGACACCTGTACTTATCCTCGGGAGGCTACGAACCTTTAAGAAACGCTTCACTTTTCTTAAACTCTATCGTGCGATCTTGTTGTTATGAGAACCTGAACTTCTATATTCTATTCTCTCGCAGATGGCGAGAACGCGAGCATCGGGACGAGGTGGACGACCTCCATCGCCACCGGTTAGAGGCCGCGGGCGCGGTCATGCTAGAAAGTAGAGGTAGGGCAACCGAGGCGCGGCCACCGACCCGCCCGTTGTACCGGCTCGGAGCAGCGCCCCAGCTGGTCGATGCTCCGGCAGTCCCGCTTAGGGCCGGACTATATCTATTACTATTCCCTGGTCTTCGGGAGACCCTTGCTCGGATATTATCGCGTGTGTTCCGGCTTGGCTCAAGTAGTTTCAGCTACCGCCACCGTAGCGACATCTCAGACGGGGGTTGTCGGCAGACCCCTGCAGCTCGCACACCCGAGCAAGTTGTTTAGGGAACTTCAGACGCCAGAGGCGGTCCCCTCTCAGGTGGTTGCACCGGCTATTCCTCCACTGCACCAGCTCCGGAGCATATGGTTCAGGTATGACCGACGACGAGCATCGTCGTCTCGAGAGGTTTGGTAGACTTCGACCCACCCCATTTCAGTGGCGTCGAGGGCGAGGATGCCCGTGGTTTCTTGGATAAGTGTCAGAGGATGTTGCGGACGGCCGGCATTCTCGAGTCCGACGGAGTTTCATTTACTACCTTTCGGTTTACCGGTCCCGCATTTGATCGGTGGGAAGAGCTCGAGAGGCGTAGGCCTCGCAGGAGCAAGCACCTCTCACATGGAAGCAGCTCTCTACTCTCTTTCTAGAGAAATATGTACCCCGCCGCATCGCGACGAGCTACGTCGCCGCCCGAGTGGTTAGTTCGTGGCGACATGTCCGTGACCCGACATGAGCTTAGATTCACACAGCTGGCTAGGCATGCCACATGGATGATCCCTACTGACAGGGAGAGGATCAGGAGGTTCATCGATGGCCTCAACTACTCCATCCGCATTCTTATGACCAGAGAGAGAGTTTTGTCATCATCATTTGAGCAGGTTGTGGACATGGCACGCTCCATTGAGGCGGATCGTCGCCGAGAGAGAGAGAGCGGGAGGCCAAGAGGCCTCGTGGTTCTGGCAGTTTCAGTGGTGCTCCATCTAGAGGGCATTCCCAGCAGAGCAGAGGTCGCTCATCTAGACCTTCTCATTCGAGCCGCCCAGAGCAGAGCGGAGGTTCTTATGGTCGTGGTCGACAGGGGTTTCAACAGGGTCAGTCATCGCTTAGTGCCCTTCCAGCCCAGGGTGCAGCACCTACTTCTTCAGCCCAGGGTTCTTCTACGGCGAGGGGTTCCCTTCAGTCCCCTTCTCCAGCACCAGGTGCATGTTATGAGTGTGGTGAGTTTGGTCACATGAGGAGACAGTGCCCTCGACTCCGTAGGGACAGGACTCAACAGAGGGATCATCCCTCCTCTTCAGCACCATCTCAGGCTAGTAGAGGTGGAGGTTAGTCTTCTCGTGGTCGCCCTAGAGGCGAGGAGAGATCTCGTGGAGGCCAGGCACGGTTCTACGCACTTCTTGATAGGCGTGATGCAGTTGCCTCCGATGTAGTGATCACAGGTATCATTTCTGTCTGTCACAAAGATGCCTCTGTTCTATTTGATCCAAGGTCCACATATTCTTACGTGTCCTCTTATTTTGCACATCATTTGGGTGCGACTCGTGGTAGTCTTGATTTACCTGTTCATGTATCCACCCCCGTGGGTGATACGATTGTTGTGGATCATGTCTATAGATCCCGTGTTATATCTATTGGGGGTCTGGAGACCCAGGCAGATTTGTTATTGTTGGGGATGGTGGACTTTGATGTTATATTGGGTATGGACCTGGTTGTCTCCGTACCATGCTATATTGGACTGTCATGCTAAGACAGTTACGTTGGCCATTCCTGGTATTTCTCAGATTGAGTGGCGGGGTTCGACTAATTTCGTCCCTAGTCATGTCATTTCATTCTTAAAAGCTGAGAAGATGGTTGAAAAAGGGTGTTTATCATACTTAGCCTTTGTGAGAGATGTGGGAGCTGAGTCTCCTAGCATTGATACTGTACATGTGGTGAGGGACTTCCCAGATGTATTCCCCTCAGACCTGCCGGGCATGCCGCCGGACAGGGATATTGATTTTGGCATTGACTTGGTGCCGGGCACCCAGCCCATATCCATTCCTCCTTATCGGATGGCACCAGCTGAGTTGAAAGAACCGAAAGAGCAGCTTCAAGAGCTTCTGGATAAAGGTTTCATCCGCCCTAGTGTGTCCCCGTGGGGTGCACCAGTGTTATTTGTTAAAAAGAAAGATGGTTCCATGCGAATGTGTATTGATTATAGGCAATTGAACAAAGCGACAGTGAAGAAAAAGTACCCTCTATCGCGCATCGATGATTTGTTTGATCAGTTACAGGGTGCGAGGGTGTTTTCTATGATCGATCTTCGTTCAGGCTATCATCAGCTGAAGATCAGGGACTCGGATATTATGAAGACTGCATTCAGGACCCGATATGGTCACTATGAGTTTCTTGTGATGTCTTTTGGGTTGACCAACGCCCCAGCGACATTTATGCATCTGATGAACAGTGTGTTCAGGCCCTATTTGGATTCATTTGTGATTGTGTTCATTGATGACATTCTAGTGTACTCCCATAGTCAGGAGGAGCATGCTCAGCATTTGAGTATTGTGTTGCAAAGATTGAGGGAGGAGAAGCTATATGCTAAATTCTCCAAGTGCAAGTTTTGGCTCAAGTCCGTAGCATTTCTGGGACATGTGGTGTCTCGTGATGGTATTCAGGTTGATCCAAAGAAGATAGAGGCGGTGCAGAGTTGGCCTAGACCGTCCTCAGCTACAGAGATCAGGAGCTTTCTTGGCTTGGCGGGATATTATCGCCGGTTTGTTCAGGGATTTTCATCCATTGCTTCTTCATTGACTAGATTGACCCAGAAGGGTGCACCATTCGTGTGGTCGGATGAGTGCGAGGAGAGCTTTCAGAAGCTCAAGACAGCTTTGACCACAACTCCAGTGTTAGTATTGCCATCAACTTCAGGTTCATATACTGTTTATTGTGATTCCTCGAGAGTGGGAATAGGTTGTGTGTTGATGCAGGAAGGTAAGGTGATTGCTTATGCTTCTCGGTAGTTGAAGCCACATGAGAAGAACTATCCTGTTCATGATCTGGAGCTAGCTGCCATTGTTCATGCCTTGAAGATTTGGAGGCATTATTTGTACGGTGTGTCCTGTGAGGTGTATACCGACCATCGTAGTCTCCAACACTTGTTCAAACAGAAGGATCTTAATTTGAGACAGCGGAGATGGCTTGAGTTGCTTAAGGATTATGACATTACTATTCTATATCATCCGGGGAAGGACAATGTGGTGGACGATGCTTTGAGCTGGAAGGCAGTCAGTATAGGGAGCTTGGCATATATTCCAGTTGAGGAGAGAGCATTTGCTTATGATGTTCAGGTGCTAGCCAATCGGCTAGTAAGGTTAAATATTTTAGAGCCCAGCAGGGTGTTGTCTTCTGTTGTATCTCGATCTTCTCTATATGATCGTATTCGTGAGCGCCAGTATGATGATCCACATTTGGCTGTCCTTAGGGACAGAGTTCATCATGATGATGCTAGAGATGTCACCATTGATAGTGACGGTGTATTGAGGATGCAGGTCCGGATATGTGTGCCCAATGTTGATGGCCTTCGTGAGTTGATTCTGGAGGAGGCCCATAGCTCGTGGTATTCTATCCATCCAGGAGCCGCGAAGATGTATCAAGACTTGAAACAGCACTATTGGTGGAGGAAGATGAAGATGGACATTGTTAGACATGTAGCACGGTGCCACAACTGTCAACAGGTTAAGTACGAGCATCAGAGGCCCGGTGGCGTATTTCAGCGCATTGATATTCCTGAGTGGAAATGGGAGAGGATCACTATGGACTTTGTTACTGGACTACCTCGGACAGCGAGGAAGTCTGATTCTGTTTGGGTGATTGTGGATAGGCTGACCAAGTCAGCTCACTTCATTCTAGTTAGTACTACCTACTCATCGGAGCGGTTGGCAGCGATCTTTATTCGGGAGATTGTCCGGTTGCATGGAGTTCCAGTGTCTATCATATCCGACAGGGGTACTCAGTTCACTTCTCAGTTTTGGAGAGCATTTCAGCGAGAGATGGGTACGCGGGTTGAGTTGAGCACTACATTTCACCCCCAGACAGACGGGCAGTCTGAGCGCACTATTCAGATTCTGGAGGATATGTTGCGAGCATGTGTGATTGACTTTGGTGGTTCGTGGGACGAGTTCTTACCACTTGCCGAGTTTGACCACAACAACAGCTATCAGTCGAGTATTCGGATGGCCCCGTATGAGGTATTGTACGGCGGACGGTGTAGATCCCCGCGGGATGGTTTGAGCCTCGGCGAGGATAGATTGATAGGGACTTAGTTAGTCCATGATGCTCTGGATAGAGCAAAGTTGATCCAGGAGAGGCTTCGTACAGCACAGTCTCGCCAGAAGAGTTATGCGGACCGTAGAGTTCGAGAGTTGTCTTTCATGGTTGGTGACAGAGTATTGTTGAAGGTTTCACCTATGAAGGGTGTCATGAGGTTTGGGAAGAAAGGAAAGTTGAGTCCCAGGTACATTGGTCCTTTTGAGATACTTAGGAGAGTTGGAGAGGTGGCATACGAGTTGGCCTTGCCGCCCAACTTATCCAGCGTTCATCCAGTATTCCATGTGTCTATGCTCCGGAAGTACATTGGAGATCCGTCTCATGTATTAGATTTCAGCACCATTCATCTTGATGGTGATCTATCCTATGATGTGGAGCCTATTGCCATTTTGGGACGTCAGGTGAGAAAATTGAGGTCCAAGGAGATTACATCAGTTAAGGTTCAGTGGAGAGGTCGACCCGTGGAGGAGGCCACTTGGGAGGTCGAGCGGGAAATGCGAAGCAGATATCCTCACTTGTTTGAGACTTCAGGTATGTTTCTTGACTCGCTCGAGGATGAGCATTTGCTTAAGATGGGGAGAATGTGACGACCCGGCCCGTCGTCACGAGAATTACCACCCCGTTATGTTGTAATTTCATATTTTATGCTTTTATATCAGTGTTAGAGTCTATCGGGTGAGTTAGGAGTGAATTGGATTGAAAATGAGGCATATAGCCTTTTTGAAGGAAACTTGAATAAGGAACGTCAACCCGAAGTTGACTATTTGGTTAGAGGGCTCAGAATTGGATTCTGATGATTTGGTTAGTTCCGGGAGGTGATTTGTGACTTAGGGGAGCAATCGGAATTGAATTTGGAGGTCCGGTGTAGAAATAAGCTTGAATTGGCTAAGGTTGAATTTTGGCGAAATCCGACCGGTAGGTGAGATTTTGATCCGGGGGTCGAAATGGAATTCTGACAATTCCTGTAGCTTCATTATGCGATTTTGGATATGTCCGCAAAATTTCAGTTCATTCAGACGTCGTTTAGTCGGGTTTTTTCTTGATTGTGTAATTCGGAATATTTTAAGGAATTTAGGCTTGAATTCGATGTGAATTACGGATTTTGATGTTGTTAGACGTGTTTTAAGGATTGGAACAAGTTCGAATAAGGTATTAGGATGTGTTGGTGTGTTTGGATGAGGTCCCGGGGGCCTCGGGGTGTTTTCGGATGGCTAAACGGGAGAAAACATGGAGAAATTGCAGGTTTGTGATTCTGTTCTGTTGTTTTCGCTCCAGCGGAAATGGGAGCGCAGGAGCGAGTCCGCAGGAGCGGACAAGAAGGCGCAGAAGCGGAGGGGACCGCTGAAGCGGAGCCTGGCCCGCAGGGGCGGCTTCGCTGGTGCGAGAAGGCGATCGCATAAGCGGTCTGGAGGCGTGATGAAGAAGACCGCAGAAGCAGATTATGATCGCATAGGCGAGTCCGCAGGAGCGGACTCTTGATCGCAGAAGCGGACGTCCGCGCAGGAGCGGAAGAATTTCCGCAGAAGCGGACCCGCAGGAGCGATCCTTGGATCACAGGTGCGAAAATGGCCAAATAGGCCTGGGTTCGCAGAAGCGACCAATTGGTCGCAGAAGCGGTTTCGCAGGGGCGGAAAATGGTCCGCATAAGCGAAAATCGCAGTGAGTTAAGTGTATCAGAAGTTAGAAAATTTCAGAAACATTTCACACATTTGGGTCTCGGCTTTAGAGGCGATTTGGGCGATTTTGAAGAGAAACTCAAGGGAAATCATCAGGTAATCAACTATGGACTCATCTTATGATTAGTATTGATAATATTATGCAATTATATCATGAAAATGGAGGAATTTGGGGTAATTCATGGAGGATTTAACCCAAGGCTTGAACTTTAGAAAATCAAGGTTTTGAATGGGCAAATGGAGTCCGAATTTGGTAAAATTGATATGCTTAGACTCGTATTGAGATGAGGGTTCCGAATATGCGACTTTCGTGATTTTTCGAGAAGCGTACCGAAAGTCGGGTTTTGGCAACTTTGTCATTTTTCGTGTAAATTGAGTTGTTTTGACTGGGTATCATTCCATTGGCCTAATTTGTTGTGTTTCTACTACATTTGATCAGATTCTATGCGTGTGGAGCTTGATTCTCGTGGCAAGGGCATCGCAGACTAGTCGTCGAGCTGTATTGAGGTGAGTAATAGATATAGGTGATGATGACCATCGGGTTCGAAACCCCGGTATACCACTTTGTGACGCTGTATAGCGGTGAGACACGTACTCTCTTGTGAGTGCGGGGGTCGATTGTGATTGGGGACTATGGCTTAGTCCGACCTGTTGTTACTGTGTTATGACACTTGGCTATTCTAGAGCCGTCGAACCTCCTTCTCGGATGGTTGCATACTATATTGTGATATTGGCTACTCTTGAGCCGTCGAACCTCCTTCTTGGACGGTTGAGCATACTTGTGGGCTGTGAGCCAGTTATTGGATCCCGCGAGGATCGTTATCATTATCTTGTGATATTGACATGCTAGTTTACTACCAGTCCGTAGCTATTTCTGTTATCATGCTATTTCCAATCTCTGGAACTTGATATTACTGTTTTCCAACTGAAAAATGATAAAAGGGTTTTCAAAACTACTTTTGAGCCTGCGAGGCTGTATTTGCATATTAGCTGACTGGTAGTGGATCGGGCTGCGCGCCGCAGCGGTATATATGTTGGATCGGACTGCACGCCGCAGTAATATTGTGCTTGGGCTGTAGGAGCCCCTCCGGAGTCTGAACCCCCACAGTGAGCACGGGTACCCAAATTGGATCGGGCTACGCGCCGTAGCGGTCATATCATGCATTGCATTGCATTTAGCTACATCTGATAGCGGTTATACTGTTTTGTTGGTACTTGTTGGTACATGTATAGTTGATATTGATTCTGTGACAGGGTATTTAATTACAGGTTTACATAGTGCTTTATTGCGGATTTCTTATCTGCACTGTCTTACCCCTGTTTATTACCACCGAGTCTGGTAGTACTCATTTTACTCCCTGCACCTTGTGTGCAGATCCAGGTACCTCTTAGCAGTGATCCAGTAGCTGTTAGAGGCGACATCTGTACGATATTCGAGATAGCTGCAGAGTCCGCAGGACCCGATATTCCTTCTTACGGTCTTTTGATTCCGTATTGATATTTCTTTCCGCACTTGGTATCTTGTAAACCATTATACACTTATGTTCATTAGAGGCTCATGACTTTTGACCCTTCGGTCTATGGGAGTTGGCACGTGTTGGGACTTGGTTCCCTGTTTTCGATATATGTATCACCGTTGCTTCTTGTTTTGATATGTTTAAATGGGATAAAGCGAGCTTCTAGCTCCGTCATTGTTATTGATTGGTCAGGCTGGCATAGCAATGTGCTGGGCACCATCACGACCGGATTTGGGGTCGTGACACTTAGGAAGACCATTCCTAGCCACGGGGAGATCCTTGATCGATTGTGAGACTGGGAAGCTCAAGACGAGACTAAATGATGATGAGATCATATTCAATGTACAGAAATCTATGAGGCGCCCTAGTGAGTTCGCAAATTGCTCTCTCATTGATGCAGTAGATATGATAGTGGAGACAGACGATGTAGCTTTGACAGCTGAAGATCCACTTCAGGCATGCCTAATGAACTTAGAGGAGGTAAATGGTTAATGTTTGGCGGAGTGGGTGTTAGCACTGGAAGGCAAGGGGTTTTGGGATAGAGATTTGGAGTTTGAACCTCCGCACTTAGAAAATAGAGAGACTCCTCCAGCAAAACCATCCATTGAGGAACCACCAAAGCTGGAACTCAAGCCATTACCACCTCATCTCAGGTATGCATTTCTGGGCCCTAACTCCACGTTACCTATTATTATCTCATCCGGTTTGCTAGATGTGCAGGCTCAACAACTTATACAGGTACTCAGGGAATGTAAAACTGCCATAGGTTGGACCATGGCAGACATAAACGGGATCAGCCACGCTTACTGCATGCATAAAATTCTCTTGTAAGAGGGACACAAACCTTCCAGGGAACACCAAAGAAGGCTGAACCTGAATATGAAGGAAGTGGTGAAGAAGGAAGTGTTAAAGTGGCTAGACGCGGGAATTAAATTCCCAATCTTTGATAGTAGCTGGGTTAGCCCAGTTCAATGTGTACCAAATAAGGCTGGCATGACGGTTGTGCAATATGAAAACAATGAATTAATCTCAACAAGTACCGTCACCGGTTGGAGGATCTGTATGGTCTACCGGAAACAGAATCTAGCCACTCGAAAGGACCACTTCCCACTTCCCTTCATTGACCAGATGCTCGACAGATTGGCACGGAGGTCACATTTTGCTTCTTGGATGGGTACTCAGGGTACAATCGGATCTCTATTGCCCCTGAGGATAGAGAGAATACCTCCTTCACATGCCCATATGGCATTTTTGCCTTTAGGAGGATGCCATTCGGACTATGCAATGCACCAGCCACATTCCAAAGGTGCATGATGGCTATATTCACCGACATGGTGGAAGATATCATGGAGGTGTTCATGGATGATTTCTCGATGGTAGGGAATTCATTCGATGATTGCCTTGTCAATCTGACAAGAGTGCTGAAACGGTGCATTGAGACTAATTTGGTGCTAAATTGGAAAAACTGCCATTTTATGGTACAAAAAGGAATAGTCTTGGGGCACCGGGTTTCTTGCAAGGGAATTGAGGTGGATCGAGCCAAAGTTGACGTTATTGCAAAGCTGCCTCCACCAACGTGTGTCAAAGCCATTAGAAGCTTTCTTGGACATGCCGGTTTTTACCGGAGGTTCATTAAAGACTTCTCCAAAATTGCCAATCCCCTCTGTAAGTTACTTGAAAAAGATCACCCTTTTGTATTTTCTAATAGTTGCAGGACTGCATTTGAGGAGATGAAAAAGAGGCTGGTAACAACACTAATCATTATTGCCCCCAACTTGGAGCAACCATTTGAGCTCATGTGCAATGCAAGTGACTATGCAGTGGGCGTAGTGCTGGGCTAGCGGAAGGACAAGATGATGCATCCAATCTACTATGCTAGTAGAACACTGAGTGGAGCACAGCTAAATTACAGGGTGTCGGAGAAGGAAATGCTAGCGATAGTGTTTGCGTTTGACAAGTTCAGGTCCTATCTCATAGGATAAAAGGTAATAGTATACACTGACCATGAAGCACTAAGGTGTTTAATTGAAAAGAAGGACTCTAAGTCGCGCCTAATTCGTTGGGTGCTGCTTCTGCAAGAGTTCGATCTTGAAATTCGTGACAGTAAGGGCAATGAAAATCAAGTCGCTGATCACTTATCACGACTTGAAGGAGCTGAAACTGTTAAAGAAAGTGAAGAAATTCTGGAAACCTTTCCAGACGAGCAGCTACTCGCTACGACTCTTCTTGAAGCGCCATGGTATGCAGACTATGCAAACTACCTGGCAAGTGGTATTGTTCCTCATGACCTATCATCGGTCTAGAGGAAAATATTATTTCGTGAAAGCCAATTGTACTATTGGGATGAGCCCTATTTGTTTAAAATTTTCCTTGATAACATGATACGGAGATGCGTCCCCGAGATCGAACAATCTTCTGTCTTGCAGGCTTGTCATGCTTCAGCATATAGTGGCCATTTTGGAGGAGTTCGAACAGCTGCCAAGATACTTGAGGCCGATTTCTACTAGCCAACGGTATTTAAAGATGCACACTTGTGGGTGAAAGTGGTGTAACGAATGTCAACGCACCGGGAACATCTCCCGGTGTCATGAGATGCCTATGAACCCAATCCAACAGGTGGAAGTATTTGACATCTGGGGAATAGATTTCATGCGTCCCTTCATCAGCTCCTATGGCAATAAGTATATTCTTGTTGCCGTAGACTATGTGTCCAAATGGGTGGAAGCTGTAGCATTACCCACCAATGATATTAATGTGGTAGTGGGATTTCTCAAGAAAAACATTTTCACTCGCTTTGGGACACCGAGGGAAATTATCAGCAACGGGGGTACTCACTTATGTAATCGGGCATTTGAAAAATTATTGGCAAAATACGATGTGAGGCACAAGGTGGCTACTCCATATCACCCGCAGATCCAGTAGGCAAGTTGAGGTATCCAACAGGGAAATAAAGAGTGTACTGACAAAAACAGTGAACGCCACAAGGACCGACTGGTCAAGAAAGCTCGATGATACATTATGGGCGTATAGGACAGCTTTTAAGACACCGATCGACATGTCACCATACAAATTGGTGTTTGGGAAAGCTTGTCACCTACCCGTTGAACTAGAGAATAAAGCATGGTTGGCACTCAAGCAACTAAATCTCAACTAGGATGAAGCGGGCAAAAATAGAGTCACTGAATTACATGAGCTGGAAGAGTTCCGATATCTGGCTTTTGAGAGCACAAGGTTATATAAGGAGAGGATGAAGTGGCTGCATGACCAAAACATCATAGAGCGCAAACTTCAAATTTGGGGACAAGGTATTACTCTATAACTCAAGATTATGATTATTCCCGGGTAAATTGAAATCAAGATGGTCTGGCCCATTTCGGGTGGTTGAAGTGTTACCGTCTGGAGCTGTGGAAATAGGCACTGAAGATGGCTCTCGCACTTTCAGAGTCAATGGACAGCGGTTGAAAATGTATGTTGGCATGGATGAAGCCAAAGAGACGTCTCAGTTGCATTTGGATGAACCTCAAAGGTTGAGTGAGCCTTGAAATATATATATATATATATATATATATATATATATATATATATATATATATATATATATATATATATATATATATATATATATATATATATATATATATATAAAATAGGGCGCTATGTGGGAGGCAACCCACGAAATTGTTGTAATTGGAAACATTATAGTTAGACTATATAAAAAATAAAAATAAAAATGCAGCTGGTGCCAGGCGGAAGATTCAGAGGCAGCCTTCCAC
The DNA here is from genome assembly GCA_032618575.1 of Nicotiana noctiflora. Taxonomy (NCBI): domain Eukaryota; kingdom Viridiplantae; phylum Streptophyta; class Magnoliopsida; order Solanales; family Solanaceae; genus Nicotiana; species Nicotiana noctiflora. Next base: position 41,164 of record JASVEL010001817.1, read on the forward strand.
CGCGATCACGGTGAAACCGCGGTGAGAAGGCCCCTCTCACCCACTGCGGTTGGACCACGATAGCGGTCAAACCGCGGTGGGAGGCCCTCTATGATACTCACTGCTCGCGGTTCCACCGCGACCACGGTGGACCGCGATGCAGCCCAGGTGAGTTAGCGAAAAATAATTTTTTTTATTATTTATTTCCCCCCTTTCGTTTAATATATCTAACCTAAAACCTGTGACAACCCAAATGCGTACTCTGTCTCGCAATTGCGAGAGCCTCAGACCCCAGACCTGTAGTGTTCGCAATTGCGAACAAATGTTCGCAATTGCGATACCCGTAGCTGTGCAATTTTATACTTAAACGAATTTTTCAGTTCTTTCTTAATTCTTTCAAAAACCCACACACCACACACGAACCCTCAAGAGAAAATTCACTCCAAAGCAATTGTAAGTCACTTTTTACTTAATTCTTTCAATTCCTAACAACATTAAACATGTTTTTCAATAGAAATCAAAGGTTTTCATGGTAGAAATTCTTGTTTTTGGGTAGAACATAGGGTTTTCATGAATTGGGTAATTGGACCTCGAATTGAGGTCCGATTTTGAAACAAACCATATATTTGAACTCGTGAAGGAATGGGTAACCGGATTTTGGTCCAAACCCCGAGTTCCGACAACGTGGGACCAGGGGCGTTTTGGGAAATTTTGGGGTAAACTTTGAGAAAACCATTTTTAAGCATTCAAGCTAAGTTATTTAGTATTTATTAATGTAATGGAATCAATTGTGACTAGATTCGAGCTAGTTGAAAGTGGAAATTCAGGGAAAAGCTATAGTTGAAGGATAACTTGGACTTCAAGGCTAGAGGTAAGTGTTTGTTCTATCCTAGCTTGAGGGAATAAGATTGTGTGCTATGTGCTATGTGATCGAGTGCGGTGTATGGGTTGTGGTGATGAGCATCCATACACTGGCGTCTAGCATGACCGTGAGTCATTGTTGATACTTGTTGTGAGATATTTTAAAGATAAATTGTTGAACCCTTGCCGGGTTGTGGAATTGTACATTGTTTTCCCTTGTCGGGACTTATTGTGGAATTGTATATTGTTTTCCCTTGCCAGAACTTTGTTGTGATGATTATTGTGTCCCTTGCCGGGACGGTTCATGATTGTTGTTTTCATTCTCTGCCCTTAACTGTGATTGTTATTTGGGTGAGGAAGAGTGATAATGCACGAAGGGTGATGCCGTGCCTTGATTTTACTGTTATTGCATGAAGGTTAATGACGTGCCTCATTATTGATTATGCACAAAGGTTAATGCCATGCCTTGTTATTGATTATGTACGAAGGATCATGCCGTGCCTTGTGATATTGATTATGCACGAAGGGTAATGTCGTGCCTTGTTATTAAACCATGCACGAAGGATCATGCCGTGCCATGGATGTGAGGATGAGAGTAAAAGCACGAAGGGTAATGCCGTGCACTTTATTTGCTTATTTGGTGAGGATGAGAGTAAAAGCACGAAGGGTGATGCCGTGCAACTATTTGCTATTCCTTGACTTGATATTACCTGTTTCCATTATACTTTGGTTTTCTTTGTTGATTTAATAACTATTGTTAACTGTTGAGCTTTCCTCTTATGATATTCCTTGTTGAGTTTGTTACTTTATTATTTCTCGTTACCTTGTGGTGTACATATATATATAGAACTGCATAGGTTTATGTGGGTGTCTGGTCCTAGGCTTGTCACTACTTCGCCGGGATAGGCCAGGCACTTACAAGCACATGGGGTCGGATTGTGCTGATACTGCACTTCTGTGCATTTTTGCACAGGTCCAGGTTTTGATCAGGAGCAGCAGCAGTAGAGTCTTGCGTGGGAGTTGAGCATTTCGAGACCAAGGTAGCTTGCAGGCGTCCGCAGGCCCGGCGTCTCTTCCACTTATTTATATTATTTGCTGTAGTCTCATTATTCCGAGACAAACAGATTTATGTTATTTTCCTTCAGACCTTTATGTGTAGTATTGAGTAGTAGTTCGTGACTTAGTGACTCCACGTCTTGGGTAGAGGATTTGATTAGTGGTTTACCTTGGTACTGCTTATTTTTATTTCGATAAGTCTTCCGCATTTATTTAATTAATGTTATGGTTCTTGTTGATAAAATTGAGTATGAAATATTGGTAAAAACAGGTTAATGTTGAATATAGTGGCTTGCCTAGCTACCACGAGTAGGAGCCATCACGATCCCGATGTTGGGGGAAAATCCGGGTCGTGACAAGTTGGTATCAAAGCTCTAGGTTACATAGGTCTCACCACTCACGAACAAGCTTAGTAGAGTTTGAGAGGTAGGTACGGAGACGTCCGTACTTGTCCTCCAGAGTCTATTGAGTTAGGAAAAAATCTCTCATTTGTTCCTTCTTGTCGTGCGATTTGTTCCTCAAATACCGATTGAATTTCTACTCTGTCCTTTCGCAGATGGTGAGGACACGCGCTTCTTCGTCCGCTGATCAGCAGCCTGAGCCCCAGGTAGCTCCCGTGAGGGGCAGGGGCCGAGGCAGTATCGTAGGCCGTGGTAGGGGCAGAGCTCAGCCCCCGGTAGCTATTCCAGAGGCGGAGCCTCATATTGAGACCGGCAAGGAGGTTCCAGTCCCAGCAGCTCCAGTGGGACCATCTCAAGTCCCAGGAGAGGCTTTATTTACCCCAGATCTTCGGGAGGCTTTGGTCAGGATAGCGGGTTTTATGGACAACGTTGCCAGAGCAGGCTTATTACCAGTTGCACAAGCAACTTCTCAGGCTTGAGGAGGGGCCCAAACTCGTATTGCTCGTACTCCAGAGCCAGTGGCTCCTCAGTCTCAGGCACCAGTGGTTCAGCCAGCTGTGGCCACTCAGTCAGGTACCACAGCTCAGGCCGGAGATGGAGCGGCCATGACTTCCGATTCTTTATGGAGACTTGATCGGTTCTCCAAGCTGTTTACCACTACCTTCAGCGGTGCCATATCAGAGGATCCTCAGGATTTCTTATTCAGTTGCCATGAGATTCTCAAGACTATGGTGATAGTGGAGTCCAATGGAGTTAACTTCTGTACATTCAGGCTTTCAGGATCCGCCAAGACTTGGTGGAGAGATTATTGCTTGACTCGACCGGCAGGGTCCCTATCTTTATCATGGAATCAGTTTGCAGATCTATTTCTGGAGAAGTTTCTCCCTGCTGCTCAGCGGGATGCATTTCGGAGGCAGTTTGAGTGCCTCCATCAGGGCACTATGACGGTCACTCAGTATGAGACTAGATTTGTTGATTTGGCTCGTCATGTAGTGGTGATACTTCCCACAGAGGGAGAGAGGGTCCGTAGGTTCATTGATGGGCTTAATCAGCCAATTAGACTTCAGATGGCTATGGGAGTGGGGAGTGATATATCTTTTCAGAAGGCAGCTAATGCAGCTCGAAGAGTTGAGATGGCTCTTGCTTGGGGAGGTGGTTATCCTTCAGACAAGAGGCCTCGTCATTCCGGCAGATTTGGTGGTTCTTCTTCTGGAGGAAGGGAAACTTTTGATAGGGGTCAGTCTTCCAGGCCTTTTCATTTCGCCCTTCAGGCTTCACAGGGTGGACCAGGTGATTGTGGGTTTCGTGAGCAGTATTCAAATCAGCCTCCTATTAGTGCTCATCCTCTTCAGAGTGTTCGTGGGGGCCATTCAGGTCATCAGGGCCAGCAGCCCCATCAGCCTAAAAGATTCTACGGTTGTGGTGACCCAGGTCATCTCGTCAGGTTTTGCCCTCGAGCGACGGGCAACATTCAGCAACGGGGCCCTCGTCCCATGATCCAGGCCCCAGCTAACCCTCATCCTGACTAGTCTGCCAGAAGCAAGGGTAGAGATCGTAGAGGTAGAGGTCGAGACCGTCCAGCCAGAGGTAGAGGTCAGCCAGTGGATGACCGACCCAGAGATGTAGCTTAGAGGGGAGTTGTTAATCCCCGATTTTATGCCCTACCAGCCAGGCCAGAGGCTGAGGCATCAGATGTCGTGATTACAGGTACCATTCTTGTTTGTGACAGAGGTGCTTCAGTATTATTTGACCCTGAGTCTACATATTCATACGTGTTTTCCTACTTTGCACCGTATCTGGCCGTGCCTAGCTATGCTCTGGATATCCCAATTTATATGTCTACACCAATGGGTGACTGCATTATAGTCGACCGGGTTCATCGTTCGTGCAGAGTTATTTTTGGGGTTCTTGAGACCCGTGTTGATCTGTTTCTATTAGACATGGTGGATTTCGATGTCATATTGGGGATGGACTGGTTGTCCCCATACCATGCTATCTTAGATTGTCATGCCAAGACCGTGACTTTAGCCTTGCCAGAATTACCCCGACTAGAGTGGAAAGGTACCTTAAGCCACTCCGTCCGCACTGTTATTTCCTATGTTAAGGCTCGACACATGGTCGAGAAGGGGTGTCTAGCTTATCTGGCTTATGTTCGTGATTCCAGCGCAGAGGTTCCTTCTATTGATTCAGTCCCTATTATACGGGAGTTTCCTGAGGTTTTCCCTTCAGACCTGCCGGGCATGCCACCCGACAGGGACATTGACTTTTGTATTGATCTGGCACCGGGCACTCAGCCCATCTCTATCCCACCCTATCGTATGGCCCCGCCGGAGTTAAAAGAGTTAAAAGATCACTTGCAAGACCTTCTAGAAACGGGCTTTATCAGGCCCAGTATTTCCTCCTGGGGAGCACCTGTGTTGTTTGTGAAGAAGAATGATGGCTCGATGCGGATGTGTATCGATTACCGGCAATTGAACAAAGTGACGATAAAGAACAAGTATCCACTGCCGAGGATTGATGATTTGTTTGACCAACTCCAGGGAGTGAGGGTGTTCTAAAAAATAGACTTGAGGTCAGGCTACCATCAGTTGAAGAGCAGGGCGGCTGACATTCCTAAGACAGACTTTCGCACTAGATATGGGCATTATGAATTCTTGGTCATGTCCTTCGGGTTGACCAATGCCCCATCAGCGTTCATGGAGTTGATGAATCGGGTGTTCAGGCCTTATTTAGATCCGTTCGTGATAGTCTTTATAGATGACATCCTGGTATACTCCCGCAGCCAGGAAGAGCACGAGCAGCACCTCAGAGTGGTTCTTCAAACTCCGAAGGATAATCAGCTATATGCCAAATTTTCGAAATGTGAGATCTGGTTGAGTTCAGTGGCATTTCTGGGTCACATCGTATTAGTGGAAGGTATTCAGGTGGACCCAAATAAGATTGAGGCGGTCCAAAATTGGCCTCGACCAGCTTCAGTGACTGATATCCGGAGCTTCTTAGGGTTAGCAGGTTACTACCGTCGATTTGTAGAGGGTTTTTTTCTATTGCAGCCCCGATGACCAGGTTGACCTAGAAGGGTGCCCAGTTCTAGTGGTCAGATGAGTGTGAGGCGAGCTTTCAGAAGCTCAAGACAACCCTGACTACAGCACCAGTGCTGATACTACCGACGAGTGCAGGGCCTTATACAGTTTACTGTGATGCGTCTCGTATAGGGCTTGGAGCGGCATTGATGCAAGATGGTAAGGTTATTATTTATGTTTCGTTTCAGTTGAAAATATATGAGAAGAATTATCCAGATCATGATCTTGAGTTGGCAGCAGTGGTTCATGCCTTAAAGATCTAGAGGCATTATCTATATGGTGTGACATGTGAGGTGTACGCCGATCACAAAAGCCTACATTACTTGTTCAAGCAAAAGGAGTTGAATTTACGACAGCAAAAATGGTTAGAGGTTCTGAAGGACTATGATGTCACTATCCTATATCACCCAGGAAAGGCCAATGTGGTGGCCGATGCATTGAGTAGAAAGTCTGCCAGCATGGGTAGTCTCGCATTCATTCTGGTCAGTCAGAGACCATTTGGTCTAGATGTCTAGGCCTTAGCCAATCAGTTCGTGAGACTAGACATTTCTGAGCCTAGTAGAGTGTTATCCTGCACGGTTGCTCGTTCATCTCTATTAGAGCAGATCTATAAGAGGCAATTTGATGATCCTCATTTGCGTGATTTGAGAGATACTGTACAGCGGGGAAGTGCCACGAAGGTAACTCTAGATGATGACGGGGTATTGAGATTGCAGGGTCGAGTTTGTGTGCCCAATGTTGAAGGGGATTCGAGAGTTGATCTTAGTGGAGGCCCACAGTTCACGGTATTCTATTCACCCGGGCGCCGCGAAGATGTACCAGGATTTACGGCAGCACTATTGGTGGCGCAGGATGAAGAAAGATATCATTGCTTATGTTGCTCGGTTTCTAAATTGTCAGCAGGTGAAATATGAGCACCAGAGGCCTAGTGGTGTATTCCAGAGAATCGAAATTCCCGAGTGGAAATGGGAGCGGATCACTATGGACTTCATTACTGGACTTCCTTTGACTCGGAGGAAATTTGATGCTATTTGGGCCATTGTTGATAGGCTGACCAAGTCAGCACACTTCATTCTAGTATCTGTCTCCTACTCATCGGAGAGGTTAGCAGAGAATTACATCTGGGAGATTGTTCGTCTTCATGGGGTGCCAGTGTCTATTATCTCAGAACGGGGTACGCAGTTTACCTCGCGGTTCTGGAGAGCGGTCCAGCAGGAGTTATGCACCCAGGTTCAGTTGAGTACACCTTTTCATACTCATACGGACGGCCAGTCCGAGAGGACTATTCAGATTCTAGAGGACATGCTCCGAGCCTGTGTCATTGATTTTGGAGGCTCGTGGGACCAGTTTCTGCCATTAGCAGAGTTTACCTACAACAACAGCTACCAGTCTAGCATTCAGATGGCCCCGTATGAGGCGTTGTATGGTAGGTGATGTCGATCTCCATTCGGATGGTTTGAGCCGAGAGAGGATCGGTTGTTGGGTATAGACTTAGTTCATGAGGCCTTGGATAAGGTCAAGACTATCCAGGAGAGGTTGCGTTCAACTCAGTCCAGACAAAAGACTTATGCGGATTGTAAGGTTCGAGATGTGGATTTCATGGTTGGTGAGCGGGTATTACTCCGAGTGTAGCCTATGAAGGGCGTGATGAGGTTCGGGAAGAAGGTCAAACTCAACCCTAGGTATATTGGTCCATTTGAGATTCTGGACCGAGTGGGAGGGGTGGCTTACAGACTAGCTCTGCCGCCTAGCTTATCAGTCGTGCATCTAGTTTTCCATGTATCTATGCTTCGGAGATACCACGGCGATCCCACACATGTGTTAGACTTCAGTACTATCCAATTGGACAACGATCTATCCTACGAGGACGAGCCGGTGGCCATTCTAGACAGGCAGGTTCGACAGTTGAGGTCGAAAAGTTACCCTTCTATGCGTGTCCAATGGAGAGGTCAACCTCCTGAGGCATCGACCTGGGAGTCCGAGTCTGATATGCGAAGCCGCTACCCACATTTGTTCCCCGACTCAGGTACTTCCTTCTCTTGTCCGTTCGAGGAAGGTCCGTAGGAAAATATGGGACTCGGAAATGCGTCCGGAGTCGAATTCTGAGGCCTAGAGCCTAAGTTATGGATTTTCTGTGAAATTGTTTTTGCTGTAATTATTAAAGGAAAATGAATTAAATGACCTTGGTATCGGGCTCGTATTTTGGTTCCGACGCCCCGGTACAAGTCTTAAATATTATATATGTGCTTTCTGCAAAGTTTGGTGACATTTAGATGTCGTTTGATGTGTTTTGAACCTTGAGTTCCAAATTTGAAAGTTATGAAACTAAAAATGATGATAATCATGAACTTGAGGCTTGATTTGAGGAAAACGATGTTATATTGGCGATATGATCGCACGCGCAAGTTTGTAATATGTTTTTGATGTTGTGTACATGTTTGGTTAAGATCCCGGGGGGCTCGGGTAAAGATTTGATAGGCCGTTGGTGCAAATTCTGAAATTTTACACAGTTGGTTTTTCACCCAGCTGGTGTCTTTGCAAATGCGAAGAAATTCTTGCAATTGCGACGGGGGCAGACCAAGGCTGTATTCGCAAATGCGAAGCCTTGATCGCAATTGCGAAGGAGGTCCAGGCACACGTGGGTTCGCAAATGCGAACTTAACCTCGCAAATGCGAGGCCTTCAATACTCCGCCTGGGTTCGCAAATGCGAACACCTTGTCGCAAATTCGAAGACCCAGTGTGCCAGCCCAGTTCGCAAATGCGAACTCTGTCTTGCAATTGCGAGAGCATCAGACCCCAGACCTGTAGTATTCGCAATTGCGAACAAATGTTCGCAATTGCGATACCCGCAATTGTGCAATTTTATACTTAAACGAATTTTTGAGTTCTTTCTTCATTCTTTCAAAAACCCACACACCACACACGAACCCTCAAAAGCAAATTCACTCCAAAGCAATTGTAAGTCACTTTTTACTTAATTCTTTCAATTCTTAACAACATTAAACATGGTTTTCAATAGAAATCAAAGGTTTTCATGGTAGAAATTCTTGTTTTTGGGTAGAACATAGGGTTTTCATGAATTGGGTAATTGGACCTCGAATTGAGGTCCGATTTTGAAACAAACCATATATTTGAACTCGTGAGGGAATGGGTAACCGGATTTTGGTCCGAACCCCGAGTTCCGACCATGTGGGGCCAAGGGCATTTTGGGAAATTTTGGGTCAAGCTAAGTTATTTAGTATTTATTAATGTAATGGAATCAATTGTGACTAGATTCGAGCTAGTTGAAAGTGGAAATTCGGGGAAAAACTATAGTTGAAGGATAATTTGGACTTCAAGGCTAGAGGTAAGTGTTTGTTCTATCCAAGCTTGAGGGAATAGGATTGTGTGCTATGTGCTATGTGATCGAGTGCGGTGTATGGGCTATGGTGACGAGCATCCATACACTAGCGTCTAGCATGACCGTGAGTTGTTGTTGATACTTGTTGTGAGATATTTTAAAGATGAATTGTTGAACCCTTGCCGGGTTGTGGAATTGTACATTGTCTTTCCTTGTCGGGACTTATTGTGGAATCGTATATTGTTTTCCCTTGCCGGGACTTTGTTGTGATGATTATTGTGTCCCTTGCCGGGACGGTTCATGATTGTTGTTTTCATTCTCTGCCCTTAACCGTGATTGTTATTTGGGCGAGGAAGAGTGATAATGCACGAAGGGTGATGCCGTGCCTTGTTTTACTGTTATTGCATGAAGGTTAATGCCGTGCCTCATTATTGATTATGTACGAAGGTTAATGCCATGCCTTGCTATTGATTATGCACGAAGGATCTTGCCGTGCCTTGTGATATTGATTATGCACGAAGGGTAATGCCGTGCCTTTTTATTGAACCATGCACGAAGGATCATGCCGTGCCATGGATGTGAGGATGAGAGTAAAAGCACGAAGGGTAATGCCGTGCACTTTATTTGCTTATTTGGTGAGGATGAGAGTAAAAGCACGAAGGGTGATGCCGTGCAACTATTTGCTATTCCTTGACTTGATATTACCTGTTTCCATTATACTTTGGTTTTCTTTGTTGATTTAATAACTATTGTTAACTGTTGAGCTTTCCTCTTATGATATTCCTTGTTGAGTTTGTTACTTGATTATTTCTCGTTACCTTGTGGTGTACATATATACATAGAACTGCACAGGTTTATGTGGGTGTCTGGTCCTAGGCTTGTCACTACTTCGCCGGGATAGGCCAGGCACTTACCAGTACATGGGGTTGGATTGTGCTGATACTGCACTTCTGTGCGTTTTTGCACTGGTCCAGGTTTTGATCAGGAGCAGCAGCAGTAGAGTCTTGCGTGAGAATTGAGCATTTCGAGACCAAGGTAGCTAGTAGGCGTCCACAGGCCCCGACGTCTCTTCCACTTATTTATATTATTTGCTGTATCTCATTGCTCCGAGACAAACAGATTTATGTTATTTTCCTTCAGACCTTTATGTGTAGTATTCAGTAGTAGTTCGTGAGTTGGTGACTCCACGTCTTGGGTAGAGGATTTCATTAGTGGTTTACCTTAGTACTGCTTATTTCTATTTCGATAAGTCTTCCGCATTTATTTAATTAATGTTATGGTTCTTGTTGATAATATTGAGTATGAAATATTGGTAAAAACAGGTTAATGTTGAATATAGTGGCTTGCCTAGCTACCACGAGTAGGCGCCATCACGATCCCGATGTTGGGGGAAAATCCGGATTGTGACAAGTTGGTATCAGAGCTCTAGGTTACATAGGTCTCGCCACTCACGAACAAGCTTAGTAGAGTTTGAGAGGTAGGTACGGAGACGTCTGTACTTGTCCTCCAAAGTCTATTGAGTTAGGAAAGAGTCTCTCATTTGTTCCTTCTTGTCGTGCGATTTGTTCCTCAAATACCGATTGATCTTCTACTCTATCCTTTCGCAGATGGTGAGGACATACGCTACAAAGCTCCTGACCAGCAGCCTGAGCCCCATGCAGCTCCCGTGAGGGGCAGGGGCCGAGGCCGTATCGCAGGCCGTGGTAGGGGCAGAGCTCAACCCCCGGCAGCTATTCTAGAAGTGGAGCCTCATATTGAGACTGGCGAGGAGGTTCCAGTCCCAGCAGCTCCAGTGGGCCCAGCTCAGGTCCCAGGATAGGCTTTATTTACCCTGGATCTTCGGGAGGCTCTGCTCAGGATAGCGGGTTTTATGGACAGCATTGCCATAGCGGGCTTATTACCAGCTGCACCAGCCGCTTCTCAGGCTGGAGGAGGGGCCCAGACTCCTGTTGCTCGTACTCCGGAGCCAGTAGCTCCTCAGCCTCAGGCACCAGAGTGGTTCAGCCAGCTGTGGCCACTCAGTCAGGTACCACAGCTCAGGCCGGAGATGGGGCGGCCATGACTTCTGATTCTTTATGGAGACTTGATCGGTTCTCCGAGTTGTTTACCACTACCTTCAACGGTGCCACATCTGAGGATCCTCAGGATTTCTTATTCAGTTGCCATGAGATTCTCAAGACTATGGGGATAGTGGAGTCCAATGGAGTTGACGTCTGTACATTCAGGCTTTCAGGATCCGCCAAGACCTGGTGGAGAGATTATTGCTTGACTGGACCAGCAGGGTCCCCGACTTTATCATGGGATCAGTTTGCAGAGTTATTTCTGGAGAAGTTTCTCCCTGTTACTCAGTGGGATGCACTACGGAGGTAGTTTGAGCGCCTCCAACAGGGTACTATGACTGTCACTCAGCATGAGACGAGATTTGTTGATCTGGCACGTCATGTAGTGGTGATACTCCCCACAGAGCGGGAGAGGGTCCGCAGGTTCATAGATGGACTTAATCATCCGATTAGACTTCAGATGGCTATGGGAGTTGGGAGTGAGATATCTTTCCAGGAGGCAGCTAATGCATCTCGTAGAGTTGAGATGGCTCTTGCTCGGGGAGGTGGTTATCCTTCGGACAAGAGGCCTCGTCATTCCGGCAGATTTAGTGGTTCTTCTTTTGGAGGCAGGGAATCTTTTGATAGGGGCCAGTCTTCCAGACCTTTTCAGTCAGCCCTCCAGGCTTCACAGGGTGGACCAGGTGATCGTGGGTTTCGTGAGCAGTATTCAGATCA
>JASVEL010001818.1:0-40254 GCA_032618575.1 Nicotiana noctiflora
AAACACATCAGGAAAGTCTCGCACAATGGGAACAGAATCAATACTGGGAGTCCGGGCCTCGACCTCCCGCACAAATGCTAAATAAGAGAGACATCCCTTCCCAACCATTCGTTGGGCCTTGAGGAAAGATATTACCCTGCTAGGTACGTACTCAGTCGTGCCTCGCCACTCGATCCTCTGAATGACCGGCATAGCCAAGGTGACTGTCTTAGCATGACAGTCCAGAATAGCATGACGTGGAGATAGCCAGTCCATGCCCAATATAACATCGAAATCAATCATGCTGAGAAGCAACAGGTCCACTCGGGTCTCCAGACCCCCAATAGTGACCAAACAGGACCGGTATACGTGGTCCACAACAATAGTATCCCCTACCGGGGTAGATACATGCACTGGCAGCTCAAGACACCCTCGGGTCGTGCCCAAATGAGGAGAAAAATAAGTAGACACATAAGAATAAGTAGAACCAGGATCGAACAACACGGAGGCATCTCTGTGGCAGACTGAAATAATACCTGTGATAACTGCATCAGAAGCAACGGCCTCAGATCGGCCCTGGAGAGCATAGCATCTAGCCTGTCCACCTGATCGGCCTCCCCCTCGAGGGCGACCCCTAGCTGACTGACCCTCACCCCTAACTGGCGGGGCGGGTGCTGAAGTAGAAGGACCAGATGACGAGGGCTGCCCCCTCTGCTGATAAGATCCGGAAACAAGACGGGGACACTCCCTACGGTGGTGCCCAAACTCTCCGCACTCGTAGCAACTCCCCGGTGCTGGGTACTGAGACTGATAAGGACCTCTGGCGCTGGAGTGGCCAGCCGATGAACTAGGCCGAGATGAACCCTGAGCAGATAGGGCCTGTGAAGAACTCTAAGCTGGCATGGCACTGAGAGATGGCTGACTCTGGTGCGAACCCTGATAACCCTGTCTAGAAGACCATCTGCGACGATCGGAGCGACTCGACTGCGAAGATCTAAAAGAGCGACCTCGGCTCTGCTGACTCTGGCCTCTGGTCTGAGTTCCACTGGAACTAGATGCTCCTCGAGGCCTCTTGGCCTCCCTCTCATCCTGCTTTCTGCGATGATCTGTCTCTATGTCACGAGCAATATCCACAGCATCCTCAAATGTACGACTCAAAACCCTCTCCCGAGTCATCAAAATACGAATGGGATAAATGAGGCCGTCCACAAAGCGTCCAATCCTCTCTCTGTCGGAATGTACCAACCACGGTGCATATCTAGACAACTCTGTAAACCTGATCTCATACTCTGACACTGACATGTCCCCCTGACGGAGACCCTCAAATTGCCTACGCATCTCCTCTCTCTGAGATCGAGGCACCCATTTCTCCAAGAACATAGTGGAGAACTCTGGCCAAGATAGTGGTGCTGCTTCGGCTGGCCTACGACGCTCATAAGCCTCCCACCAAGCGAAGGCTGGCCCCTGAAACTGAAAGGTAGTGAAAGATACCCCACTAGACTCCAAAATCCCTGCCGTACGAAGCATCCGACGACACTTGTCCAGGAAACCTTGGGCGTCCTCGCCCAGAGCTCCTATGAACACTGGAGGAGATAACCCGATGAATCTCTCGAGATGACACTGGTCATCGTCCGTCATAGCTGGGACCCTGTCCCCCCTGAACCTGATCTGCTGGCTGAACCGAAACCACAGGATGAACTGGAGGAGCCTCTGGTGTCTGTATGCCCTGCACTGCTGGCTCTGGAGTGCGTACAGCGGGGGTCTGATGACCACCCCCGATCCCTGATGCAGCTGCCGCAGTAGTAACTGAAACCGCCTGTGCTAGGCCAGTGCAAACTGCTAATATCTGAGCCATGGTCTCCTGTAGACCCGGAATAACAATGGGCACAGCTGGTGCCTGATCTGGTGTTGCTGGCAGCTCTGCAACATGGGGCTGTGGGTCAGCTGGTACTGCTCAGCTGCCCTAACTCCACCACAACCACGGCCGGGTCCACGGCCTCTAGCAGGTGGTAGTGGCGGTCGTCCTCCTCGACCGGATGCTCGAGTTCTCGCCATCTGCGAGAGAATGGAATGTCAAAGTTCAGTTCAAGTCAAAAGTAATCGCACGGCAAGAATTCCAAGAATTGAAATTTTTCCTAAAAAAAAAAGGTTTGCAGCCTCCCAAGGATAAGTACAGGTGTCCCCGTACCGATCCACGAGACTCTACTAAACCGGCTCATGACTCGCGAGACCTGTTAACCTGGGCTCCGATACCAACTTGTCACGACCCAAACCCCGGTCGTGATGGCGCCCAACACAATGCTAGGCAAGCCCGACCATATCATCTCTTAACCCAGCCAATTATTAATTCCAATTAATCAAATTAAACTTAAACAGCAAATGATAATATCAGGTGATAAGCGAGATAGTAAAAACATACAAAGTACGGTCCCCTCCATATCGTGGTGTCACGAGACTAAGCCTCTACAGAATAACATCCTGTCACGACCCGAATTTTCCCCAACATCGGGATCGTGACTGCGCCTACTCGTGTTAGCTAGGCAAGCCACTTTATTCACACTATCTTGTTTTTAACAATATTTCATATTCAATTTAGCAACCAAAACCAATACCTTAACAAGTGCGGAAGACTTTATAAAAATAGCGATAAGCAGTTTTAAGGTAAAATAATACTGAAATCCTCTACCCAAGACGTGGAGTCACCAACTCACGAACTACTACATGAATACTACACATAAAGGTCCGAAAGAAATATAACATAATCTATTTATCTCGGAACAAAGAGACTACAGCTAATAACATAAGTAAAAGAAGAGATGTCGGGCCTGCGGACGCCTGCAAGCTACCTCGGTCTCAAAGTGTTCAACTCCCACGCAAAAGATCTACTGCTGCTGCTCCTGATCGAATCCTGGACCTGTGCAAAAATGCACAGAAGTGCAGTATCAGCACAACCGACCCCATGTGCTGGTAAGTGCCTGGCCTATCCCGGCGAAGTAGTGACAAGCCTAGGACCGTACACCCCCATAAACCTGTGCAGTTCTATATATATATATATGTATACCACAAGATAACGAGAAATAATCAAGTAACAACGCAATAAGGAATATCACAAAAGAACTCAACAATGAACAACAGTTAATAAGTCCACAAGGAAAACAAAGTATAATGGAAAAATAATTAATATCAAGTCAAGGAATAGCAAGTAGTTTCACGGCATCACCCTTCATGCTTTTACTATCATCCTCACCAAATAAGAAAATAAAGTGCACGGCGTCACCCTTCGTGCTTTTACTCTCATCCTCACATCCATGGTACGGCATGATCCTTCGTACATGGTACAATAACAAGGCAATAACAAGGTACGACATGATCCTTCGTGCATAATCAATAACATGGCACGACATTAACCTTCGTGCATAATCAATAACAAGGCACGGCATTAACCTTCGTGCATAAACAATAAATCAAGGCACGGCATTAACCTTCGTGCATAAACAATAAATCAAGGCACGACATTAACCTTCGTGCATAAACAATAAATCAAGGCACGACATCACCCTTCGTGCATTATCACTCTTCCGCACCCAAATAACAATCACAGTTAAGGGCAAGGAATGAAAACAATAAATCATGAACCGTCCCGGCAATGGACACAATAATCATCACAACAAAGTCCCGGCAAGGGAGAACAATAACAATTTTACAACCCGGCAAGGGTTCAACAATTTATCTTTAAAATATGTCTCACCACAAGTATTAACAACGACTCACGGTCATGCAAGACGCCAATGTATGGATGCTCGTCACCACAGCCCATACACCGCACTCGATCACATAGCACATAGCACACAATCATATTCCCTCAAGCTAGGATAGAACAAACACTTACCTCAAACGTTTACGAACAATTCAATCCGTAGCAATGCCTTGCAATTCAATCACCTCGGATGCCGAATCTCAAACCGGCGAGAATTCTAGTTCGCGACGCCTTTGCTCCTCAACCGGCCTCCTCCCGCTTCCAATCTATCCAAATTCATACAAGCATCGATGAAGTTCGATTTCTAAAAGATGGGGTTTAGCCGTACATATCTGAAATTCGTCCCTTAATGATACTACAATGATCCAATATAGTTATGTAACTTCAATCTACAATACCACATTCAATAGGGCCAATAATAGTCATAAATCCCATAACTTGTGCCATCTAGGCCTATTATCAAATATCTTGGAGGCATAAATATTTATACCTCTTAACAATAGCATTGGTTCCTCCAACTATCACCATTAACCAACAATTCATCTCCCTATCATTCTTTAGCAATTTATACTCGTAACATCATGTGTGTGGTCAACCATTCACACCCACACTAATAAAATTCCAACAAATATACACATTTAAATCCCTACCATGGTCATGTATTTAAATTGGGGACTTATGGCTTCCAACAACCATACTATAAGTTGTAATATTCATACTCATATTCCCATAATAACACCATATGTGTAAGTCTAAGGTGTAGGATTACCTCTTGTAGATCAAATCTTGAAAGACAACTTTGGGGTGTTCTTGAGATTTTGAAGAAATCCTATGAAATCCAACAAAAAACATGTTGTAACTAGTGATTGAGAAGAGAAATCACCATGAAAACACACTTAAAAGCTTACCTTAGGAGTGCAATTAAGTGCCTTGGTCGAATTGGGGGTGTTGGGGAAGCCCTAGGCTTGAGAAATGACTCAAATTCTGTCATTTCCCGTCCTAAGGTATATTTAGCGCCTGCTACTAGCGCGCCCGCGCTAATTAGCGTGGGTTGAGGCAGAAAATAACCCATTAGCGCGAGCTACTAGCGCTCCCGCGCTAAGGCCGCGCTACTGACACATGCCCAGTAAAATGATCATAACTTTCTGTATAAACCTCCAAATCACACACGGTTTATTGCGTTGGAAACTAGACTCAAATGGATTTAATTTGATAGGTTGTGAGTCACACAACTCTTTATATAACGGGAGATATGATCGTTTAAAGTGAGGTGTTGTGCACACTCATTTACATCTTCGCCTATTATGAAGTTTTCCAACTTCAAAAATTCCCGTTAACCATCCGAAATCACCCCGAGGCCCCCGGGACCTCAACCAAAAATACCAACACCTCCTAGAATATCATACAAACTTGTTCGTGCGATCACATCGCCAATATCACATCGTTTTCATCAAATCAAGCCTCAAGTTCATGATTTTCATTCTTTTGGTTTTCAAAACTTTCAAACTTGGAACTCAAGGTCCGAAACGTATCAAACGACATCCAAATGTCACCAAACTTTGCAGAAAGCACATATATAATATTTAAGACTTGTACCGAGCATCGGAACCAAAATACGAGCCCGATACCAAGGTCAATTAATTCATTTTCCTTTAATAATTACATCAAAAACAATTTCACAGAGAAAAATTCATAACTTGGGCTCTAGGCCTCCGAATTCGACTCCGGACGCATGTCCAAGTCCCATATTTTCCTACGGACCTTCCGGGACCATCCAATCTCGGGTCCGGGTCCGTTTACCAAAAATGTTGACCGAAGTCAACTATATCAATATTAATATCATTTTTCTCCAAATTTCTCATAGAATTCATATTTTCTATCACAAAAACTTTTCGGCTACATGCCCGGATCATGCACGTAAATCGAGGCAACATATAATGAGGTTTTCAAGGCCTCAGAAGCTCGAAATGATTAATAAAACAAGTGATGACCCTTTGGGTCGTCACATTCTCCACCTCTAAAACAACTCTTCATCCTCGAACGGACAAAAGAAAGAAGTACCTGAGTCATGGAATAGATGAGGATATCGGCTCCGCATATCGGACTCGAACTCCCAGGTCGATGCCTGAGGAGGCTGACCCCTCCACTGAACTCGCACAGAAGGAAAACTCTTCGACCTCAATTGTCGAACATGCCGGTCTAGAATAGCCACCCCTCCCACTCGGTCTAGAATCTCAAATGGACCAATATACCTAGGGCTGAGCTTGCCCTTCTTCCCGAACCTCATCACGCCCTTCATAGGCGACACTCGGAGCAATACTCGCTCGCCAACCATGAGATCTACATCTCTAACCTTACGATCCGCATAAGTCTTCTACCTGGACTGAGCTGAACGCAATCTCTCCTGAGTAGTCTTGACCTCTAAGGCCTCCTGAACTAAGTCTGTACCCAACAACCGAGCCTCTCCCGGTTCAAACCATC
Source organism: Nicotiana noctiflora (assembly GCA_032618575.1). Taxonomy (NCBI): domain Eukaryota; kingdom Viridiplantae; phylum Streptophyta; class Magnoliopsida; order Solanales; family Solanaceae; genus Nicotiana; species Nicotiana noctiflora. Next base: position 6,218 of record JASVEL010001818.1, read on the forward strand.
CAACTGGTGATCGACATCGCCTACCATACAATGCCTCATACAGAGCCATCTGGATGCTAGACTGGTAACTATTATTGTAGGTGAACTCTACTAACGGCAGAAACCGGTCCCACGAGCCTCTGAAATCAATAACACAGGCTCGAAGCATGTCCTCAAGAATCTGAATAGTCCTCTCGGACTGGCCATCCGTCTGAGGATGCAATGCTGTACTCAACTGAACCTGGGTACCTAACTCCTGCTGGACCGCTCTCCAGAACCGTGAAGTAAACTTTGTACCCCAATCAGAGATAATAGATACTGGCACCCCATGAACACGAAGAATCTCCCTAATGTAAATCTCCGCTAACCTCTCCGACGAGTAGGAGACGGATACTGGAACGAAGTGTGCTGACTTGGTCAGCCTATCAACAATGACCCAAATAGCATCAAATTTCCTCTGAGTCAAAGGAAGTCCTGTAATGAAGTCCATAGTGATCCGCTCCCATTTACACTCGAGAATTTCAATCCTCTGGAGTACACCACCTGGCCTCTGGTGCTCATATTTCACCTGCTGACAATTCAGACACCGAGCGACATACGCAGCGATATCTTTCTTCATTCTGCGCCACCAATAGTGCTGCCGCAAGTCCTGATACATCTTCGCGGCGCCCGGGTGAATGGAATACCGTGAACTGTGGGCTTTCGCTAAGATCAACTCTCGAATCCCTTTGACATTGGGCACACAAACTCGACCCTGCAATCTCAATACCTCATCATCATCTAGATTTGCCTTTGTGGCACCCGTTGTACTGTATCTCTCAATTCACGCAAATGAGGATCATCAAATAGCCTCTCACGGATACGCTCTAATAGAGAAGAACAAGCGACCGTGCAAGCTAACACCCTACTAGGCTAAAAAATGTCTAATCTCACGAACCGGTTGGCTAAGGCTTGGACATCTAGAGCAAATGGTCTCTCGCTGACCGGAATGAATGCGAGACTACCCATGCTGGCAGACTTTCTACTCAATGCATCGGCCACCACATTGGCCTTACCTGGGTGATATAGGATAGTGATATCATAGTCCTTCAGCAACTCTAACCATCTCCGCTGTCATAAATTCAACTCCTTTTGCTTGAACAAGCACTGTAGGCTTTTGTGATTCGTGTACACCTCACACTCCACACCATATAGATAATGCCTCCAGATTTTTAAGGCATGAACCACTGCTGTCAGCTCAATATCATGAACTAGATAATTCTTCTAATGTATTTTTAGCTGTCTCGAAGCATAAGCAATAACCTTACCATCCTGCATCAATACCGCTCCAAGCCTTGTACGAGATGCGTCACAATAAACTGTATAAGGCCCTGCACCCATAGGTAATATCAACATTGGCGCGGTGGTCAAGGCTGTCTTGAGCTTCTGAAAGCTCGCCTCACACTCCTCTGACCACTGGAACTGGACACCCTTCTGGGTCAACCTGGTCATCGGGCTGCAATAGAAGAAAACCCTTCTACAAATCGACGGTAATAACCTGCTAACCCCAAGAAACTCCAGATCTCAGTCAATGGAGCTGGTCGAGGCCAATTCTGGACTGCCTCAATCTTCTTTGGGCCCACCTGAATACCTTCCACTGATATAATGTGGTCCAAAAATGCCACCGGACTCAACCAGAACTCACATTTCGAAAATTTGGCATATAGCTTATTATCCTTCAGGGTCTGAATAGCCACTCTGAGATGTTGCGCATGCACTTCCTAACTGCGGGAGCATAACAATACGTTATCCATGGGTACTATCACGAGCCAGTCTAACTAAGGCATGAACACTTCGTACTTATACACATAACCATGACTTCGGCGATAAGAGTCGTCCCTAAATTACAACATTCCCAATTAGCTACGTGTTATCAAATACCTTATTCTACAAATACCACTTTACTCAGAATGAGGTATGGAGACCTCGTGATTATTTTTTTGAATTAATGAGTCATATTTTACGCACCTGGGTGCTCGTCTCAAAGGCTAAGCTCAACGGTTTCAAAATAGAAATGGCTAAATATGAATAGAAACTATACAAGAATTGTCAAATAGTCCTAACGGGCATGACTCTTATTTACGAATGCAATACAAAAATATTAATTTCATAAAAGAAGAATTTTAAACACATAAACTCTTACTACAAGGACCCAGTCCTCATATGATATCCACCGCAGCTTGAAGCTTGGCTTAGAAATATTTCACATTATGCCAAAAATTGGAGGATCTCATCCTCAACTCTGAATCACAGTGCTTGCACATCATATCATCTGAAATTTTTCATTTCCTTTCTTTCTTCCTTTCAATAATTGTCCGTCAAAGATAATCACGACATAAAATGAACCCTCATACTGATAGGGCACACAATTAACGATTAAAATTAGTTATTCCGAGAATTATATCAAAACCCACTGTAATAAGTAATATAAAGTCACTCTTAGCCTCATGGATATTTTAGTGACTAACACCTAATAATAGGGATGTCTATCCTCATGTAATATCCCAACGTGAGTATTTCCATAAACAGATTTGATGATTACGATGCTCACCCATGAATGGAGCATGTTAAAAGGGCTCGCCTAAACTTTTCTTTCAAATAATGAAAAACAAACCAAACCAAATTAAGGGAAAATTATTCTGTTTATAACAATCTGAATTATACATGTGATGACACCATCCGGTGTAGTGACCTCCCTCATACCATAAAAATTATATCAATGGTTGGGTCTCCACCTCTAGGATTTTCACCTCCACCTCTAACATCCTGACCTCTACATCTGGCTGGCCATGTAGGATAAATATTAACTGCAATGGAGCGTGTAGCCTGAGTGCTTTCCTAAAATTATATTTCTCCAAAATTCCACATTCACAGCAATTCCTTTAAGGCTCAGTTAACTTGTCGTTCATGACATATATATTCGGACACAGTCATTGTGACCAGGTACAACCGTTCAGATCGCATATACTACATATTGCAGAGAATCTCGGGGGTGACGTCTTCAGGAACATTTTCTTAAAATAGAGTTTAGTAGATAGCATTGCGTTGGCCGGCTTTCCCTCTTCGTAGGCTTGTCACAAACATCGACGGCCAATTTTCTCTTTTGCTATGTTGGCTTAACACTGCTGAGCTACCCCATTTACTCATATACTCTTCGTCATTCTCTGGGGGAGATTCTTACCCCATGAAAAAAACCAACCTTAAATATGTATAAATTATTTGGATGACCTTTCCATACCATATATATATATATTCCAATAACTCATCATATTTGTCCTTCACAACTCCATCACATCGACCGGACGTCTAGGTCCGTTGAAACCCAACACGATTTATTAGGTGATCTCCTGATATAGTTGCATCTTCCGTTGGGACCATAACTGGTGTGGTAAATACATTATCTTCCCACTACTTCTGTTTGCCCTCTGTAGCACAGTAAAATGAACTCCCTCGCATTCGACTATTCCCACGTTCTGTAATTTCTCATAACAGCGGTCAAGCACGATCCCGTGGGTTCTCAAAAGATGCACCGCTGAAGGTGGTAGGGAAGAGTTTGGTGAAACCTATTTGACCTCCGTAAAACTTTTGAAGGCATAGTTGATCTATCACCAGCCTGTGCCATTGTTCGGCTGAAGAAGCGGTACGTGACTTCACCATTCGTGGGAAGACAAGAGTAGAAATTCAATTTAACATTTGAAGAATGAATTCGCACGATAAGAAAGAACAAATGAGAGACTTTTCCTAACTCAATAGACTCCGGAGGACAAGTACAGACGTCTCCGTACCTACCTCTCAAACTCTACTAAGCTTGATCGTGAATGGTGAGACCTATGTAACCTAGAGCTCAGATACCAACATGTCACGACCCGAATTTTTCCCCAACATCGGGATCGTGATGGCGCCTACTCGTGGTAGCTAGGCAAGCCACTTTATTCACACTATCTTGTTTTTAACAATATTTCATATTCAATTTAGCAACCAAAACCAATACCTTAATTAACAAGTGCGGAAGACTTTATACAAATAGCGATAAGCAGTTTCAAGGTAAAATAATACTGAAATCCTCTACCCAAGACGTGGAGTCACCAGCTCACGAACTACTACATGAATACTACACATAAAGGTCTGAAAGAAATATAACATAATCTGTTTGTCTCGGAACAAGGAGACTACAACTAATATCACAAATAAAAGGGAGAGACGCCGGGCCTGCGGACGCCTGCAAGCTACCTCGGTCTCAAATATGGTCAACTCCCACGCCAAAGATCTACTGCTGCTGCTCCTGATCGAAACCTAGACCTGTGCAAAAATGCACAGAAGTGCAGTATCAGCACAACCGACCCCATGTGCTGGTAAGTGCCTGGCCTATCCCGGCGAAATAGTGACAAGCCTAGGACCAGACATCCACATAAACCTGTGCAGTTCTATATATATGTATACTACAAGATAATGAGAAATAAACAAGTAATAACGCAAGTAAGGAATATCTCAAAAGAACTCAACAATTAACAACAGTTAATAAGTCCACAAGGAAAACAAAGTATAATGGAAATATAATTAATATCAAGTCAAGGAATAGCAAGTAGTTGCACGGCATCACCCTTCGTGCTTTTACTCTCATCCTCACCAAATAAGCAAATAAAGTGCACGGCATCACCCTTCGTGCTTTTACTCTCATCCTCAGATCCATGGTATGGCATGATCCTTCGTACATGGTTCAATAACAAGGCAATAACAAGGCACGACATGATCCTTCGTGCATAATCAATAACATGGCACGGCATTAACCTTCGCGCATAATCAATAACAAGGCACGGCATTAACCTTCGTGCATAAATAATAAATCAAGGCATGGCATTAACCTTCGTGCATAAACAATTAATCAAGGCACGGCATTAACCTTCGTGCATAAACAATAAATCAAGGCACGGCATCACCCTTCGTGCATTATCACTCTTCCTCACCCAAATAACAATCACAGAGTTAAGGGCAAAGAATGAAAACAATAAATCATGAACCGTCCCGGCAAGGGACGCAATAATCATCACAACAAAGTCCCGGCAAGGGAGAACAATAACAATTCTACAACCCGGCAAGGGTTCAACAATTTATCTTTAAAATATGTCTCACCACAAGTATTAAAAACAACTCACGGTCATGCAAGACGCCAATGTATGGATGCTAGTCACCACAGCCCATACACCGCACTCGATCACATAGCACATAGCACACAATCCTATTCACTCAAGCTAGGATAGAACAAACACTTACCTCGAAAGTTTACGAACAATTCAATCCGTAGCAATGCCGTGCAATTCAATCACCTCGGATGCTGAATCTCAAACCGGCGAGAATTCTAGTCCGCGACGCCTTTGCTCCTCAACCGGCCTCCTCCCACTTCCAATCTATCCAAATTCATACAAGCATCGATGAAGTTCGATTTCTAAAAGATGGGGTTTAGCCGTACATATCTGAAATTTGTCCCTTAATGATACTACAATGATCCAATATAGTTATGTAACTTCAATCTACAATACCACATTCAATAGGGCCAATATTAGTCATAAATCCCATAACTTGTGCCATCTAGGCCTATTATCAAATATCTTGCAGGCATAAATATTTACACCTCTTAACTATAGCATTGGTTCCTCCAACTATCACCATTAACCAACAATTCATCTCCCTATCATTCTTTAGCAATTTATACTCCTAACATCATGTGTGTGGTCAACCATTCACACCCACACCAATAAAATTCCAACAAATATACACATTTAAATCCCTACCATGTTCATGTTTTTAAATTGGGGACTTATGGCTTCCAACAACCATACTATAAGTTATAATATTCATACTCATATTCCCATAATAACACCATATGTGTAAGTCTAAGGTGTAGGATTACCTCTTGTAGATCAAATCTTGAAAGACAACTTTGGGGTGTTCTTGAGATTTTGAAGAAATCCTATGAAATCCAACAAAAATCATGTTGTATCTAGTGATTGAGAAGAGAAATCACCATGAAAACACACTTAAAAGCTTACCTTAGGAGTGCAATTGAGTGCCTTGGTCGAATTGGGGGTGTTGGGGAAGCCCTAGGCTTGAGAAATGACTCAAATTCTGTCATTTCCCGTCCTTAGGTATATTTAGGGCCTGCTACTAGCGCGCCCGCGCTAATTAGCGCGGGTTGAGGCAGAAAATAACCCATTAGCGCGAGCTACTAACGCTCCCGCGCTAAGGCCGCGCTACTGACACATGCCCAGTAAAATGATCATAACTTTCTGTATGTACCTCTAAATCACACATGGTTTATTGCGTTGGAAACTAGACTCAAAGTGCTTTAATTTGATAGGTTGTGGGTCACACAACTCTTTATATTACGGGAGATATGATCATTTAAAGTGAGTTCTTGTGCACACTCGTTTACATCTTCGCCTATTATGAAGTTTTCCAACTTCAAAAATTCCCGTTAACCATCCGAAATCACCCCGAGGCCCCCGGGACCTCAACCAAAAATACCAACACCTCCTAGAATATCATACAAACTTGTTCATGCGATCACATCGCCAATATCACATCGTTTTCATCAAATCAAGCCTCAAGTTCATGCTTTTCATTCTTTTGGTTTTCAAAATTTTCAAACTTGGAACTCAAGGTCCAAAACATATCAAAAGACATCCAAATGTCACCAAACTTTGCAAAAAGCACATATATAATATTTAAGACTTGTACCGGGCGTCGGAACAAAAATACGAGCCCGATACCAAGGTCAATTAATTCATTTTCCTTTAATAATTACATCAAAAACAATTTCACAGAAAAATTCATAACTTGGGCTCTAGGCCTCGGAATTCGACTCCGGACGCATGTCCAAGTCCCATATTTTCCTACGGACCTTCCGAGACCATCCAATCTCGGGTCCGGGTCCGTTTACCAAAAATGTTGACCGAAGTCAACTATATCAATATTAATATCATTTTTCTCCAAATTTCTCATAGAATTCATATTTTCTATCACAAAAACTTTTCGGCTACATTCCTGGATCATGCACGTAAATCGAGGCAACATAGAATGAGGTTTTCAAGGCCTCAGAAGATCGAAATGATTAATAAAACAAGTGATGACCCTTTGGGTCGTCACACATCCTAATACAAACAAGTCAGGACAAAAGAATCAACAAGATGATAAAGAAGGAGAAAATAGGCTCTGCAAATGCTGGAAGCTACCTCGTAGTCTCCGCAATAAGTAGATATGAGCAGGCAGCAACAACAACTCAACCGCTCTCGGGCACCTGTGAATCTGCACAAAAAGTGCAGGGGAGTGGGGTGAGTATATTTCAACTCAGTGAGTAATAATGATAATCAATAACTGAAAGTAAGAACTCCCGTGCTATCACTAAACAGTTCTAAGGCAACCCTCACAGGTACGTCATCACTGTAGAAAGTACTCTGATCTCCAGTACTTATCTATCTCTACAAGATCCCACACTGATCAAACCCTCACTCGTACCCCTACGGTGTACGGCCATCTCAATATATGAAGACACATACCTATGTCTATAATATATAAGTATTTAAGTAGGTAATAGGATATGATTAAGTATAATGTTGCGGCGTGCAGCCCGCTCCAATACATATACCGATGTGGCGCGCAGCCCGCTCCATTTAACATCGACGGCGCTCACTGGGGGTGTATACAGACTTCGGAGGGGCTCCCTAGGCCCAAGCGCTATGATATTGCGGCGTGCAGCCCGATCCACACATGTATTACTGCGTCGTGCAGTCCGATCCATTATATATATGTATATATATATATTTATACTACTGCGGCGCGCAGCCCGATCCCATAATATACACCAGTGCTCATTGAGAATGTGTGCAGACTCAGACTCTGAAGGGGCTCCTACAGCCCAAGCGCAATAATACTGCGACGTGCAGTCCGTTCCACATGTATATTACATGTATATTATCGCAGCGTGCAGTCCGATCCAATATATATACCGCTGCGGCGTGCACCCCGATCCAATATAGGTATATATATATAATACCTCATAATGGGTCCTCGACCCTATCCCAGTCAGTATATACTTGGCCTCTCAGGCCCAATATAATATATCACAGTGGGTCCTTGACCCTGTCTCAGTCAATATAGACTTGGCCTTTCAGGCCCAATATAACATCTCACAGTGGGTCCTTGACCCTATCTCATCTCAATCGGTATAGACTTGGCCTTTCAGGCCCGCTCAGCTAGAACAGGGAATTCCACCCTAGATAATCTCTCTCAATGTACACATCTAGTACGGGCTTATATTATGCTATACAGCTAGTGCTACGGCTGAGTGTATATTTCCAACACGATATAAGGGTCACCTAGCTCTACAGGTTCCCTAATGCTCTACAGATCGGCACAAGGCCCCCAAACATGGGTATTAACCCTATTGTATAGTTATAATCTCATTAACAGTCATACAACACAGTATTCTATTAGTCGGGAAGGACCAAGTCCAAGTCCCCAATCACAATGTCACCATGCTCGTCACAAGACGCGTGTCTCATCTCAACATAGCACTGTGAAGTGCTAGTACGGGGTTTCAAACCCTCAGTACATTGTTTACTACTACCACTCACCTCGAACCGGTGGAAGCTTCAATCCGCCTTGCGCTTGCCTCGCAAATCAATCTCCTCGGATGCCAAATCTTCTCAAATCATAGAGAATGCATCAATATATGCTAATTTCACGCAGTTCATTCAAAATAACCCAAATTGTATCAAAACCCACAAAGTTGTCAAAACCTGACTTTTGGTACGCTTCTCAAAAAATTATAAAAGTTACATATTCGGAACCCTCGTCTCAATACCAGTCTAGGCATATCAAATTTACCAAATTCGGATTTCATTCGCCCACTCAAATCGGCAATTTACCAAAACCCTGGCTTAGGCTAAATTCCCCCACAATTTGATCCAATTTCCGTGAATTAAAGGAGGATTTCATGATAAAAATGCGTAAAAGAACCATAAAACTCACCTCCGATGATAACCCGATGATCTCCCAAGCAATATCTCGCCCAAATCGCCCAATTCGCCTCCAAGAACCGAGCCCCAAATGTTTTGCAACTTATGAAATTTTAACCCTTATGTTATTTTTAACACAGGCCCGATTTCCGCTTCTGCGGACAAAAATCCGCCTCTGCGAGGCCGCCTCGGCGACCAAATGGTCACTTCTGCGAAAACACGCCTAGCCTGCCCAGTTCCGCTTCTGCGGCCCAGGTCTCGCTCCTGCAAGACCGCTCCTGCGAACAAGCCTCCGCACCAGCGATTCTCCCCAGTCGCCCGCCTTTCCGCTTCTGCGACCAAGGACTCGCAGAAGCGAGTCCGCTCCTACGACGAGTCATCCGCTTCTGCGGAACCTCCTGGCCAAGCCCCCTTTCGCATCTGCGGTCGAAATTCCACTTCTGCGGTCCCGCTCCTACGGTTCCCAATCCACAGGAGCGGAAATGCTGCGGCAATTCATGACAGCAGTTCCCAAACTCCAATTTCCTCCCGTTTAACCTCCCGAAACCACCCCGGGTCCCCCGGGACCCCAACGAAAACCACCAACATACTCCAAAACACGATACGAACTTGTTCCAAGCATAAAAACACCATCCTAAACATCAAAATCACCAATTACACACGGATTCAAGCGTAAGTTTCTATCCAACTTCCGCAACCGACATTCGACCAAAAACCCGACCAAACTACCTTCGAATGACCTGAAATTTTGCAGGCACATCCAAAATAACCTAATGGAGCTACTGAAATTGTTGGAATTCCATTCCGACTCCCGGATCAAAATCTCACCTACCGTTCGGATTTCGCCAAAATTCAACCTTAGCCAATTCAAGCCTATTTCTACACCGGACCTCCAAATTCAATTCCGATCGCTCTCCTAGCTCACAAATGACCTCCCGGAGCTGACCGAATCATCAGAATTTGATTCCGATCTCTCTAACTAAATAGTCAACTCCGGGTTGACTTTCCTTATTCAAGTTTCCTTCAAAAAGGCTATATGCCTCATTTTCAATCCAATTCACTCCTAACTCCCCCGATAGACTCTAACACCGATATAAAAGCATGAAATATGTAATTACAACATAACGGGGTGGTAATTCTCGTGACGACGGGCCTTGGTGGAGGTACGAATAATGGGTCTTTTGGTATTTTGGGTATGTATGGTTTGTCAAATATTTTGTTCATGTTCGTATTTCTAACTCCTTTCTTTGTAGATGAACTTCCGGCAGCTGTAACTGAACAAACGTTATGGGTTTTTAGGTGTTTCCCAACGTCACCTTGTAGCTCTGGAATTTTATAGTCTTCCGATTGACTTATATCCGCATCTTTAGAGTCATGTTGCTGACTTAGATTTTTGGCATCTTCTAGCTTTTGTATTCTTGTTCCCATATTATCCATTTGAGAGGATAATTTCTCAAGGATTGAGATCATATCTTTTGTTGTATCTATTTTTTCAGTTTGTATAGCTTTGTCTTGATAGGTAGTCTGCAATCATATTTTTGTTAGTCTTAATTACTTCAATTGTAAATGTAAAATTCAGTATATTCAATACAAGCCTTCGTATTTCCTTTGTTGTAACTGAATCTTGTATCTTCCTGGTTAGCCACCATTTTACTTGGGTATTATCCGTTCTTATAATAAACTTATTATATACAATATATGGTTCAAATGCCAATAAACATTTATATACTGCATATAATTCTTTTCTATTGATTTCCCATTTTATATCCGGGTTTGTGAATGTTCCTGAATAATACCTACAATGATGTTCTATTTTTTTGTTTATCATACCTGTATTTTAATACTCCTCCATAGCTTTTTTCACTTGCATATGATTCTACTATATATGTGAATTTTTTATCTTCATTTGGGAAGTATAGTTTTGGTAGATTTTTACATATTTGTTTAACTTTTCTTACTTGTTTATTATCTTCTTCACTAAAGTGATACTCTATATCCCTTTTTAAATTTTTCTGCAATGGTTTTAAAGTCTCTGCTAATTTTGGTATATATTCTCTTACTTGGTTTACTAATCCTAAAAATGATTGTAGTTTCTTTTTTGTATCTAATTGTTCATTTGAATTTATTATCTTTTGTACTATATGAGTTTGCATTTTAATTCCACTTTTATCTATTTCTATTCCTAGAAATTCTATTTGATTTTTTATTATTTCTGCCTTTTTTCTACTTAGGCTTATTCCCGATATTTCTATAATATGTATAAATTTTTCTAAGAATATTATATGTTCATCTTGTGTTTTTGAATATAATAATATATCATCAATGTATATTATGCAATTTTCTAGCTGTTTGAAATAGTTATCCATAAAATGTTGATATCTACCTGGTGCATTTTTATATCCAAATGGTTGTCACGACCCCAAATCCGGTCGTGATGGCGCCCAGAACACTGCTAGGCCAGCCCGACCAATCAACAACAATCATAGAGCTATGAGCTCGCCTTATCCCATTTAAACATAACAATTGTAAATTAACAATGATGGATATATCAAAAACAGGGGAACCAAGTCCCAACGCATACCAACTCCCATAGACCGAAGGGTCAAGAGTCATGAGCCTCTACAGAGTATACAAAGTGTAAATAGCGAAAATAACTGTGCACAAGTGTGGGATGGTCAGAACAAAAATATAGACAAACTGGAGAATCGGGTCCTGCGAACGCTGGCAGCTACCTCGACTGTCCAAAAGCACTCCCGAGCCGCAATAGAATCAGCTCTGCTGTGATGTACCTGGATCTGCACACAAGGTGCAGGGAGTCGGGTGCGAGTACTTCCAACTCAGCAGTAATAAAAGTAAATAATGCTGAAGGGGAGAAAACCACGCAAGGCACTATCTCATGCTACACATTGCAGAACTATCTTTTTATTCCTTTCCATCATATGTGAATAGATTATTAGAAATCTAAATTTTTAGCTACTTTCTTTCATGATAATATACCAATATCTGGATACAATCTCAAGCAGTGCAAATCCGCACTCAAATCAGCCCCTCGGGCTCAGCACTCCTTATCAATTTACACCAGGAGATCTGGTCAATAAGGCAACTAATGCATGTGTGCCAGTAATGTATGAGTACTGAATGTTATGCCACGTAGTACACGTAAACCAATGTATGTATGCCATGCAACGCATATGACCGCTACGGCGTGTAGCCCGATCCAATTTGGGTACCCGTGCTCACTGTGGGGGTTCAGACTCCGGAGGGGCTCCTACAGCCCAAGCACAATATTAATATCACACTTGCTGCGGCGCGCAGCCCGATCCGTATACCACTGCGGCGTGCAAGTCCGATCCATGCATGTGTATGCATATGCTCACATGAAATGTCATGCCCTAACATATGGTCCTCGGCCCAATCAGTCTAACAAATAATCAAAAAAGCCCTACGGCAACAATATCATATCAGCTCACAACTAAAAATGTTATTAAGACCTTGTTCAAGTTTTTCATAACCTTATAAAAATGCTGAATAGCAAAATACCATTTTAAAACTTAAATTTAGAATAAAATAAGCACAATATTATCAAAGCAGTGATACCAATCCCTGAAGGACTCAAATAATTGGCACGAAGCCCAAACATGATAATTAGTCCAATTCATTTTAACAATTAGGTGTTATTATTTATTACGCGGGACGGACCAAGTCACAATCCCCAATGGTGCTCTACCCCACGCCCGTTATCCGGCGTGCAAGTCACCTCAACACAGCACTAAGATGTGCAAGTCCGGGGTTTACTAACCCTCAAGACATCATTTACAAGAATTACCCACCTCGAACCGACGAAAACTCATGCCCGCGACGCCTTAGCTCCTCGAACCGGCATCCACGCACGTCAAAACTAGTCAAAATCAGTACAAATATATCAAAATAGGCTAATGGAACATAACCCAATCGAAAGAACTCGAAAAATATCAAAAATCACGAAATTTGGCAAAACCCGAGCCCCGGGCCCACATCTCGAAAAATTTCGAAACTCATATTTGTGGAATCATCGTCTCTCTACGAGTCCGTACATACCAAGAACTCCCAAATCGGACCACAAATGACCCTTCAAATCCTAAATTTTCGTTTTTGAAAAGTTTATAAATTTTCTCCGATTTCATCCATTTGATTCACTAATACTTGATGAAAATAACCATGGAATCATTAAATATAATCACTTTTGGATAGAGAACACTTACCCCCATCCATATGGTGAAAATCGCTTCGAAAATCTCTTCAATCCGAACTCCATAGCTCAAAAAGTGAAGAAACATCTCGGACTGCCCCAAATTAAATGTCCAGCGATTTTCGCATCTGCGGTTACTGTTCACCGCAGGTGCGATTTCACTGTTCATCGCTTCGGCGGAACTGTTCATCACAGAAGCAGAAAATCACTGTCCATCCGCTTTTGCGGGTACTGTTCATCGCAGAAGCGAAAATACCAGATTTGCCCCAGAAAATTGCAGCAGCTTTTTATTTCACTAAAAATGCTATAACTCAATCATACGAACTCAGAATTCGACGATTCTTTTTCCTATGACTCCGTAATTTTGATACGGATCCAGTGGTTCAAACAAAACTGAATTTGGATCTCATATGCTAAGTGCAACATCAATTTTGCTTGTTAAACAATTAACTCATGTTTCGCCTCAAAAACCCAATCGCGACTTGATGAAATTAAACCAAAATTTCCGGATCAGTCCTATAATTCATTATTTAAATTCTTAAAGTCTCGAAATCAAATTTGGATCTCTAGAACTAAAAATAGACCTTTGGATAATTACATTTATGCTCAAAACGGCAAAAATCTTCCAAAAATGACCCGTTGGGCATCCGAATTTACCCCGAAGCCTCCGGGACCTCAACCAAAAGTACTAACACCTCTTATAACATCATTCAAACTTGTTCCAATCATCAAAACTCTATCGTTAACATCAAAATCGTCCTTTTTCAACAAATTCAAGCTTAAGTTAACTTTAATTTCAAAAATTCACATTCGATCAAAAACCCGACCAAACGATGTCCGAATGACTTGAAAATTTGCAGGCATATCCAAAATCACCTAACGGAGCTACTGCAACTATCGGAATTCCATTCCGACTCTCGAGTCAAAATCTCACCTATCGATCGGATTTCGCCAAAATTCAACCTTAGCCAATTCAAGCCTATTTCTACACCGGATCTCCAAATTCAATTCTGATTGCTCTCCTAAGTCATAAATGATCCCTCGAAACTAGTCGAATCATCAGAATCCGATTCCGAGCACTCTAACTCGATAGTCAACTCTAGGTTGACTTTCCATATTCAAACATCCTTCAAACATGCTATTTGCTTCATTTTTAATTCAATTCACTCCTAACTCACCCGATAGGTTCTAACACCTGATATAGAAGCATAAGATATGTTAATGCAAGGTAACGGGGTGGAAATTTCCGTAACGACGGGCCGGGTCGTTACATTCTCCCCAACTTAAACAAACGCTCGTCCTCGAGCGGACTCGGAGTTGTACTAGAAGCCACCCAATAGCTGAATGACCTTACCAAGCATAATTTCAGGCGATCATACGTCACCCTATCTCACATAAGTCCGAAAACACCATGTAGTCAAAATTTCACGGACCATCTGAACCATAAATCACATTGTACTTTCTGAAATCATATGCCCAATGCAAATCCCATGCCTATACTCAGGATACACTCGAATCCACTGCAATAACCCATATTCACTACTCCGGGTGAGATCATATGATGTATCGACAACCCATTCACTCGAGACGATAGTCTCTAATCACAACAATTGGCCACAATAACCAAATACTAGCTGGAATCACATATACTCACACTCATTATTGGCTCCAACGATCATTTCGATTATAACACACCGCACTGGTGATATGACACCTCAACACCGGCCTAAGCCACGACGAGCACAACATAGGCTCCAATAGAAACGCCTGAACACACTCGAATCATGACAACTCAAATCATGATAATTGTCTCCAGCAAAAGAGCTGCAATTCAATTCCTCTGTGTCATCATAACATAGAACTGAGATCGCGTCTCGCATTATAGAAATAGAGTACCCGAATCCTCCTCGAGAGGTCATAACATCACGTGGCCTTGCCACGATTCGTGATTCTATCCCAACGTTATTACTCATGAAGCACCTCAAGCCACTTAGCTCAAAACGGTCAGGCACGCATAGATCTAGGTCTTTAACCCACGCAATCAACCTCACCCACGGTGAAACAATTAACGTATGCTATCAAATCCTGAAAGGACACAACCGATGTGCCATTCGCCAAGCGATACTCAAAACGGATTTTTTTTCCTCAGAAGTGGGGAAGTATTGTATACCAAGTAGCATATAACTAACTATATTTTCACAATATTCTGTTGCGGCGTGCAACCCGCTCCAATGACATACCCGTGGCGGCGTGCCACCCGATCCGGATACCATACATGTGGCGGCGTGCCACCCGATCCAAATAACCCGTGGCGGCGTGCCACCCGATCCATGCATAAATCTCGCAAAAGGAAATGCATATCGAGTCGAATTTTCTCATTACAGCAAACATGTATATATAGCCTCAAGCTCGGCCACATGAAACGCAGTCAAGCTGCTCATTATAACAAACATATATAACCATCAAGCTCGGACACAAGAAACGCATCCGACAAAGTTCCTTAATATCGGAACCGAATCAATGGTAGATACCTCTACACTGACATCCGCCACGAAGGCCCAACTGACAAAGCAATGCCTACCAGCCGTCCGCTGGTCCTGGGTACAACTACTCTGTTGGAGCATACTCCGATGCTCTCTACTACGCAATTTGTGCCATTTTCCGACATAGTCCATAGCTCATTTGTCTAGATGACCTGACTTATGTCAACCAGTCTGAAATAAGGTATCATAACCCAAATTCATCATATCAAGTCAAGAGAGAGCCTCTAAGGCTTCCGATTTCCAATAATCACAAAACGGTGCCGATGCACACGATATACAACCACTGCATAGGCGGATTAACGAGAATTTCAAGTCTCCTACACATATATAACATATGAATCACTATGCCTGATTCCGTATTCCACCGTACTTATACATAACGCACATCAAGCGTCCATTCATACCACGACAGCCATTCAGAAATTTCACTATGCCATCAACGACTCAGTCATTATAGTCGATCCAAGAAGAGAATACCACCATACCACTAGATATCATCAGTTTACATTACCTTGTCCTTTTTGGATCATATTCCCTGCCAAGTTAATAGAATAGCAGTGCCATTTTCTTAAATTATCAGAAAGATCGATTCTTAATTCACCTGCAGCTGTCCGCGCTGCTCAATAATTTTATTGACTTCCCATATATTATGAACTGATCTCAAAACCTAGAATATACCATTATCAGCTTTCCATAACACATCGTGTATACCATATTACACTAAAATAGCATGGAAATTCATATTCCTTTCCTACGCCGCAAACATCGGCGCACTCAACTAGTCAATGACTTTCGTGATCCCATATAGAGAAAACTCATTACACCTTCCAAGCTTTGCATACCAACAGGAAATACACTCATTTTCAAACTACCGTAAAGCACTTCACCAACTCTTTCTCCCAATTACGTTGCATAAATTAAACTGCCAGGACTGAGTCCTTATTCCCATATCGAGTTACACAACTGCCAGCACTCAAAAGCTTTATTGCACAATATCTGCGAGACTCATTACTCCAAACATATACCAGGAATTAATCGTATTTCTTCTCATACCGTTTCGGTTTATTAACAAGTTGATCCATTTACCCAGTTTCCTTTCTGATTCATCCTTAATTTAATATTAGCCATTACGGTAGCACCAATAATACATCAACTCATGTTACCACACAAGACTCGTACATAAGGCCACACGGTCTAAGACACAAAGGCCACTTAATACTCTCTCAATGTTTCCCAGAAGTACCACATTCTACAATACATTATTTTGGAGAACTTTCTGCGATTTGAATTCGTTATCATTACCTTCCCATACGGTTACATAGAATCTCATCATTCACATAATATAACACAAGTCTTGATCTCTTCTAACGAAACCAACGTTTTTAGCCACATGCACAAACTTAAGACACCTGACTGTTACAAGTAAAATCTTTAACACCGTAAAACAAATTCTCGGGCGTCATTCACCCTCATTCAGCTGTAATTCAACTGTCTTATTGAACAGAACCACTCGTGCCTTGCTAGAACACTGACATCGCAGAATATGACCACATACAACTACAATTAGCTATCTTTCTTTTCTATACACCGAAGATTCTTTACCAACACAAGTTCACAACATCCTAGTATTTCTTCAAATCTACGAAGCACCATAAGCCTTTATCAAAATTTCCCAACATACCTAGAGACAGAGCCAACACAACACACGACAGTGCAATCAGTTAATCAATAACAACCTCCCCAACTTAGCTCGGAGTCATACATCAAAGCACTTTTAGCCACTCATAGCCTTCTTACTCAAATGATGCAACAAAGTTCTAGTTAGATTAAACTCAAGTCCTTTACAAGCTTCGGCGGAGGTTCGAATCATCAGAAATATTAATTCTTTTCCAATTCTTGCATTCAATCACACACAACAATTACGCCTACTCTTTAGGTGACAAAAATCTTTTCTAAGTCCCAAATTTTCCAAAAGTTTTGGCAGAGTTTCCTTTGTAAATTGGCCTATCCACCTGCCAGAGAATCACCAAACCATTCTAACAATACATCCACAACTCAACAAGATATAACAATGTATTTCAACAACATTAAATCTCAATACTATACGAATCATACTATCACAATTTTATACTTGAACCTGCGATGTACACCTGCTCGAATCATAACATATGTCAAATACCTTTCACTGCAATACTCATAGCACAACCAATTCAATTTTCTTGAGTCTAAACTCATACTACCATACATAGTGCACTTTACATTTCCGCTAAGAGGCAATGAACATATTTCTCACGCCCATAGCTAGGGCTACATATCAAATCACAATAAGAACTGAATACCTTACAGCTCTCACATTATCAAACTGCCATTTGCACAATAAGGATCAGTACCGATCGTATGAACTTCATAATACCGGCTCGCGAAATTAGTACCTTGATGCTCAAGCCATGGACAAGGATCTGGCCTCGAGTCCTCCCAACTGGCCCAACATAAATTCATGGAGATTATATCTCGCCCCTCGATCGGGGAATTGCAAGCCATAAGTCAATTATATTACCGAGCGCTCGATGCGTACACAGACGTATGGAAGGAATTTCAAAATTATATCTCAAGCTGAATCAAGTGCGCACGATAAGAATTCCAAGAAATGTGAAGTGTTTCCTAAAGGTTCGCAGCCTCCCGAGGATAAGTACAAGCGTCCCCGTACCGATCCACAAGACTCTATTAACCGGATCAAGACTCATGAGGCCTAGAAAACCTAGGCTCTGATACCAACTTGTCACGACCCCAAATCCGGTCGTGATGGCGCCCAGCACACTGCTAGGCCAGCCCGACCAATCAACAACAATCATAGAGCTATGAGCTTGCCTTATCCCATTTAAACATAACAATTGTAAATTAACAGTGATGGATATATCAAAAACGGGGGAACCAAGTCCCAACGCATACCAACTCCCATAGACCGAAGGGTCAAGAGTCATGAGCCTCTACAGAGTATACAAAGTGTAAATAGCGAATATAATTGTGCACAAGTGTGGGATGGTCAGAACAAAAATATAGACAAACTGGAGAATCAGGTCCTGCGAACGCCGGCAGCTACCTCGACGGTCCAAAAGCACTCCCGAGCCGCAATAGAATTAGCTCTGCTATGATGTACCTGGATCTGCACACAAGGTGCACGGAGTCGGGTGTGAGTACTTCCAACTCAGCAGTAATAAAAGTAAATAATGTTGAAGGGGAGAAAACCACGCAAGGCACTATCTCATGCTACACATTACAGAACTATCTTTTTATTCCTTTCCAGGCATATGTGAATAGATTATTAGAAATCTCAATTTTTAGCTACTTTCTTTCATGATAATATACCAATACTTGGATACAATCTCAAGCAGTGCAAGTCCGCACTCAAATCAGCCCCTCGGGCTCAGCACTCCTTATCAATTTACACCAGGAGATCTGGTCAATAAGGCAACTAATGCATGTGTGCCAATAATGTATGAGTGCTAAATGTTATGCCACGTAGTACACGTAAACCAATGTATGTATGCCATGCAATGCATATGACCGCTACGGCGTGTAGCCCGATCCAATTTGGGTACCCGTGCTCACTATGGGGGTTCAGACTCCGGAGGGGCTCCTACAGTCCAAGCACTATATTAATATCACACCTGTTGCGGCGCACAACCCGATCCGTATACCACTGCGGCATGCAGTCCGATCCATGCATGTGTATGCATATGCTCACATGAAATGTCATTCCCTAACATATGGTCCTCGGCCCCAATCAGTCTAACAAATAATCAAGAAAGCCCTACGGCAACAATATCATATTAGCTCACAACTAAAAATGTTATTAAGACCTTGTTCAAGTTTTTTTCATAACCTTATAAAAATGGTGAATAGCAAAATACCATTTTAAAACTTAAATTTAGAATAAAATAAGCACAATATTATCAAAGCAGTGATACCAATCCCTGAAGGACTCAAATAATTGGCACGAAGCCCAAACATGATAATTAGTCCAATTCATTTTAACTATTAGGTGTCATTATTTATTACGCGGGACGGACCAAGTCACAATCCCCAATGGTGCTCTACCCCACGCCCGTTATCCGGCGTGCAAGTCACCTCAACACAGCACTAAGATGTGCAAGTCCGGGGTTTACTAACCCTCAGGACATCATTTACAAAAATTACCCACCTCGAACCGACGAAAACTAATGCCCGCGACGCTTTAGCTCCTCGAACCGGCATCCACGCACGTCAAAACTAGTCAAAATCAGTACAAATATATCAAAATAGGCTAATGGAACATAACCCAATCGAAAGAACTCGAAAAATATCAAAAATCACGAAATTTGGCAAAACCCGAGCCCCGGGCCCACATCTCGAAAAATTTCGAAACTCATATTTTCGGAATCCTCGTCTCTCTACGAGTCCGTACATAACAAGAACTCCCAAATCGGACCACAAATGACCCTTCAAATCCTAAATTTTCGTTTTTGAAAAGTTTATAAATTTTCTCCGATTTCATCCATTTGATTCACTAATACTTGATGAAAATAACCATGGAATCATTAAATATAATCACTTTTGGATAGAGAACACTTATCCCCATCCATATGGTGAAAATCGCTTCGAAAATCGCTTCAATCCGAACTCCATAGCTCCAAAAATGAAGAAACATCTCGGACTGCCCCAAATTAAATGTCCAGCGATTTTCGCATCTGCGGTTACTGTTCACCGCAGGTGCGATTTCACTGTTCATCGCTTCAGCGGAACTGTTCATCGCAGAAGCGGAAAATCACTGTTCATCCACTTTTGCGGGTACTGTTCATCGCAGAAGCGAAAATACCAGATTTGCCCCAGAAAATTGCAGCAGCCTTTTATTTCACTAAAAATGCTATAACTCAATCATACGAACTCGGAATTCGACGATTCTTTTTCCTATGACTCCGTAATTTTGATACGGATCCGGTGGTTCAAACATAACTGAATTTGGATCTCATTTTCTAAGTGCAACATCAATTTTGCTTGTTAAACAATTAACTCATGTTTCGCCTCAAAAACCCAATCGCGACTTGATGAAATTAAACCAAAATTTCCGGATCAGTCCTATAATTCATTATTTAAATTCTCAAAGTCTCGAAATCAAATTTGGATCTCTAGAACTAAAAATAGACCTTTGGATCATTACATTTATGCTCAAAACGGCAAAAATCTTCCAAAAATGTCCCGTTGGGCATCCGAATTTACTCCGTAGCCTCCGGGACCTCAACCAAAAGTACTAACACCTCTTATAACATCATTCAAACTTGTTCCAATCATCAAAACTCTATCGTTAACATCAAAATCGTCCTTTTTCAACAAATTCAAGCTTTAAGTTTAACTTTAATTTCAAAAATTCACATTCGATCAAAAACCCGACTAAACGGTGTCCGAATGACTTGAAAATTTGCAGGCATATCCAAAATCACCTAACGGAGCTACTGCAACTGTCGGAATTCCATTCCGACTCTCGGGTCAAAATCTCACCTATCGATCGGATTTCGCCAAAATTCAACCTTAGCCAATTCAAGCCTATTTCTACACCGGATCTCCAAATTCAATTCCGATTGCTCTCCTAAGTCATAAATGATCCCTCGAAACTATTCGAATCATCAGAATCCAATTCCGAGCACTCTAACTTGATAGTCAACTCTAGGTTGACTTTCCATATTCAAACTTCCTTCAAACATGCTATTTGCTTCATTTTTAATTCAATTCACTCCTAACTCACCCGATAGGTTCTAACACCTGATATAGAAGCAAAAGATATGTTAATTCAAGGTAACGGGGTGGAAATTTCCGTAACGACGGGCTGGGTCGTTACAATGGTAATACGTTCCATTCATAAAATCCTTGGGGTACAGTAAATGCTATTAATTTTTTGGATTCTTCTTCTAACTTTAAGTGGTAAAATCCTAATTTACAATCAAATTTACTAAAATAGTTATATCCTTGGATTTGTCTTTTTTTAGTATTTTGTTTGGTATTGGGTAATTATATGTCTTAGTTTTTGCATTTAGGTTTCTATAATCTATAACCATTCTACTTTTTCCTCTTTTTTATTCACTATGTTTATTTACCATAAATGCTTGGACTTGTATGTTTACTATTACTTTCTTGTATATAACCTTGTTCTAGTAATTCGTCAATGTGTATTTTAAATTCATTTAAATCTTTGAAATTGTATTTTAAAGGTTTTTGTGTTATTATACTATTTTCATCAATTAGCTCTATTTTTACCTTTGTTTTATGTTTTTCCCAACCTTGTAATGGGTTTTCACTATACAATGGTTCTAGTTTTTCTTGGATTATTTTAATTGTATTTATTGAAAAGATAATTAATTCTATTTTATTATCATCTTCTTTTTCATTTTCTAATTTTTGTGTTATTTTCTCACTTCCTTTTATCCAATCAGTTGTTTTTCTTTTCTTTTTTTAGAACTCTTTTTGCTCCTATTTTTTGTTTACATGGTGTTGTAAACCACCAATGTGTTTTAGTTATTACATGTGGGTATAGTTTATCTAAGAATGGTATTCCTAGTAAAATATCTCTTGTGGGTAATTCAAAATTGTATATTTCTTCTATAGTAAGTATTTTATCCCATATTTGTATTTTTATATTACTGGTAATGGTGTTCTAAGTTTTTCCCATTTCTCTTCTGGTAGGCAATTATATATACATAAATTTACTTCTGATCATGTGTCTATTGTGTAGTATCTATTGTAGTATCCTTCCACTATTATTTTTACTAGTATATGTATTTTCATATTTATAATATAGTTCTTTTTATTGTTACTTGTAACAACCCGGCCCGTCGTTACGGGAATTTCCACCCTGTTACCTTGAATTAACATACCTTATGCTTCTATATCAGTGTTAGAACCTATCGGGTGAGTTAGGAGTAAATTGAATTGGAAATGAAGCAAATAGAATGTTTGAAAGAAGTTTGAATATGGAAAGTCAACCTAGAGTTGACTATCGAGTTAGAGTGCTCGGAATCAGATTTTGATGATTTGACTAGTTTCGGGGGATCATTTATGACTTAGGTGAGCGATCGGAATTGAATTTGGAGGCCCGGTGTAGTTTTAGGCTTGAATTGGCTAAAGTTGAATTTTAGCGAAAACCGAACGGTAGGTGATATATTGATCCGGGGGTCGGAATGGAATTCCGAAAATTTCTGTAGCTTCGTTATGTGATTTTGGATATGTCTGCAAATTTTTAGATTATTCGGACGTCGTTTGATCGGGTTTTGGATTGAATGTTAGTTTTGAACGTTTTGAAGAAACTTAGGCTTGAATCCATGTGTAATTGGTGATTTTGATGTTTAGGATGGTGTTTTTATGATTGGAACAAGTTCGTATCGTGTTTTGGAGTATGTTGGTGGTTTTCGTTGGGGTCCCGGGGGCCTCGGGAGGATTTCGGACCATCAATCGGGCATTTTGAACTTGGAAAGGTCTGCTGTAAATTGCAGGTTGGTGCAGCAGGCATTAAGCCTTCGCGTTCGCGTGGCCTAGGTCGCATTCCCGAAGGCAGGGATGGCTAAGGTTGATCAGGCTTAGGTTGGATGAAGCTTCGCGTTCGCGCGAAGGATGGACGCATTCGCGTAGAAGAAATCCGGCGGCTGGGTGAATTGAACTTCGCGAACGCATGATAGGGCGTCGCGTTCGCGATGAAGTAATAGTACAGGCCATCGCGTTCGCGTGAGAGACATCGCGAACACGTAGAGTTAAATTCCCAGGCAGTGAGTTTAATTGCAGAACAGAGGGCTCGCGGGTTTCACACCCCAAAACATAATTTTGAGCCCTAGAGAGAAGAAATCACGGGAAAACGCCTGGGAAATCATCGGGTATTCATCGGAGGTAAGTTTCTTGACTCAAAAACATCATTTTATGGTAGAATTAACATCAATCTTCATGAATTTGGGTAGAAATTGTGAAGGATTGTGGCCTAGATATTGAAAATGAAAATTTGGGTTTTGAAAGGCCAATCGAACTCCGATTTTGGTAAATTTTATATGTATGGACTCGTGGCGAGACGAGGGTTCTGGAAATATGAGTTTTGAAGTTTTTTGAGATGTGGGCCCGGGGCTCGGGTTTTGCCAATTTCGTGATTTTTGATATTTTTCGAGTTCTTTCGATTGGGTTATGTTCCATTAGCCTATTTTGATATATTTGTGCTGATTTGTGCTAGTTTTGACGTGCGTGGATGCCGGTTCGAGGAGCTAAGTCACCGCGGGCATGAGCTTTCGTCAGTTTGAGGTGGGTAATTCTTGTAAATGATGTCCTGAGGGTTAGTAAACCCCGGACTTGCACATCTTAGTGCTGTGTTGAGGTGACTTGCACGCCGAATAACGTGCGTGGGGTAAAGTACCATTTGGGATCGTGACTTGGTCCGTCCCGCGTAATAAATAATAACACCTAATTGTTGAAATGAATTGGACTAATTATCATGTTTGGGCTTCGTGCCAATTATTTGAATCCTTCAGGGATTGGTATCACTGTTTTGATAACACTGTGCATATTTTATTCTAAATTTAAGGTTTAAAATGGTATTTTGCTATTCAACATTTTTATAAGGTTATGAAAAACTTGAACAAGGTCTTAATAACATTTTTTAGCTGTGAGCTAACATGATATTGTTTGCCTGTCGGGCTTTCTTGATTATTTGTTAGACTGATTGGGGCCGAGGGCCTTATGTTAGGGCATGACATTTTATGTGAGCATATGCATACACATGCATGGATCGGACTGCACGCCGCAGTGGTATACGGATCGGGCTGCGCGCCGCAGCAGGTGTGATATTAATATTGTGCTTGGGCTGTAGGAGCCCCTCCGGAGTCTGAACTCCCACAGTGAGCACGGGTACCCAAATTGGATCGGGCTACACGCCGTAGCGGTCATATGCATTGAATGGAAGACAAACATTGGTTTACGTGTACTACGTGGCATAACATTCAGCATTCATATATTACTGGCACACATGCATTAGTTGCCTTATTGACCAGATCTCCTGGTGTAAATTGATAAGGAGTGCTGAGCCCGAGGGGCTGATTTGTGTGCGGACTTGCACTGCTTGAGATTGTATCCAGGTATTGGTACATTATTATGAAAGAAAGTAGCTAAATATTGAGATTTTTTAATAATCCACTCACATAAGCTGGAAAGGAATAAAAAGATAGATCTGTATTGTGTAGCATGAGATATTGTCTATCGTGGTTTTCTTCCCTTCAGCATTATTTACTTTTATTACCGCTGAGTTGGAAGTACTCACACCCGACTCCCTGCACCTTGCGTGCAGATCCAGGTACATCACAGTGGAGCTGATTCTATTGCGGCTCGGGAGTGCTTTTAGACAGTCGAGGTAGCTGCCAGCGTTCGCAAGACCCGATTCTCAAGTTTGTCTGTATTTTCGTTCTGATCATCTCACACTTGTGCACAGTTATATTCACTATTTACACTTTGTATATTTTGTAGAGGCTCATGACTCTTGACCCTTCGGTCTATGGGAGTTGGTATGCGTTGGGACTTGGTTCCCCTGTTTCGACATATCCATCACTGTTATTTTTACAATTTATATGCTTAAACGGGATAAGGTGAGCTCATAGCTCTATGATAGTTGTTGATTGGTCGGGCTGGCCTAGCAGTGTGCTGGGCGCCATCACGACCGGATTTGGGGTCGTGACAAGTTGGTATCAGAGCCTAGGTTTACTAGGCCTCGTGAGTCTTGAGCCGGTTAGTAGAGTCTTGTGGATCGGTACGGGGACGCCTGTACTTATCCTCGGGAGGCTGCGAACCTTTAGGAAACACTTCACATTTCTTGGAATTCTTATCGTGTGCACTTGATTCAGCTTGGGATATAATTTTTGAAATTCCTTCCACACGTCTGTGTACGCATCGAGCGCTCAGTAATATAATTGAGTTATGGCTTGCAATTCCCCGATCGAGGGGCGAGATATAATCTCCGTGAGATCATGTTGGTCTAGTCGGGAGGACTCGGGGCCAGATCCTTGTCTATGACTTGAGCACCAAGATACCAATTTCGCGAGCCGGTATTATGAAGTTCATACGATCGGTATTGATCTCTATCGTGCAAATGGAAGTTTGATAATGGGAAAGCTGTAAGGTATTCAGTTCTTGTTGTGATTTGATATGTAGCCCTAGTTATGGGTGTGAGAAATATGTTCATTGCCTTTTAGCGGAAATGTAAAGTGCACCATGTGTGGTAGTATGAATTTTGACTCAAGAAAATTGAATTGGTTGTGCTATGAGTATTGCGGTGAAAGGTATTTGACATATATTATGATTAGAGCAGGTACAATGCATGTTCATATAACAATTATGATAGTATAACTTGTATAATGTTGTTGATATACATTGCGATGTATTGTTAGAATGGTTTGGTGATTCTCTAGCAGGTGGATAGGCCAAATTACAAAGGAAACTCTGCCAAAATTTTTGGAAAATTTGGGACTTAGAAAGATTTCTGTCACCTAAAGAGAGTAGGCTTATTGGTGGTGTGTGTATAATTGCAAGATTTGCAGAAGAGTTAATATTTCTGATGGTTCGAATCTCCACCGAAGCTTGTAATCTAACTAGAACTTTGAGGCATCATTTGAATAAGAATTCTATGAGTGGCTAAAAGTACTTGATGTATGGCTCCGAGCTAAGTTGGGGAGGTTGTTATTGATTAACTGATTGCACTGTCGTGTGTTGTGTTGGCTCTGTCTCTAGGTATGTTTGGGAAATTTTGATAAAGGTTATGGTGCTTCGTAGATGTGAAGAAATACTAGGATGTTTTGAACTGATGTTGGTAATGAATGTTCGGTGTATAGAAAGTTAAGATAGCTAATTGTGTTTGTATGTAATCATGATCTGCATTGTTAGAGTTCTAACAAGGCACGAGTGGTCCTACTCAATAGGACAGTTGAATTACAGCTGAATAAGGGTGAATGATGTCCGAGAATGGTTTTGCAGTGTTCAAGATTTTGCTTGTAACAGTCAGGTGCCTTAAGATTTGTGTATGTGGCTAAAGATGGAGATTTCGTTAGAGAAGATCAAGGCTTGTGTTATATCATGTGAATGATGGGATTCTAGGTATCCGTATGGGGAAGTAATGATAACAATTTAAAAATCGCTGGAAGTTCATCAAAATAAAGTGTGGTAGCATGTGGTACTTTTGGGAAACATTGAGAGAGTATTCAGTGGCCTATGGGTCTTAGGCCGTGTGGTCTTGTGTACGAGCCTTGTGCGGTAAAAAGGGGTTGAGGCATTGTCGTACTACAGTAAAGACTGATATGAAATTAGAGATGAATCAGAAAGGAAACTGGGTAAATGGAAATACTTGTTAATAAACCAAAATGGTACGAAAAGGAATACGATTAATTCCTGGTATGTGGTTGAAGTAATGAGTCTTGCAGATTTTGTGCAGCAAAGCTCTTGAGTGCTGGCAGTTGTGTAACTTGATATGGGGATACGGACTCAGTCCCGACAGTTAAACTTATGCAACGAATGTGAAGAAATAGTTTGTGATGTGTTTTATCATGGTTTGAAAATGAGTATATTCCTGTCGGTATGCGAAGCGTGGAATGTGTAATGAGTTTTTTTTTCTTCTATATGGGATCACGAAAGTCCTTGACTAGTGGAGTGCGCCGATGTTGAGGTGGAGGAAAGGGATATGAAATTCCATGTTGTCTTAGTGTGATATGGTATACACGATGTGTTACGGAAAGTTAATAATGGCGTATTCTAGGTTTTGAGATCATTTCATAATATATGGGAAGTCCATAAAATTATTGGGTAGCGCGAACAGCTGCAGGTGAATTAAGAATCGATCCTTCTGATGATTTAAGAAAATGGTACTACTATTCTCATAATTCGACAGGAAATATGGTCCAAAAAGGGCCAGGTAATATAAACTGATAATATTTAGTGGTGTGGTGGTATCCTCTTGTGAGATTGACATTGATGATTGAGTTGTAAATGGCATAAGGAAATGTCCGAATGGCTTTCATGGTATGAATGAATGCTTGATGTGCGTTATGTATTCGTACGGTGGAGTGTGGAACCAGGTGTAGCGATCCATGTGTTATATATGTGTTGGAGACTAGACGTTCTCGTAATCCGCCTATGCAGTGGTTGTATATTGCGTGTATCGGCACCATTTTGTGATTATTGGAAATCGGAAACCCTAGTGGCTCTCTCTTAGCTTGATATGATGAATTTGGGTTATGATACCTTATTTCAGATTGGTTGACATAAGTCAGGTCGCCTAGACTAATGTGATATGGACTATGTCGAAAATGGCACAAATTGCGTAGCAGAGAGCATCAGAGTATACTCCAACAGAGTAGCTGTACCCAGGGCCAGCGGACGGCTGGTAGGTATTGCTTTGTCAGTTGGGCCTTCGTGGCGGATGTTAGTGTAGAGGTATCTACCATTGATTCGGTTCCGGTATTGAGGAACTTTGTCGGATGCGTTTCATGTGGCCGAGCTTGAGGCTATATATATATATGTTTGCTGTAATGAGAAAATTCGACTCGATATGCATTTCCTTTTTGCGAGATTTATGCGTGGATCGGGTGGCACGCCACCACGGGTTATTTGGATCGGGTGGCACGCCGCCACGGGTATGTCATTGGAGCAGGTTGCACGACGCAACAGAATATTGTGAAAATATAGTTAGTTATATGCTACCTGGTATACAATACTTCTTCACTTCTAAGGAAAGTCCATTTTGAGTATCGCTTGGCGAATGGCACATCGGTTGTGCCCTTTCAGGATTTAATAGCATACATTAATTATTCCACCGTGGGTGAGGTTGATTGCATGGTTTCAAGACCTAGATCTGTGCGTGGCTAACCATTTGAGCTTAGTGGCTTGAGGTGCTTCATGAGTAATAATGTTGGGATAGAATCACGAATCTTGGCAAGGCCACGTGATGTTATGACCTCTCGAGAAGGATTTAAGTACTCTATTTCTATAATGTGAGACGCGATCTCAGTTCTATGTTATGATGGCACAAAGGAATTGAATTGCAGCTCTTTTGTTGGAGACAGTTATCATGATTTGAGATGTCATGATTCGAGTGTGTGCAGACGTTTCTATTAGAGCCTATGTTGTGCTCGTCGCGGCTTAGGCCGGTGGTTGAGATGTCGTGTTACCAGTGTGGTGTGTTATGATCGAAATGACTGTTGGAGTCATTAATGAATACGAGCATATTGGATCTTAGCTTGTTAGAAAGGTAAAAATCGAGGTTTGGCTCCGAAACCTATTGTAGTACCATTTTTAAAAAGGGAAATAGATTCACGAATGGTTAACCTGAGAGATGGGTTTGGTATATCGCGTGCTTCAACTGCCGTGAGCAGGATATGGAGGTGGTTGAATAAGACTCTATCTAATGAAAGAGGTTTTCAGCTAGTATTTGGTTATTGTGGCCAATTGTTGTGATTAGAGACTATCGTCTCGAGTGATTGGGTTGTCGATACATCATATGATCTCACCCGGAGTAGTGAATATGGGTTATTGCAGTGGATTCGAGTGTATCCTGAGTATACGCATGAGATTTGCATTTGGCATATGATTTCAGAAAGTACAACGTGATTTATGGTTCAGATGGTGTTTTCGGACTTATGTGAGATAGGGTGATGTATGATCGCCCGGATATATGCTTGGTAAGGTAATTCGGCTATTGGGTTACTTCTAGTACAACTCTGAGTCCGCTCGAGGACGAGCGTTTGTTTAAGTTGGGGAGAATGTAACGAACCGGCCCGTCGTTACGGGAATTTCCACCCCGTTATCTTGAATTAACATATCTTATGCTTCTATATCAGTGTTAGAACCTATCGGGTGAGTTAGGAGTGAATTGAATTGGAAATGAAGCAAATAGCATGTTTGAAGGAAGTTTGAATATGGAAAGTCAACCTAGAGTTGACTATCGAGTTAGAGGGCTCGGAATCGGATTCTAATGATTCGACTAGTTTCGGGGGATCATTTATGACTTATGGGAGCGATCGGAATTGAAGTTGGAGGTCCGGTGTAGTTTTAGGCTTGAATTGGCTAAAGTTGAATTTTGGCGAAAACCGAACGGTAGGTGATATTTTCATCCGGGGGTCGGAATGGAATTCCGAAAATTTCTGTAGCTTCGTTATGTGATTTTGGATATGTCTGCAAATTTTCAGGTCATTCGGACGTCGTTTGATCGGGTTTTGGATTGAATGTTAGTTTTGAAAGTTTTGAAGAAACTTAGGCTTGAATTCGTGTGTAATTGGTGATTTTGATGTTTAGGATGGTGTTTTTATGATTGGAACAAGTTCGTATCGTGTTTTAGAGTATGTTGGTGGTTTTCGTTGGGGTCCGGGGGGCCTCGGGGTGAATCCGGACCATCATCCGGGCATTTTGAACTTGGCAAAATCTGCTGTAAATTGCAGGTTGGTGCAGCAGGCATTAAGCCTTTGCGTTCGCGTGGCCCAGGTCGCGTTCGCGAAGGCAGGGCTAGCTAAGGCATTACGTTCGCGATCAGGCTATCGCGTTCGCGTAGGCAAGGTTGGACGAAGCTTCGCGTTCGCGTGAAGGATGGACGCGTTCGCGTAGAAGAAATCCGGCGGCTGGGTGAATTGAACTTCGCGGACGCGTGATAGGGCGTCGCGTTCACGATGTAGTAATAGTACAGGCCATCGTGTTCGCGTGAGAGACATCGCGAATGCGTACAGTTAAATTCCCAGGCAGTGAGTTTAATTGCAGAACAGAGGGCTCGCGGGTTTCACACCCCAAAACATAATTTTGAGCCCTAGAGAGAAGAAATCACGGGAAAACGCTGGGAAAACATCGGGTATTCATCGGAGGCAAGTTTCTTGACTCAAAAACATTATTTTATGGTAGAATTAACATCAATCTTCATGAATTTGGGTAGAAATTGTGAAGGATTGTGGCCTAGATATAGAAAACAAAAATTTGGGTTTTGAAAGGCCAATCGAACTCCGATTTTGGTAAATTTTATATGTATGGACTCGTGGCGAGACGAGGGTTCTGGAAATATGAGTTTCGAAGTTTTTCGAGATGTGGGCCCGGGGCTCGGGTTTTGCCAATTTCGTGATTTTTGACATTTTTCGAGTTCTTTCGATTGGGTTATGTTCCATTAGCCTATTTTGATATATTTGTGCTGATGTGTGCTAGTTTTGACGTGCGTGGATGCCGGTTAGAGGAGCTAAGGCGCCGCGGGCATGAGCTTTCGTCAGTTCGAGGTGGGTAATTCTTGAAAATGATGTCCTGAGGGTTAGTAAACCCCGGACTTGCACATCTTAGTGCTGTGTTGAGGTGACTTGCACGCCGGATAGCGGGCGTGGGGTAGAGCACCATTTGGGATCGTGACTTGGTCCGTCCCGCGTAATAAATAATAAACCTAATTGTTGAAATGAATTGGACTAATTATCATGTTTGGGCTTCGTGCCAATTATTTGAATCCTTCAGGGATTGGTATCACTGTTTTGATAACACTGTATATATTTTATTCTAAATTTAAGGTTTAAAATGGTATTTTTGCTATTCAGCATTTTTATAAGGTTATGAAAAACTTGAACAAGGTCTTAATAACATTTTTTAGCTGTGAGCTAACATGATATTGTTCGCCTGTCGAGCTTTCTTGATTATTTGTTTGACTGATTGGGGCCGAGGGCCTTATGTTAGGGCATGACATTTTATGTGAGCATATGCATACACATGCATGGATCGGACTGCACGCCGCAGTGGTATAAGGATCGGGCTGCGCGCCACAGCAGGTGTGATATTAATATTGTGCTTGGGTTGTAGGAGCCCCTCCGGAGTCTGAACCCCCACAGTGAGCACGGGTACCCAAATTGGATCGGGCTACACGTCGTAGCGGTCATATGCATTGCATGGCATACATACATTGGTTTACGTGTACTACGTGGCATAACATTCAGCACTCATACATTACTGGCACACATGCATTAGTTGCCTTATTGACCAGATCTCCTGGTGTAAATTGATAAGGAGTGCTGAGCCCGAGGGGCTGATTTGTGTGCGGACTTGCACTGCTTGAGATTGTATCCAGGTATTTGTACATTATTATGAAAGAAAGTAGCTAAAAATTGAGATTTTTTAATAATCCACTCACATATGCTGGAAAGGAATAAAAAGGTAGTTCTGTATTGTGTAGCATGGGATAGTGTCTATCGTGGTTTTCTTCCCTTCAGCATTATTTACTTTTATTACCGCTGAGTTGGAAGTACTCACACCCGACTCCCTGCACCTTGCGTGCAGATCCAGGTACATCACAGTGGAGCTGATTCTATTGTGGCTCGGGAGTGCTTTTGGACAGTCGAGGTAGCTGCCAGCGTTCACAGGACCCGATTCTCCAGTTTGTCTGTATTTTCATTCTGATCATCTCACACTTGTGCACAATTATATTCACTATTTACACTTTGTATATTCTGTAGAGGCTCATGACTCTTGACCCTTCGGTCTATGGGAGTTGGTATGCGTAGGGACTTGGTTCCCCTGTTTCGACATATCCATCACTGTTATTTTTACAATTTATATGCTTAAACGGGATAAGGCGAGCTCATAGCTCTATGATTGTTGTTGATTGGTCGGGCTGGCCTAGCAGCGTGCTGGGCGCCATCACGACCGTGTTATAACCCATATCCACACACGTTAGTTCATTCCATAAGTTAGATAACACAAATCATAGAAGGAATTATCCTTGAGATGATAAGAAGTTAATCCGATTAATCTTAAGTGATACAAGGGTGCATAAGGGTGATTAACAAGTATTAGACGTTAAACGAATCAAGGATGTTGTAACTCGTACTTTTGGGTAAACCTATAAATGCTTAGTATACTTAGGAGGTCATGATTTAAGGTATTTGAATCATATAATATCCGTTTCATAATTCTTGAAGTCAAGCGAGTTATGAAACAAAAGTCGACAAAAGTTGTTGCAACTTAGGTTCATAGTTTTACCTAAACTTTAGGTCAAATGTTATTAAGTATTTCTCCCAATATACTTGGAATTACGGGGTGATATACCCACCAAATTGAAGATCTATGAGTCTAGTTTCCAACGCATTAAACGGTTTAGCAATACGACATTGGAATAGAGAGATATAGACATTTTCGTGAGACTGCACAAGCTGCTAGGTGCAAGTAGGTGAGTCACCTACTTGGTTTAATGTCGGCCCAAAAGAGGGGATTTCGGGTCAGATAAGCAGCCCATTAAAAGGCTTATCTTCTGCAATATATACCTCTTTATATTTCACAAATAACCAGACCTAAGACTCTGCAAAATTCCTCCCAAAAATTATCCACAAACCCTAATTGATTTTCCCTCTCTTTCAAGTTCAAATTGGGGGTAAACACTAGAGTTTGAAGAACCAAGTTAAAGGCTGAGTTATCCAACAACAAAGGTGAGTTTACTGCTATATTTCATACATTTATTCTTCTGTAAATTCATGGCAATTCGTTATATACATGTAAGAACTCACGGGACGGTGATCGGAAGCCGTGAGTTCAAGTTATTCACTTGTAGCGGACTGTTTTGTGGACTGTTTTGTGTTGCTGTTGGGCTGCATTTTTTATTACTGTTTTGTGGAGTTTTGGAGGAGGCAGGGTGTGGAGAAACACCATATATATGTTGGGTTGTGGTTTTCTAGTTCTTGGTAATATTTTTGGGTCGTTTGATACGACTATAGTGGCCGTCATATGTATGATGTGATTAGGTTGTGTGTGGACTGTTTTGGAAGGCTCAATATGTTTATTATTGATGTTGTTTAGGCTGTTTGGTGATTGTTTTGAATGGTGTGAAGTCCTATATATAGGGGAGGTGCTGTCCGTTTCATCACAAAATAGATTGTGGTTGGTACGTAATAGTTGCGACGCTTAAACGTTAACGATAGTGTCATTTCTCCTATTGTAGACTAAGGAGTCGTGACGTTTGCATAGCTTGAGGTTGTGGCAGTATATACAAGGTATGTGTGGCTATCCCTTTCCTTCTTTTGCACGACTCCGATTGTACATAATGTAATGAACGAGCTTCCAAAGATACTCTATTCTTAGAAGCTAAGTAGTACTTACATTGTTTCCCCTCTTATGGAACAATTGATGTTGATGTTGCTTCTCTTATTCTTATGTTATCAATCTTGTTGGTACTTCCTGATTCCTATAAGGTTC
>JASVEL010001819.1:0-86570 GCA_032618575.1 Nicotiana noctiflora
ATATATCTTCAATTTGGTGGGTAGATCACCCCGTAATTCCAAGTATATTGGGAGAAATACTTAATAACATTTGACCTAAAGTTTAGGTAAAACTATGAACCTAAGTTGCAACAACTTTTGTCGACTTTTGTTTCATAACTCGCTTGACTTCAAGAATTATGATACGGATATTATATGATTCAAATACCTTAAATCATGACCTCCTAAGTATACTAAGCATTTATAGGTTTACCCAAAAGTACGAGTTACAACATCCTTGATTCGTTTAACGTCTAATACTTGTTAATCACCCTTATGCACCCTTGTATCACTTAAGATTAATCGGATTAACTTCTTATCATCTCAAGGATAATTCCTTCTTGGATTTGTGTTATCTAACTTATGGAATGAACTAACGTGTGTGGATATGGGTTATAACACGGGGGTAATCACCTCGTTTGTCATCGGATAAAATAAAATTCATAAAGACAAAATAAATACCGTATCCCGTTTAAGCATATAAATTGTAAAAATAACAGTGATGGATATGTCGAAACAGGGGAACCAAGTCCCAACGCATACCAACTCCCATAGACCGAAGGGTCAAGAGTCATGAGCCTCTACAGAATATACAAAGTGTAAATAGTGAATATAATTGTGCACAAGTGTGAGATGATCAGAATGAAAATACAGACAAACTGGAGAATCGGGTCCTGTGAACGCTGGCAGCTACCTCGACTGTCCAAAAGCACTCCCGAGCCACAATAGAATCAGCTCCACTGTGATGTACCTGGATCTGCACGCAAGGTGCAGGGAGTCGGGTGTGAGTACTTCCAACTCAGCGGTAATAAAAGTAAATAATGCTGAAGGGAAGAAAACCACGATAGACACTATCCCATGCTACACAATACAGAACTACCTTTTTATTCCTTTCCAGCATATGTGAGTGGATTATTAAAAAATCTCAATTTTTAGCTACTTTCTTTCATAATAATATACCAATACCTGGATACAATCTCAAGCAATGCAAGTCCGCACTCAAATCAGCCCCTCGGGCTCAGCACTCCTTATCAATTTACACCGGGAGATCTGGTCAATAAGGCAACTAATGCATGTCTGCCGGTAATGTATGAGTGCCGAATGTTATGCCACGTAGTACACATAAACCAATGTACGTATGCCATGCAATGCATATGACCGCTACGGCGTGTAGCCCGATCCAATTTGGGTACCCGTGCTCACTATGGGGGTTCAGACTCCGGAGGGGCTCCTACAACCCAAGCACAATATTAATATCACACCTGCTGTGGCGCGCAGCCCGATCCGTATACCACTGCGGCGTGCAGTCCGATCCATGCATGTGTATGCATATGCTCACATAAAATGTCATGCCCTAACATATGGCCCTCGGCCCCAATCAGTCTAACAAATAATCAAGAAAGCCCTACAGGCAACAATATCATATTAGCTCACAACTAAAAAATGTTATTAAGACCTTGTTCAAGTTTTTCATAACCTTATAAAAAAAATGCTGAACAGCAAAAATACCATTTTAAACCTTAAATTTAGAATAAAATATATACAGTGTTATCAAAACAGTGATACCAATCCCTGAAGGATTCAAATAATTGGCACGAAGCCCAAACATGATAATTAGTCCAATTCATTTCAACAATTAGGTTTATTATTTATTACGCGGGACGGACCAAGTCACGATCCCAAATGGTGCTCTACCCCACGCCCGCTATCCGGCGTGCAAGTCACCTCAACACAGCACTAAGATGTGCAAGTCCGGGGTTTACTAACCCTCAGGACATCATTTTCAAGAATTACCCACCTCGAACTGACGAAAGCTCATGCCCGCGGCGCCTTAGCTCCTCTAACCGGCATCCACGCACGTCAAAACTAGCACACATCAGCACAAATATATCAAAATAGGCTAATGGAACATAACCCAATCGAAAGAACTCGAAAAATGTCAAAAATCACGAAATTGGCAAAACCCGAGCCCCGGGCCCACATCTCGAAAAACTTCGAAACTCATATTTCCAGAACCCTCGTCTCGCCACGAGTCCATACATATAAAATTTACCAAAATCGGAGTTCGATTGGCCTTTCAGAACCCAAATTTTCGTTTTCAATATCTAGGCCACAATCCTTCACAATTTCTACCCAAATTCATGAAGATTGATGTTAATTCTACCATAAAATAATGTTTTTGAGTCAAGAAACTTGCCTCCGATGAATACCCGATGTTTTCCCAGCGTTTTCCCGTGATTTCTTCTCTCTAGGGCTCAAAATTATGTTTTGGGGTGTGAAACCCGCGAGCCCTCTGTTCTGCAATTAAACTCACTGCCTGGGAATTTAACTGTACGCATTCGCGATGTCTCTCACGCGAACACGATGGCCTGTACTATTACTACATCGTGAACGCGACGCCCTATCACGCGTCCGCGAAGTTCAATTCACCCAGCCGCCGGATTTCTTCTACGCGAACGCGTCCATCCTTCACGCGAACGCGAAGCTTCGTCCAACCTTGCCTACGCGAACGCGATAGCCTGATCGCGAACGTAATGCCTTAGCCTGCCCTGCCTTCGCGAACGCGGCCATTGCCACGCGAACGCGAAGGCTTAATGCCTGGGCAGTAACCTGCAAATTTACAGCAGACCTTTCCAAGTACAAAATGCCCGATTGATGGTCCGGAATCATCACGAGGCCCCCGGGACCCCAACGAAAACCACCAACATACTCCAAAACACGATACGAACTTGTTCCAATCATAAAAAAACCATCCTAAACATCAAAATCACCAATTACACACGAATTCAAGCCTAAGTTTCTTCAAAACTTTCAAAACTAACATTCAATCCAAAACTCGATCAAACGACGTCCGAATGACCTGAAAATTTGCAGACATATCCAAAATCACATAACGAAGCTACAGAAATTTTCGGAATTCCATTCCGACCCCCGGATGAAAATATCACCTACCGTTCGGTTTTCGCCAAAATTCAACTTTAGCCAATTCAAGCCTAAAACTACACCGGACCTCCAACTTCAATTCCGATCGCTCCCATAAGTCATAAATGATCCCCCGAAACTAGTCGAATCATTAGAATCCGATTCCGAGCCCTCTAACTCGATAGTCAACTCTAGGTTGACTTTCCATATTCAAACTTCCTTCAAACATGCTATTTGCTTCATTTCCAATTCAATTCACTCCTAACTCACCCGATAGGTTCTAACACTGATATAGAAGCATAAGATATGTTAATTCAAGATAACGGGGTGGAAATTCCCGTAACGACGGGCCGGTTCGTTACATTCTCCCCAACTTAAACAAACGCTCGTCCTCGAGCGGACTCAGAGTTGTACTAGAAGTAACCCAATAGCCGAATGACCTTACCAAGCATATATCCGGGCGATCATACATCACCCTATCTCACATAAGTCCGAAAACACCATCTGAACCATAAATCACGTTGTACTTTCTGAAATCATATGCCAAATGCAAATCTCATGCTTATACTCAGGATACACTCGAATCCACTGCAATAACCCATATTCACTACTCCGGTTGAGATCATATGCTGTATCGACAACCCAAATCACTCGAGACGATAGTCTCTAATCACAACAATTGGCCACAATAACCAAATACTAGCTGAAAACCTCTTTCATTAGATAGAGTCTTATTCCAACACCTCCATATCCTGCCCACGGCAGTTGAAGCACGCGATATACCAAACCCATCTCTCAGGTTAACCATTCGTGAATCTATTTCCCTTTTTAAAAATGGTACTACAATAGGTTTCGGAGCCAAACCTCGATTTTTACCTTTCTAACAAGCTAAGATCCAATATGCTCGTATTCATTAATGACTCCAACAGTCATTTCGATCATAACACACCACACTGGTAACACGACATCTCAACCACCGGCCTAAGCCGCGACGAGCACAACATAGGCTCTAATAGAAACGTCTGCACACACTCGAATCATGACATCTCAAATCATGATAACTGTCTCCAGCAAAAGAGCTGCAATTCAATTCCTTTGTGCCATCATAACATAGAACTGAGATCGCGTCTCGCATTATAGAAATAGAGTACTTAAATCCTTCTCGAGAGGTCATAACATCACGTGGCCTTGCCAAGATTCGTGATTCTATCCCAACATTATTACTCATGAAGCACCTCAAGCCACTAAGCTCAAATGGTTAGCCACGCACAGATCTAGGTCTTGAAACCATGCAATCAACCTCACCCACGGTGGAATAATTAATGTATGCTATTAAATCCTGAAAGGGCACAACCGATGTGCCATTCGCCAAGCGATACTCAAAACGGACTTTCCTTAGAAGTGAAGAAGTATTGTATACCAGGTAGCATATAACTAACTATATTTTCACAATATTCTGTTGCGGCGTGCAACCCGCTCCAATGACATACCCGTGGCGGCGTGCCACCCGATCCAAATAACCCGTGGTGGCGTGCCACCCGATCCACGCATAAATCTCGCAAAAAGGAAATGCATATCGAGTCGAATTTTCTCATTACAGCAAACATATATATATATAGCCTCAAGCTCGGCCACATGAAACGCATCCGACAACGTTTCTCAATACTGGAACTGAATCAATGGTAGATACCTCTACACTAACATCCGCCACTAAGGTCCAACTGACAAAGCAATGCCTACCAGCCGTCCGCTGGTCCTGGGTACAGCTACTCTGTTGGAGTATACTCTGATGCTCTCTGCTACGCAATTTGTGCCATTTTCGACATAGTCCATATCACATTAGTCTAGGCGACCTGACTTATGTCAACCAATCTGAAATAAGGTATCATAACCCAAATTCATCATATCAAGCTAAGAGAGAGCCACTAGGGTTTCCGATTTCCAATAATCACAAAATGGTGCCGATACACGCAATATACAACCACTGCATAGGCGGATTACGAGAACGTCTAGTCTCCAACACATATATAACACATGGATCGCTATACCTGGTTCCACACTCCACCGTACGAATACATAACGCACATCAAGCATTCATTCATACCATGAAAGCCATTCGGACATTTCCTTATGCCATTTACAACTCAATCATCAATGTCAATCTCACAAGAGGATACCACCACACCACTAAATATTATCAGTTTATATTACCTGGCCCTTTTTGGACCATATTTCCTGTCGAATTATGAGAATAGTAGTACCATTTTCTTAAATCATCAGAAGGATCGATTCTTAATTCACCTGCAGCTGTTCGCGCTACCCAATAATTTTATGGACTTCCCATATATTATGAAATGATCTCAAAACCTAGAATATGCCATTATTAACTTTCCGTAACACATCGTGTATACCATATCACACTAAGACAACATGGAATTTCATATCCCTTTCCTCCACCTCAACATCGGCGCACTCCACTAGTCAAGGACTTTCGTGATCCCATATAGAAGAAAAAAAAACTCATTACACATTCCACGCTTCGCATACCGACAGGAATATACTCATTTTCAAACCATGATAAAACACATCACAAACTATTTCTTCACATTCGTTGCATAAGTTTAACTGTCGGGACTGAGTCCGTATCCCCATATCAAGTTACACAACTGCCAGCACTCAAGAGCTTTGCTGCACAAAATCTGCAAGACTCATTACTTCAACCACATACCAGGAATTAATCGTATTCCTTTTCGTACCATTTTGGTTTATTAACAAGTATTTCCATTTACCCAGTTTCCTTTCTGATTCATCTCTAATTTCATATCAGTCTTTACTGTAGTACGACAATGCCTCAACCCCTTTTTACCGCACAAGGCTCGTACACAAGACCACACGGCCTAAGACCCATAGGCCACTGAATACTCTCTCAATGTTTCCCAAAAGTACCACATGCTACCACACTTTATTTTGATGAACTTCCAGCGATTTTTAAATTGTTATCATTACTTCCCCATACGGATACCTAGAATCCCATCATTCACATGATATAACACAAGCCTTGATCTTCTCTAACGAAATCTCCATCTTTAGCCACATACACAAATCTTAAGGCACCTGACTGTTACAAGCAAAATCTTGAACACTGCAAAACCATTCTCGGACATCATTCACCCTTATTCAGCTGTAATTCAACTGTCCTATTGAGTAGGACCACTCGTGCCTTGTTAGAACTCTAACAATGCAGATCATGATTACATACAAACACAATTAGCTATCTTAACTTTCTATACACCGAACATTCATTACCAACATCAGTTCAAAACATCCTAGTATTTCTTCACATCTACGAAGCACCATAACCTTTATCAAAATTTCCCAAACATACCTAGAGACAGAGCCAACACAACACACGACAGTGCAATCAGTTAATCAATAACAACCTCCCCAACTTAGCTCGGAGCCATACATCAAGTACTTTTAGCCACTCATAGAATTCTTATTCAAATGATGCCTCAAAGTTCTAGTTAGATTACAAGCTTCGGTGGAGATTCGAACCATCAGAAATATTAACTCTTCTGCAAATCTTGCATTTATACACACACCACCAATAAGCCTACTCTCTTTAGGTGACAGAAATCTTTCTAAGTCCCAAATTTTCCAAAAATTTTGGCAGAGTTTCCTTTGTAATTTGGCCTATCCACCTGCTAGAGAATCACCAAACCATTCTAACAATACATCGCAATGTATATCAACAACATTATACAAGTTATACTATCATAATTGTTATATGAACATGCATTGTACCTGCTCTAATCATAACATATGTCAAATACCTTTCACCGCAATACTCATAGCACAACCAATTCAATTTTCTTGAGTCAAAATTCATACTACCACACATGGTGCACTTTACATTTCCGCTAAAAGGCAATGAACATATTTCTCACACCCATAACTAGGGCTACATATCAAATCACAACAAGAACTGAATACCTTACAGCTTTCCCATTATCAAACTTCCATTTGCACGATAGAGATCAATACCGATCGTATGAACTTCATAATACCGGCTCGCGAAATTGGTATCTTGGTGCTCAAGTCATAGACAAGGATCTGGCCTCGAGTCCTCCCGACTTGACCAACATGAACTCACGGAGATTATATCTTGCCCCTCGATCGGGGAATTGCAAGCCATAAGTCAATTATATTATTGAGCACTCGATGTGTACACAGACGTGTGGAAGGAATTTCAAAAATTATATCCCAAGCTGAATCAAGTGCGCACGATAAGAATTCCAAGAAATGTGAAGTGTTTTCCTAAAGGTTCGCAGCCTCCCGAGGATAAGTACAGGCGTCCCGGTACCGATCCACAAGACTCTACTAACCGGCTCAAGACTCACGAGGCCTAGTAAACCTAGGCTCTGATACCAACTTGTCACGACCCCAAATCCGGTCGTGATGGCGCCCAGCACACTGCTAGGCCAGCCCGACCAATCAACAACTATCATAGAGCTATGAGCTCACCTTATCCCGTTTAAGCATATAAATTGTAAAAATAACAGTGATGGATATGTCGAAACAGGGGAACCAAGTCCCAACGCATACCAACTCCCATAGACCGAAGGGTCAAGAGTCATGAGCCTCTACAAAATATACAAAGTGTAAATAGTGAATATAACTGTGCACAAGTGTGAGATGATCAGAACGAAAATACAGACAAACTTGAGAATCGGGTCTTGCGAACGCTGGCAGCTACCTCGACTGTCTAAAAGCACTCCCGAGCCGCAATAGAATCAGCTCCACTGTGATGTACCTGGATCTGCACGCAAGGTGCAGGGAGTCGGGTGTGAGTACTTCCAACTCAGCGGTAATAAAAGTAAATAATGCCGAAGGGAAGAAAACCACGATAGACACTATCTCATGCTACACAATACAGATCTATCTTTTTATTCCTTTCCAGCTTATGTGAGTGGATTATTAAAAAATCTCAATATTTAGCTACTTTCTTTCATAATAATGTACCAATACCTGGATACAATCTCAAGCAGTGCAAGTCCGCACACAAATCAGCCCCTCGGGCTCAGCACTCCTTATCAATTTACACCAGGAGATCTGGTCAATAAGGCAACTAATGCATGTGTGCCAGTAATGTATGAGTGCTGAATGTTATGCCACGTAGTACACGTAAACCAATGTATGTATGCCATTCAATGCATATGACCGCTACGGCGTGTAGCCCGATCCAATTTGGGTACCCGTGCTCACTGTGGGGGTTCAGACTCCGGAGGGGCTCCTACAGCCCAAGCACAATATTAATATCACACCTGCTGCGGCGCGCAGCCCGATCCGTATACCACCGCGGCGTGCAGTCCGATCCATGCATGTGTATGCATATGCTCACATAAAATGTCATGCCCTAACATATGGCCCTCGGCCCCAATCAGTCTAACAAATAATCAAGAAAGCCCGACAGGCAAACAATATCATGTTAGCTCACAGCTAAAAAATGTTATTAAGACCTTGTTCAAGTTTTTCATAACCTTATAAAAATGTTGAATAGCAAAATACCATTTTAAACCTTAAATTTAGAATAAAATATGCACAGTGTTATCAAAACAATGATACCAATCCCCGAAGGATTCAAATAATTGGCACGAAGCCCAAACATGATAATTAGTCCAATTCATTTCAACAATTAGGTGTTATTATTTATTACGCGGGACGGACCAAGTCACGATCCCAAATGGTACTCTACCCCACGCACGTTATTCGGCGTGCAAGTCACCTCAACACAGCACTAAGATGTGCAAGTCCGGGGTTTACTAACCCTCAGGACATCATTTACAAGAATTACCCACCTCGAACTGACGAAAGCTCATGCCCGCGGTGCCTTAGCTCCTCGAACCGGCATCCACGCACGTCAAAACTAGCACAAATCAGCACAAATATATCAAAATAGGCTAATGGAACATAACCCAATCGAAAGAACTCGAAAAATATCAAAAATCACGAAATTGGCAAAACCCGAGCCCCGGGCCCACATCTCGAAAAACTTCAAAACTCATATTTCCAGAACCCTCGTCTCGCCACGAGTCCATACATATAAAATTTACCAAAATCGGAGTTCGATTGGCCTTTCAAAACCCAAATTTTTATTTTCAATATCTAGGCCACAATCCTTCACAATTTCTACCCAAATTCATGAAGATTGATGTTAATTCTACCATAAAATGATGTTTTTGAGTCAAGAAACTTACCTCCGATGAATACCCGATGATTTCCCGGCGTTTTCCCGTGATTTCTTCTCTCAAGGGCTCAAAAATTATGTTTTGGGGTGTGAAACCCGCGAGCCCTCTGTTCTGCAATTAAACTCACTGCCTGGGAATTTAACTCTACGTGTTCGCGATGTCTCTCACGCGAACGCGATGGCCTGTACTATTACTTCATCGCGAACGCGACGCCCTATCATGCGTCCGCGAAGTTCAATTCACCCAGCCGCCGGATTTCTTCTACGCGAATGCGTCCATCCTTCGCGCGAACGCGAAGCTTCATCCAACCTAAGCCTGATCAACCTTAGCCATCCCTGCCTTCGGGAATGCGACCTAGGCCACGCGAACGCGAAGGCTTAATGCCTGCTGCACCAACCTGCAATTTACAGCAGACCTTTCCAAGTTCAAAATGCCCGATTGATGGTCCGAAATCCTCCCGAGGCCCCCGGGACCCCAACGAAAACCACCAACATACTCCAAAACACAATACGAACTTGTTCCAATCATAAAAACACCATCCTAAACATCAAAATCACCAATTACACACGGATTCAAGCCTAAGTTTCTTCAAAACTTTCAAAACTAACATTCAATCCAAAACCCGATCAAACGACGTCCGAATAATCTAAAAATTTGCAGACATATCCAAAATCACATAACGAAGCTACAGAAATTTTCGGAATTCCATTCCGACCCCCGGATCAATATATCACCTACCGTTCGGTTTTCGCTAAAATTCAACTTTAGCCAATTCAAGCCTAAAACTACACCGGGCCTCCAAATTCAATTCCGATCGCT
Source organism: Nicotiana noctiflora (assembly GCA_032618575.1). Classification (NCBI taxonomy): domain Eukaryota; kingdom Viridiplantae; phylum Streptophyta; class Magnoliopsida; order Solanales; family Solanaceae; genus Nicotiana; species Nicotiana noctiflora. The sequence goes on from JASVEL010001819.1 coordinate 10,008, forward strand.
CCCCTAAGTCATAAATGATCCCCCGAAACTAGTCAAATCATCAAAATCTGATTCCGAGCACTCTAACTCGATAGTCAACTCTAGGTTGACTTTCCATATTCAAACTTCTTTCAAACATGCTATTTGCTTCATTTCCAATTCAATTTACTCCTAACTCACCCGATAGGTTCTAACACTGATATAGAAGCATAAGGTATGTTAATTCAAGGTAACAGGGTGGAAATTCCCGTAACGACGGGCCGGGTTGTTACAAGTAACAATAAAAAGAACTATATTATAAATATGAAAATACATATACTAGTAAAAATAATAGTGGAAGGATACTACAATAGATACTACACAATAGACACATGATCAGAAGTAAATTTATGTATATATAATTGCCTACCAGAAGAGAAATGGGAAAAACTTAGAACACCATTACCAGTAATATAAAAATACAAATATGGGATAAAATACTTACTATAGAAGAAATATACAATTTTGAATTACCCACAAGAGATATTTTACTAGGAATACCATTCTTAGATAAACTATACCCACATGTAATAACTAAAACACATTGGTGGTTTACAACACCATGTAAACAAAAAATAGGAGCAAAAAGAGTTCTAAAAAAAGAAAAGAAAAACAACTGATTGGATAAAAGGAAGTGAGAAAATAACACAAAAATTAGAAAATGAAAAAGAAGATGATAATAAAATAGAATTAATTATCTTTTCAATAAATACAGTTAAAATAATCCAAGAAAAACTAGAACTATTGTATAGTGAAAACCCATTACAAGGTTGGGAAAAACATAAAACAAAGGTAAAAATAGAGCTAATTGATGAAAATAGTATAATAACACAAAAACCTTTAAAATACAATTTCAAAGATTTAAATGAATTTAAAATACACATTGACGAATTACTAGAACAAGGTTATATACAAGAAAGTAATAGTAAAGGTCTATTTTTAGTTCTAGAGATCCAAATTTGATTTCGAGACTTTGAGAATTTAAATAATGAATTATAGGACTGATCCGGAAATTTTGGTTTAATTTCATCAAGTCGCGATTGGGTTTTTGAGGCGAAACATGAGTTAATTGTTTAACAAGCAAAATTGATGTTGCACTTAGCAAATGAGATCCAAATTCAGTTTTGTTTGAACCACTGGATCCGTATCAAAATTACGGAGTCATAGGAAAAAGAATCGTCGAATTCCGAGTTTGTATGATTGAGTTATAGCATTTTTAGTGAAATAAAAAGCTGCTACAATTTTCTGGGGCAAATCTGGTATTTTCGCTTCTGCGATGAACAGTACCCGCAAAAGTGGATGAACAGTGATTTTCCGCTTCTGCGATGAACAGTTCCGCTGAAGCGATGAACAGTGAAATCGCACCTGCGGTGAACAGTAACCGCAGATGCGAAAATCGCTGGACATTTAATTTGGGGCAATCCGAGATGTTTCTTCATTTTTGGAGCTATGGAGCTCGGATTGAAGCGATTTTCGAAGCGATTTTCACCATATGGATGGGGATAAGTGTTCTCTATCCAAAAGTGATTATATTTAATGATTCCATGGTTATTTTCATCAAGTATTAGTGAATCAAATGGATGAAATCGGAGAAAATTTATAAACTTTTCAAAAACGAAAATTTAGGATTTGAAGGGTCATTTGTGGTCCGATTTGGGAGTTCTTGGTATGTACGGACTCATAGAGAGACGAGGATTCCGAAAATATGAGTTTCGAAATTTTTCGAGATGTGGGCCCGGGGCTCGGGTTTTGCCAAATTTCGTGATTTTTGATATTTTTCGAGTTCTTTCGATTGGGTTATGTTCCATTAGCCTATTTTGATATATTTGTACTGATTTTGACTAGTTTTGACGTGCGTGGATGCCGGTTCGAGGAGCTAAGGCGTCGCGGGCATGAGTTTTCGTCGGTTCGAGGTGGGTAATACTTGTAAATGATGTCCTGAGGGTTAGTAAACCCCGGACTTGCACATCTTAGTGCTGTGTTGAGGTGACTTGCACGCCGGATAACGGGCGTGGGGTAGAGCACCATTGGGGATTGTGACTTGGTCCGTCCCGCGTAATAAATAATAACACCTAATTGTTGAAATGAATTGGACTAATTATCATGTTTGGGCTTCGTGCCAATTATTTGAGTCCTTCGGGGATTGGTATCACTGTTTTGATAACTCTGTGCTTATTTTATTCTAAATTTAAGTTTTAAAATGGTATTTTTGCTATTCAGCATTTTTATAAGGTTATGAAAAACTTGAACAAGGTCTTAATAACATTTTTAGTTGTGAGCTAATATGATATTGTTGCCGTAGGGCTTTCTTGATTATTTGTTAGACTGATTGGGGCCGAGGGCCATATATTAGGGCATGACCATTTATGTGAGCATATGCATACACATGCACGGATCGGACTACACACCGTAGTGGTATACGGATCGGGCTGCACGCCGCAGCAGGTGTGATATTAATATTGTGTTTGGGCTGTAGGAGCCCCTCCGGAGTCTGAACCCCCACAGTGAGCACGGGTACCCAAATTGGATCGGGCTACACGCCGTAGCGGTCATATGCATTGCATGGCATACATACATTGGTTTACGTGTACTACGTGGCATAACATTTAGCACTCATACATTATTGGCACACATGCATTAGTTGCCTTATTGACCAGATCTCCTGGTGTAAATTGATAAGGAGTGCTGAGCCCGAGGGGCTGATTTTAGTGCGGACTTGCACTGCTTGAGATTGTATCCAGGTATTGGTATATTATCATGAAAGAAAGTAGCTAAAAATTGAGATTTCTAATAATCTATTCACATATGCTCGAAAGGAATAAAAAGATAGTTCTGTAATGTGTAGCATGAGATAGTGCCTTGCGTGGTTTTCTCCCCTTCAACATTATTTACTTTTATTACTGCTGAGTTGGAAGTACTCACACCCGACTCCGTGCACCTTGTGTGCAGATCCAGGTACATCATAGCAGAGCTGATTTTATTGCGGCTCGGGAGTGCTTTTGGACCGTCGAGGTAGCTGCCAGCGTTCGCAGGACCCGATTCTCCAGTTTGTCTATATTTTGTTCTGACCATCCCACACTTGTGCACAGTTATTTTCGCTATTTACACTTTGTATACTCTGTAGAGGCTCATGACTCTTGACCCTTCGGTCTATGGGAGTTGGTATGCGTTGGGACTTGGTTCCCCCGTTTTTGATATATCCATCACTGTTAATTTACAATTGTTATGTTTAAATGGGATAAGGCAAGCTCATAGCTCTATGATTGTTGTTGATTGGTCGGGCTGGCCTAGCAGTGTGCTGGGCGCCATCACGACCGGATTTGGGGTCGTGACAAGTTGGTATCAGAGCCTAGGTTTACTAGGCCTCGTGAGTCTTGAGCCGGTTAGTAGAGTCTTGTGGATCGGTACGGGGACGCTTGTACTTATCCTCGGGAGGCTGCGAACCTTTAGGAAAACTTCACTTTTCTTGAACTCTGTCGTGCGCACTTGATTCAGCTTGAGATATAATTTTGAAATTCCTTCCGCACGTCTGTGTACGCATCGAGCGCTCAGTAATATAATTGACTTATGGCTTGCAATTCCCCGATCGAGGGGCGAGATATAATCTCTGTGAGTTCATGTTGGGCCAGTCGGGAGGACTTGAGGCCGGATCCTTGTCTATGGCTTGAGCACCAAGGTATTAATTTTGCGAGTCGGTATTATGAAGTTCATACGATCGATACTGATCCTTATTGTGCAAATGGCAGTTTGATAATGGGAGAGCTGTAAGGTATTCAGTTCTTATTGTGATTTGATATGTAGCCCTAGCTATGGGCGTGAGAAATATGTTCATTGCCTCTTAGCGGAAATGTAAAGTGCACTATGTATGGTAGTATGAGTTTAGACTCAAGAAAATTGAATTGGTTGTGCTATGAGTATTGCGGTGAAAGGTATTTGACATATGTTATGATTCGAGCAGGTACAGCGCAGGTTCAAGTATAAAATTGTGATAGTATGATTCGTATAGTATTGAGATTTAATGTTGTTGAAATACATTGTTATATCTTGTTGAGTTGTGGATGTATTGTTAGAATGGTTTGGTGATTCTCTGGCAGGTGGATAGGCCAATTTACAAAGGGAACTCTGCCGAAATTTTTGGAAAATTTGGGACTTAGAAAAGATTTTTGTCACCTAAAGAGTAGGCGTAACTGTTATGTGTGATTGAATACAAGAATTGGAAAAGAATTAATATTTCTGATGATTCGAACCTCCGCCGAAGCTTGTAAAGGACTTGAGTTTAATCTAACTAGAACTTTGTTGCATCATTTGAGTAAGAAGGCTATGAGTGGCTAAAAGTGCTTTGATGTATGACTCTGAGCTAAGTTGGGGAGGTTGTTATTGATTAACTGATTGCACTGTCGTGTGCTGTGTTGGCTCTGTCTCTAGGTATGTTGGGAAATTTTGATAAAGGCTTATGGTGCTTCGTAGATTTGAAGAAATACTAGGATGTTGTGAACTTGTGTTGGTAAAGAATATTCGGTGTATAGAAAAGAAAGATAGCTAATTGTAGTTGTATGTGGTCATATTCTGCGATGTCAGTGTTCTAGCAAGGCACGAGTGGTTCTGTTCAATAAGACAGTTGAATTACAGCTGAATGAGGGTGAATGACGCCCGAGAATTTGTTTTACGGTGTTAAAGATTTTACTTGTAACAGTCAGGTGTCTTAAGTTTGTGCATGTGGCTAAAAACGTTGGTTTCGTTAGAAGAGATCAAGACTTGTGTTATATTATGTGAATGATGAGATTCTATGTAACCGTATGGGAAGGTAATGATAACGAATTCAAATCGCAGAAAGTTCTCCAAAATAATGTATTGTAGAATGTGGTACTTCTGGGAAACATTGAGAGAGTATTAAGTGGCCTTTGTGTCTTAGACCGTGTGGCCTTATGTACGAGTCTTGTGTGGTAACATGAGTTGATGTATTATTGGTGCTACCGTAATGGCTAATATTAAATTAAGGATGAATCAGAAAGGAAACTGGGTAAATGGATCAACTTGTTAATAAACCGAAACGGTATGAGAAGAAATACGATTAATTCCTGGTATATGTTTGGAGTAATGAGTCTCGCAGATATTGTGCAATAAAGCTTTTGAGTGCTGGCAGTTGTGTAACTCGATATGGGAATAAGGACTCAGTCCTGGCAGTTTAATTTATGCAACGTAATTGGGAGAAAGAGTTGGTGAAGTGCTTTACCGTAGTTTGAAAATGAGTGTATTTCCTGTTGGTATGCAAAGCTTGGAAGGTGTAATGAGTTTTCTCTATATGGGATCACGAAAGTCATTGACTAGTTGAGTGCGCCGATGTTTGCGGCGTAGGAAAGGAATATGAATTTCCATGCTATTTTAGTGTAATATGGTATACACGATGTGTTATGGAAAGCTGATAATGGTATATTCTAGGTTTTGAGATCAGTTCATAATATATGGGAAGTCAATAAAATTATTGAGCAGCGCGGACAGCTGCAGGTGAATTAAGAATCGATCTTTCCGATAATTTAAGAAAATGATACTGCTATTCTATTAACTTGGCAGGGAATATGATCCAAAAAAAAGGACAAGGTAATGTAAACTGATGATATCCAGTGGTATGGTGGTATTCTCTTCTTGGATCGACTATAATAACTGAGTCGTTGATGGCATAGTGAAATTTCTGAATGGCTGTCGTGGTATGAATGGACGCTTGATGTGCGTTATGTATATGTACGGTGAAATACGGAATCAAGCATAGTGATTCATATGTTATATATGTGTAGGAGACTTGAAATTCTCGTTAATCCGCCTATGCAGTGGTTGTATATCGTGTGCATCGGCACCGTTTTGTGATTATTGGAAATCGGAAGCCTTAGAGGCTCTCTCTTGACTTGATAAGACGAATTCGGATTATGATACTTGATTGCTGACTGGTTGTCATAAGCCAGGTCGTCTAGACAAATGTGATATGGACTATGTCGGAAAATGGCACAAATTGCGTAGCAGAGAGCATCGGAGTATGCTCCAACAGAGTAGTTGTACCCAGGACCAGCGGACGGCTGGTAGGCATTGCTTTGTCAGTTGGACCTTAGTGGCGGATGTCACTGTAGAGGTATCTACCATTGATTCAGTTCCAGTATTGAGAAACGTTGCCAGATGCGTTTCATGTGGCCGAGCATGTGGCCGAGCTTGAGGCTATATATATATATATATATATATATATATATATATATATGTTTGTTGTAATGAGAAAATTCGACTCGATATGTTTACTGTAATGAGCAATTCTACTCGATGTGAATTTCCTTTTGCGAGGGTTTTATATGGATCGGGTGGCACACCGCCACAGGTATGGTATCTGGATTGGGTGGCACGCCGCCACGGGTATGTCATTGGAGCGGGTTGCACGCCGCAACGGAATATTGTGAAAATATAGTTAGTTATATGCTACCTGGTATACAATACTTCCTGTCTTCTGAGGAAAAGTCCGTATTGAGTATCGCTTGGCGAATGGCACGTCGGTTGTGTCCTTTCAGGATTTGATAGCATACGTTAATTGTTTCACCGTGGGTGAGGTTGATTGCGTGGGTTCAAGACCTAGATCCGTGCGTGGCTAACCGTTTTGAGCTTAGTGGCTTGAGGTGCTTCATGAGTAATAACGTTGGGATAGAATCACGAATCGTGGCAAGGCCACGTGATGTTATGACCTCTCGAGGAGGATTCAGGTACTCTAATTCTATAATGCGAGACGCGATCTCAGTTCTATGTTATGATGTCACAGAGGAATTGAATTGCAGCTCTTTTGCTGGAGACAATTATCATGATTTGAGCTGTCATGATTCGAGTGTGTTCGGGCGTTTCTATTGGAGCCTATGTTGTGCTCGTCGTGGCTTAGGCCGGTGTTGAGGTGTCATATCACCAGTGCGGTGTGTTATAATCGAAATGATCGTTGGAGCCAATAATGAGTGTGAGTATATGTGATTCCAGATAGTATTTGGTTATTGTGGCCAGTTGTTGTGATTAGAGACTATCGTCTCGAGTGAATGGGTTGTCGATACATCATATGATCTTACCCGGAGTAGTGAATATGGGTTATTGCAGTGGATTCGAGTGTATCCTGAGTATAGGCATGGGATTTGCATTGGGCATATGATTTCAGAAAGTACAATGTGATTTATGGTTCAGATGGTCCGTGAAATTTTGACTACATGGTGTTTTCGGACTTATGTGAGATAGGGTGACGTATGATCGCCTGAAATTATGCTTGGTAAGGTCATTCAGCTATTGGGTGGCTTCTAGTACAACTCCGAGTCCGCTCGAGGACGAGCGTTTGTTTAAGTTGGGGAGAATGTAACGACCCGGCCCGTCGTTACGGAAATTTCCACCCCGTTACCTTGCATTAACATATCTTATGCTTCTATATCAGTGTTAGAACCTATCGGGTGAGTTAGGAGTGAATTGAATTAAAAATGAAGCAAATAGCATGTTTGAAGGATGTTTGAATATGGAAAGTCAACCTAGAGTTGACTATCGAGTTAGAGTGCTCGGAATCGGATTCTGATGATTGGACTAGTTTCGAGGGATCATTTATGACTTAGGAGAGCAATCGGAATTGAATTTGGAGATCCGGTGTAGAAATAGGCTTGAATTGGCTAAGGTTGAATTTTGGCGAAATCCGATCGATAGGTGATATTTTGATCCGGGAGTCGGAATGGAATTCCGACAGTTCCTGTAGCTTCGTTATGTGATTTTGGATATGTCTGCAAATTTTCAAGTCATTCGGACATCGTTTGGTCGGGTTTTTGATCGAATGTGAATTTTTGAAATTAAAGTTAAACTTAAGCTTGAATTTGTTGAAAAAGGACGATTTTGATGTTAACGATAGAGTTTTGATGATTGGAACAAGTTTGAATGATGTTATAAGAGGTGTTAGTACTTTTGGTTGAGGTCCCGGAGGCTTCGGGTAAATTCGGATGCCCAACGGGTCATTTTTGGAAGATTTTTGCCGTTTTGAGCATAAATGTAATGATCCAAAGGTCTATTTTTAGTTCTAGAGATCCAAATTTGATTTCGAGACTTTAAGAATTTAAATAATGAATTATAGGACTGATCCGGAAATTTTGGTTTAATTTCATCAAGTCGCGATTGGGTTTTTGAGGCGAAACATGAGTTAATTGTTTAACAAGCAAAATTGATGTTGCACTTAGAAAATGAGATCCAAATTCAGTTTTGTTTGAACCACCGGATCCGTATCAAAATTACGGAGTCATAGGAAAAAGAATCGTCGAATTCCGAGTTCGTATGATTGAGTTATAGCATTTTTAGTGAAATAAAAAGCTGCTGCAATTTTCTGGGGCAAATCTGGTATTTTTGCTTCTGCGATGAACAGTACCCGCAGAAGCGGGTGAACAGTGATTTTCTGCTTCTGCGATGAACAGTTCCACAGAAGCGATGAACAGTGAAATCGCACCTGCGGTGAACAGTAACCGCAGATGCGAAAATCGCTGGACATTTAATTTGGGGCAGTCCGAGATGTTTCTTCATTTTTTGAGCTATGGAGTTCGGATTGAAGAGATTTTCGAAGCGATTTTCACCATATGGATGGGGGTAAGTGTTCTCTATCCAAAAGTGATTATATTTAATGATTCCATGGTTATTTTCATCAAGTATTAGTGAATCAAATGGATGAAATCGGAGAAAATTTATAAACTTTTCAAAAACGAAAATTTAGGATTTGAAGGGTCATTTGTGGTCCGATTTGGGAGTTCTTGGTATGTACGGACTCGTAGAGAGACGGGGATTCTGAAAATATGAGTTTCGAAATTTTTCGAGATGTGGGCCCGGGGCTCGGGTTTTGCCAAATTTCGTGATTTTTGATATTTTTCGAGTTCTTTCGATCGGGTTATGTTCCATTAGCCTATTTTGATATATTTGTACTGATTTTGACTAGTTTTGACGTGCGTGGATGCCGGTTCGAGGAGCTAAGGTGTCGCGGGCATGAGTTTTCGTCGGTTCGAGGTGGGTAATACTTGTAAATGATGTCCCGAGGGTTAGTAAACCCCGGACTTGCACATCTTAGTGCTGTGTCGAGGTGACTTGCACGCCGGATAACGGGCGTGGGGTAGAGCACCATTGGGGATTGTGACTTGGTCCGTCCCGCATAATAAATAATAACACCTAATTGTTAAAATGAATTGGACTAATTATCATGTTTGGGCTTCGTGCCAATTATTTGAATCCTTCAAGGATTGGTATCACTGTTTTGATAACATTGTGCATATTTTATTCTAAATTTAAGGTTTAAAATGGTATTTTTGCTATTCAGCATTTTTATAAGGTTATGAAAAAAACTTGAACAAGGTCTTAATAACATTTTTAGTTGTGAGCTAATATGATATTGTTGCCCGTAGGGCTTTCTTGATTATTTGTTAGACTGATTGGGCCGAGGACCATATGTTAGGGCATGACATTTCATGTGAGCATATGCATACACATGCATGGATCGGACTGCACGCTGCAGTGGTATACGGATCGGGCTGCGCGCCGCAGCAGGTGTGATATTAATATCGTGCTTGGGCTGTAGGAGCCCCTCCGGAGTCCGAACCCCCACAGTGAGCACGGGTACCCAAATTGGATCGGGCTACACGCCGTAGCGGTCATATGCATTGCATGGCATACATACATTGGTTTACGTGTACTACGTGGCATAACATTTAGCACTCATACATTATTGGCACACATGCATTAGTTGCCTTATTGACCAGATCTCCTGGTGTAAATTGATAAGGAGTGCTGAGCCCGAGGGGCTGATTTGAGTGCGGACTTGCACTGTATGAGATTGTATCCAGGTATTGATATATTATCATGAAAGAAAGTAGCTAAAAATTGAGATTTCTAATAACCTATTCACATATGTTGGAAAGGAATAAAAAGATAGTTCTGTAATGTGTAGCATGAGATAGTGCCTTGCGTGGTTTTCTCCCCTTCAGCATTATTTACTTTTATTACTGCTGAGTTGGAAGTACTCACACCCGACTCCCTGCACCTTGTGTGCAGATCCAGGTACATCACAGCAGAGCTGATTCTATTGCGGCTCGGGAGTGCTTTTGGACCGTCGAGGTAGCTGCCAGCGTTCGCAGGACCCGATTCTCCAGTTTGTCTATATTTTTGTTCTGACCATCCCACACTTGTGCACAGTTATTTTCGCTATTTACACTTTGTATACTCTGTAGAGGCTCATGACTCTTGACCCTTCGGTCTCTGGGAGTTGGTATGCGTTGGGACTTGGTTCCCCCGTTTTTGATATATCCATCATTGTTAATTTACAATTGTTATGTTTAAATGGGATAAGGCGAGCTCATAGCTCTATGATTGTTGTTGATTGGTCGGGCTGGCCTAGCAGTGTGCTGGACGCCAACACGACCGGATTTGGGGTCGTGACAGCACAACCAATCGACCAGGTAGATATCAACATTTTATGGATAACTATTTCAAACAGCTAGAAAATTGCATAATATACATTGATGATATATTATTATATTCAAAAACACAAGATGAACATATAATATTCTTAGAAAAATTTATACATATTATAGAAATATCGGGAATAAGCCTAAGTAGAAAAAAGGCAGAAATAATAAAAAATCAAATAGAATTTCTAGGAATAGAAATAGATAAAAGTGGAATTAAAATGCAAACTCATATAGTACAAAAGATAATAAATTCAAATGAACAATTAGATACAAAAAAGAAACTACAATCATTTTTAGGATTAGTAAACCAAGTAAGAGAATATATACCAAAATTAGCAGAGACTTTAAAACCATTGCAGAAAAATTTAAAAAGGGATATAGAGTATCACTTTAGTGAAGAAGATAATAAACAAGTAAGAAAAGTTAAACAAATATGTAAAAATCTACCAAAACTATACTTCCCAAATGAAGATAAAAAATTCACATATATAGTAGAATCATATGCAAGTGAAAAAAGCTATGGAGGAGTATTAAAATACAGGTATGATAAAGAAAAAATAGAACATCATTGTAGGTATTATTCAGGAACATTCACAAACCCGGATATAAAATGGGAAATCAATAGAAAAGAATTATATGCAGTATATAAATGTTTATTGGCATTTGAACCATATATTGTATATAATAAGTTTATTATAAGAACAGATAATACACAAGTAAAATGGTGGCTAACCAGGAAGATATAAGATTCAGTTACAACAAAGGAAATACGAAGGCTTGTATTGAATATACTGAATTTTACATTTACAATTGAAGTAATTAGTACTAACAAAAATATGATTGCAGACTACCTATCAAGACAAAGCTACACAAACTGAAAAAATAGATACAACAAAAGATATGATCTCAATCCTTGAGAAATTATCCTCTCAAATGGATAATATGGGAACAAGAATACAAAAGCTAGAAGATGCCAAAAATCTAAGTCGGCAGCATGACTCTAAAGATGCGGATATAAGTCAATCGCAAGACTATAAAATTACAGAGCTACAAGGTGACGTTGGGAAACACCTAAAAACCCATAACGTTTGTTCAGTTACTGCTGCAGGAAGTTCATCTACAAAGAAAGGAGTTAGAAATACGAACATGAACAAAATATTTGACAAACCATATATACCCAAAATACCAAAAGACCCAATATGTGACGACCCGGCCCGTCGTCACGAGAATTACCACCCCGTTATGTTGTAATTACATATTTCATGCTTTTATATCGGTGTTAGAGTCTATCGGGGGAGTTAGGAGTGAATTGGATTGAAAATGAGGCATATAGCCTTTTTGAAGGAAACTTGAATAAGGAAAGTCAACCTAGAGTTGACTATTTAGTTAGAGAGCTCGGAATCAAATTCTGATGATTCGGTCAGCTCCGGGAGGTCATTTGTGAGCTAGGGGAGCGATCGGAATTGAATTTGGAGGTCCGGTGTAGAAATAGGCTTGAATTGGCTAAGGTTGAATTTTGGCGAAATCCGAACGGTAGGTGAGATTTTGATCCGGGAGTCGGAATGGAATTCCAACAGTTGCAGTAGCTCCGTTAGGTGATTTTGGATGTGCCTGCAAAATTTCAGGTCATTCGGAGGTAGTTTGGTCGGGTTTTTGGTCGAATGTCGGTTGCGGAAGTTGGATGGAAACTTAGGCTTGAATCCGTGTGTAATTGGTGATTTTGATGTTTAGGACGGTGTTTTTATGCTTGGAACAAGTTCGTATCGTGTTTTGGAGTATGTTGGTGGTTTTCGTTGGGGTCCCGGGGGACCCGGGGTGGTTTCGGGAGGTTAAACGGGAGGAAATTGGAGTTTGGGAACTGCTGTCATGAATTGCCGCAGCATTTCCGCTCCTGCGGATTGGGAACCGTAGGAGCGGGACCGCAGAAGTGGAATTTCGACCGCAGATGCGAAAGGTGGCTTGGCCAGGAGGTTCCGCAGAAGCGGATGACTCGTCGTAGGAGCGGACTCGCTTCTGCGAGTCCTTGGTCGCAGAAGCGGAAAGGCGGGCGACTGGGGAGAATCGCTGGTGCGGAGGCTTGTTCGCAGGAGCGGTCTTGCAGGAGCGAGACCTGGGTCGCAGAAGCGGAACTGGGCGGCTAGGTGTGTTTTCGCTGAAGCGACCATTTGGTCGCAGAGGCGGCCTCGTAGAGGCAGATTTTTGTCCGCAGAAGCGGAAATCGGGCCTGTGTTAAAAATAACATAAGGGTTAAAATTTCATAAGTTGCAAAACATTTGGGGCTCGGTTCTTGGAGGCGAATTGGGCGATTTGGGCGAGATATTGCTGGGAGATCATCGGGTTATCATCGGAGGTGAGTTTTATGGTTCTTTTACGCGTTTTTATCATGAAATCCTCCTTTAATTCACGGAAATTGGATCAAATTGTGGGGGAATTTAGCCTAAGCCAGGGTTTTGGTAAATTGCCGATTTGAGTGGGCAAATGAAGTCCGAATTTGGTAAATTTGATATGCCTAGACTCGTATTGAGACGAGGGTTCCGAATATGTAACTTTTATAATTTTTCGAGAAGCGTACCAAAAGTCGGGTTTTGACAACTTTGTGGGTTTTGATACAATTTGGGTTATTTTGAATGAACTGCATGAAATTAGCATATATTGATGCATTCTCTATGATTTTGAGAAGATTTGGCATCCGAGGAGATTGATTTGCGAGGCAAGCGCAAGGCGGATTGAAGCTTCCACCGGTTCGAGGTGAGTGGTAGTAGTAAACAATGTACTGAGGGTTTGAAACCCCGTACTAGCACTTCACAGTGCTATGTTGAGATGAGACACGCGTCTTGTGACGAGCATGGTGACATTGTGATTGGGGACTTGGACTTGGTCCTTCCCGACTAATAGAATACTGTGTTGTATGACTGTTAATGAGATTATAACTGTACAATAGGGTTAATACCCATGTTTGGGGGCCTTGTGCCGATCTGTAGAGCATTAGGGAACCTGTAGAGCTAGGTGACCCTTATATCGTGTTGGAAATATACACTCAGCCGTAGCACTAGCTGTATAGCATAATATAAGCCCGTACTAGATGTGTACATTGAGAGAGATTATCTAGGGTGGAATTCCCTGTTCTAGCTGAGCGGGCCTGAAAGGCCAAGTCTATACCGATTGAGATGAGATAGGGTCAAGGACCCACTGTGATATATTATATTGGGCCTGAGAGGCCAAGCACATATTGACTGAGACAGGGTCTAGGACCCACTGTGATATATTATATTGGGCCTGAGAGGCCAAGCACATATTGACTGGGATAGGGTCGAGGACCCATTATGAGGTATTATATATATATATCTATATTGGATCGGGCTGCACGCCGCAGCAGTATATATATTGGATCGGACTGCACGCCGCAGTAATATACATGTAATATACATGCGGATCGGATTGCACGCCGCAGTATTATCGCGCTTGGGCTGTAGAAGCCCCTTCGGAGTCTGAGTCTGCACACATTCTCAGTGAGCGCTGGAGTATATTATGGGATCGGGCTGCACGCCTCAGCAGCATAGTTATATATGTATATATATATATTGGACCGTACTGCACGCCGCAGTAATATATATGTGGATCGGGCTGCACACCGCAATATCATAGCGCTTGGGCCTAGGGAGCCCCTCCGAAGTCTGTATACACCCCCAGTGAGCGCCGTCGATGTTAAATGGAGCGGGCTGCGCGCCGCATCGGTATATGTATTGGAGCGGGCTGCACGCCGCAACATTATACTTAATCATATCCTATTACCTACTTAAATACTTATATATTATAGACATAGGTATGTGTCTTCATATATTGAGATGGCCGTACACCGTAGGGGTACGAGTGAGGGTTTGATCAGTGTGGGATCTTGTAGAGATAGATGAGCACTGGAGATCAGAGTACTTTCTACAGTGATGTCGTACCTGTGAGGGTTGCCTTAGAACTGTTTAGTGATAGCACAGGAGTTCTTACTTTTAGTTATTGATTATCATTATTACTCACTGAGTTGAAATATACTCACCCCACTCCCCTGCACTTTTTGTGCAGATTCACAGGTGCCCGAGAGCGGTTGAGTTGTTGTTGCTGCCTGCTCATATCTACTTATTGCGGAGACTACGAGGTAGCTTCCAGCATTTGCAGAGCCTATTTTCTCCTTCTTTATCATCTTGTTGATTCTTTTGTCCTGACTTGTTTGTATTAGGATGTGTGACGACCCAAAGGGTCATCACTTGTTTTATTAATCATTTCGATCTTCTGAGGCCTTGAAAACCTCATTCTATGTTGCCTCGATTTACGTGCATGATCCAGGAATGTAGCCGAAAAGTTTTTGTGATAGAAAATATGAATTCTATGAGAAATTTGGAGAAAAATGATATTAATATTGATATAGTTGACTTCGGTCAACATTTTTGGTAAACGGACCCGGACCCGAGATTGGATGGTCTCGGAAGGTCCGTAGGAAAATATGGGACTTGGACATGCGTCCGGAGTCGAATTCCGAGGCCTAGAGCCCAAGTTATGAATTTTCTGTGAAATTGTTTTTGATGTAATTGTTAAAGGAAAATGATTTAATTGACCTTGGTATCGGGCTCGTATTTTGGTTCCGACGCCCGGTACAAGTCTTAAATATTATATATGTGCTTTTTGCAAAGTTTGGTGACATTTGGATGTCTTTTGATATGTTTTGGACCTTGAGTTCCAAGTTTGAAAATTTTGAAAACCAAAAGAATGAAAAGCATGAACTTGAGGCTTGATTTGATGAAAACGATGTGATATTGGCGATGTGATCGCATGAACAAGTTTGTATGATATTCTAGGAGGTGTTGGTATTTTTGGTTGAGGTCCCGGGGGCCTCGGGGTGATTTCGGATGGTTAACGGGAATTTTTGAAGTTGGAAAACTTCATAATAGGCGAAGATGTAAACGAGTGTGCACAAGAACTCACTTTAAATGATCATATCTCCCGTAATATAAAGAGTTGTGTGACCCACAACCTATCAAATTAAAGCACTTTGAGTCTAGTTTCCAACGCAATAAACCGTGTGTGATTTAGAGGTATATACAGAAAGTTATGATCATTTTACTGGGCATGTGTCAGTAGCGCGGCCTTAGCGCGGGAGCGTTAGTAGCTCGCGCTAATGGGTTATTTTCTGCCTCAACCCGCGCTAATTAGCGCGGGCGCGCTAGTAGCAGGCCCTAAATATACCTAAGGACGGGAAATGACAGAATTTGAGTCATTTCTCAAGCCTAGGGCTTCCCCAACACCCCCAATTCGACCAAGGCACTCAATTGCACTCCTAAGGTAAGCTTTTAAGTGTGTTTTCATGGTGATTTCTCTTCTCAATCACTAGTTACAACATGATTTTTGTTGGATTTCATAGGATTTCTTCAAAATCTCAAGAACACCCCAAAGTTGTCTTTCAAGATTTGATCTACAAGAGGTAATCCTACACCTTAGACTTACACATATGGTGTTATTATGGGAATATGAGTATGAATATTATAACTTATAGTATGGTTGTTGGAAGCCATAAGTCCCCAATTTAAAAACATGAACATGGTAGGGATTTAAATGTGTATATTTGTTGGAATTTTATTGGTGTGGGTGTGAATGGTTGACCACACACATGATGTTAGGAGTATAAATTGCTAAAGAATGATAGGGAGATGAATTGTTGGTTAATGGTGATAGTTGGAGGAACCAATGCTATAGTTAAGAGGTGTAAATATTTATGCCTACAAGATATTTGATAATAGGCCTAGATGGCACAAGTTATGGGATTTATGACTAATATTGGCCCTATTGAATGTGGTATTGTAGATTGAAGTTACATAACTATATTGGATCATTGTAGTATCATTAAGGGACAAATTTCAGATATGTACGGCTAAACCCCATCTTTTAGAAATCGAACTTCATCGATGCTTGTATGAATTTGGATAGATTGGAAGCGGGAGGAGGCCGGTTGAGGAGCAAAGGCGTCGCGGACTAGAATTCTCGCCGGTTTGAGATTCGGCATCCGAGGTGATTGAATTGCACGGCATTGCTACGGATTGAATTGTTCGTAAACTTTCGAGGTAAGTGTTTGTTCTATCCTAGCTTGAGTGAATAGGATTGTGTGCTATGTGCTATGTGATCGAGTGCGGTGTATGGGCTGTGGTGACGAGCATCCATACATTGGCGTCTTGCATGACCGTGAGTTGTTTTTAATACTTGTGGTGAGACATATTTTAAAGATAAATTGTTGAACCCTTGCCGGGTTGTAGAATTGTTATTGTTCTCCCTTGCCGGGACTTTGTTGTGATGATTATTGTGTCCCTTGCCGGGACGGTTCATGATTTATTGTTTTCATTCCTTGCCCTTAACTGTGATTGTTATTTGGGTGAGGAAGAGTGATAATGCACGAAGGGTGATGCCGTGCCTTGATTTATTGTTTATGCACGAAGGTTAATGCCGTGCCTTGATTAATTGTTTATGCACGAAGGTTAATGCCATGCCTTGATTTATTATTTATGCACGAAGGTTAATGCCGTGCCTTGTTATTGATTATGCGCGAAGGTTAATGCCGTGCCATGTTATTGATTATGCACGAAGGATCATGTCGTGCCTTGTTATTGCCTTGTTATTGAACCATGTACGAAGGATCATGCCGTACCATGGATCTGAGGATGAGAGTAAAAGCACGAAGGGTGATGCCGTGCACTTTATTTGCTTATTTGGTGAGGATGAGAGTAAAAGCACAAAGGGTGATGCCGTGCAACTACTTGCTATTCCTTGACTTGATATTAATTATTTTTCCATTATACTTTGTTTTCCTTGTGGACTTATTAACTGTTGTTAATTGTTGAGTTCTTTTGAGATATTCCTTATTGCGTTATTACTTGTTTATTTCTCGTTATCTTGTAGTATACATATATATAGAACCGCACAGGTTTATGTGGGTGTCTGGTCCTAGGCTTGCCACTACTTCGCCGGGATAGGGCAGGCACTTACCAGCACATGGGGTCGGTTGTGCTGATACTGCACTTCTGTGCATTTTTGCACAGGTCTAGGTTTCGATCAGGAGCAGCAGCAGTAGATCTTTGGCGTGGGAGTTGACCATATTTGAGACCGAGGTAGCTTGCAGGCGTCCGCAGGCCCGGCGTCTCTCCCTTTTATTTGTGATATTAGCTGTAGTCTCCTTGTTCCGAGACAAACAGATTATGTTATATTTCTTTCAGACCTTTATGTGTAGTATTCATGTAGTAGTTCGTGAGCTGGTGACTCCACGTCTTGGGTAGAGGATTTCAGTATTATTTTACCTTGAAACTGCTTATCGCTATTTGTATAAAGTCTTCCGCACTTGTTAATTAAGGTATTGGTTTTGGTTGCTAAATTGAATATGAAATATTGTTAAAAACAAGATAGTGTGAATAAAGTGGCTTGCCTAGCTACCACGAGTAGGTGCCATCACGATCCCGATGTTGGGGGAAAATCCGGGTCGTGACAAGTTGGTATCAGAGCTCTAAGTTACATAGGTCTCACCACTCACGAACAAGCTTAGTAGAGTTTGAGAGGTAGGTACGGAGACGTCTGTACTTGTCCTCCCGAGTCTATTGAGTTAGGAAAAGTCTCTCATTTGTTCTTTCTTATCGTGCGAATTCATTCTTCAAATGTTAAATTGAATTTCTACTCTTGTCTTCCCACGAATGGTGAAGTCACGTACCGCTTCTTCAGCTGAACAATGGCACAGGCTGGTGATAGATCAACTATGCCTTCAAAAGTTTTACGGAGGTCAAATAGGTTTCACCAAACTCTTCCCTACCACCTTCAGCGGTGCATCTTTTGAGAACCCACAGGATCGTGCTTGACCGCTGTTATGAGGAATTACAGAACGTGGGAATAGTCGAATGCGAGGGGGTTTATTTTACCGTGCTACGGAGGGCAAACAGAAGTAGTGGGAAGATAATGTATTTACCACACCAGTTATGGTCCCAACGGAAGATGCAATTATATCAGGAGATCACCTAATAAATCGTGTTGGGTTTCAACGGACCTAGACGTCCGGTCGATGTGATGGAGTTGTGAAGGACAAATATGATGAGTTATTGGAATATATATATATGGTATGGAAAGGTCATCCAAATAATTTATACATATTTAAGGTTGGTTTTTTTCATGGGGTAAGAATCTCCCCCAGAGAATGACGAAGAGTATATGAGTAAATGGGGTAGCTCAGCAGTGTTAAGCCAACATAGCAAAAGAGAAAATTGGCCGTCGATGTTTGTGACAAGCCTACGAAGAGGGAAAGCCGGCCAACGCAACGCTATCTACTAAACTCTATTTTAAGAAAATGTTCCGAAGACGTCACCCCCGAGATTCTCTGCAATATGTAGTATGTGTGATCTGAACGGTTGTACCAAGTCACAATGACTGTGTTCGAATATATATTGTCATGAACAACAAGTTAACTGAGCCTTAAAGGAATTGCTGTGAATGTGGAATTTTGGAGAAATATAATTTTAGGAAAGCACTCAGGCTACACGCTCTATTGCAGTTAATATTTATCCTACATGGCCAGCCAGATGTATAGGTCAGGATGTTAGAGGTGGAGGTGAAAATCCTAGAGGTGGAGACCCAACCATTGATATAATTTTTATGGTATGAGGGAGGTCACTACACCAGATGGTGTCATCACGTGTATAATTCAGATTGTTATAAACAGAATAATTTTCCCTTAATTTGGTTTGGTTTGTTTTTCATTATTTGAAAGAAAAGTTTAGGCGAGCCCTTTTAACATGCTCCATTCATGGGTGAGCATCGTAATCATCAAATCTGTTTATGGAAATACTCACGTTGGGATATTACATGAGGATAGACATCCCTATTATTAGGTGTTAGTCACTAAAATATCCATGAGGCTAAGAGTGACTTTATATTACTTATTACAGTGGGTTTTGATATAATTCTCAGAATAACTAATTTTAATCGTTAATTGTGCGCCCTATCAGTATGAGGGTTCATTTTATGTCGTGATCATCTTTGACGGACAATTATTGAAAGGAAGAAAGAAAGGAAATGAAAAATTTCAGATGATATGATGTGCAAGCACCGTGATTCAGAGTTGAGGATGAGATCCTCCAATTTTTGGCATAATGTGAAATATTTCTAAGCCGAGCTTCAAGCTGCGGTGCACATTGCTAAGCCAGCCTGATCAATCAATATCAACAACGGAGCTAGAAGCTCTCTTTAACCCATTTAAGCATTTCAAAATATGAAACAATAGTAATACTTATACTAACAGCGGGGAAACCAAGTCCCAAAAACATACTAACTCCCATAGACCGAAGGGTCAAGAGTCATGAGCCTCTACCTGAACATGAGTGTATAAAGGTTTACAAGATACCAAGTGCGGAAAGAAAAGTCAATACAAAATCAAGACAATAAGAAGGAATATCGGGTCCTGCGGACTCTGCAGCTACCTCGAATATCCACAAACGTCGCCTCGCACAGCTACTGGATCACTGCTGAGAGGTACCTGGATCTGCACACAAGGTGCGGGGAGTAAAATGAGTACTGCCAGACTCAGTGGTAATAAACAAGGGTAAGACAGCGCAGATAAGAAATCCGCAATAAAGCACTATGTAAAGCTATAATCAGCTACCCCGTCATAGAATCAATCTTCACTGTACCTGTTCCAAC
This sequence comes from Nicotiana noctiflora, assembly GCA_032618575.1. NCBI lineage: Eukaryota > Viridiplantae > Streptophyta > Magnoliopsida > Solanales > Solanaceae > Nicotiana > Nicotiana noctiflora. Next base: position 30,215 of record JASVEL010001819.1, read on the forward strand.
AAATACCAATAAATAGCATAACAGCTAGCGGATGTAGCTAAATGCAATGCAATGCATGATATGACCGCTACGGCGCGTAGCCCGACTCCAATTTTGGGTACCCGTGCTCACTGTGGGGGTTCAGACTCCGGAGGGGCTCCTACAGCCCAAGCACATCTCATAGAGATATTCCTGCGGCGTGCAGTCCGATCCAACATATATCTCGCCGCGGCGCGCAGCCCGATCCACTACTAGTCAGCTAATATGCAGATACAGCCTCACAGGCTCAAAAGTAGTTTTTGAAAACTCTTTTATCATTTTTCAGTTGGAAAACAGTAATATCAAGTTCCAAAGATTGGAATTAGCATAATAACAAAAATAGCTGCGGACTAGTAGTAAACTAGCATGTCTATATGATAAGACAATGATAACGATCCTCGCGGGATCCAATAACCGGCTCACGGCCCACATTTATACTCAACCGCCCAAGAAGGGGGTTCCTCGCGGGATCCAATAACTTGCTCACAGCCCACAATATACTCAACCGTCCAAGAAGGAGGTTCAACGGCTCGAGAATAGCCAATAATACAATATCAACAGGTCGGACTAATATATAGTCTCTAGTTCATGATCGACCCCGCACTCTCAAGAGTGTGTGTGTGTCTCGCCGCTATACAGCGTCACAAAGTGGTATACCGGGGTTTCGAACCCGCCGGTCATCACCCACATCTATTACTCACCTCAATACGGCGCGACGACTACTCCGCAATGCCCTTGCCACGAGAATCAAGCTCCGCACGCGTAGAATCTGATCAAATACAGTAGAAACACAACAAATTAGGCCAATGGGACGACACCCAATCAATACAACTCAATTTACATCAAAATTCCCAAAGTTGTCAAAACCCGACTTTTGGTACGCTTATCGAAAAATCACGAAAGTCACATATTCGGAACCCTCATCTCAATACGAGTCTAAGCATATCAATTTTACCAAATTCGGACTCCATTTGCCCATTCAAAACCTTGATTTTCTAAAGTCCAAGCCTAGGGCTAAATCCTCCATAAATTACCCCAAATTCCTCCATTTTCATGATATAATTGCATAATATTACCAATACTAATCATAGTCTAAGTCCATAGATGATTACCTGATGATTTCCCTTGAATTTCTCTTCAAAATCGCCCAAATCGCCTCTAAAGCCGAGACCCAAAATGTGTGAAATGTTCTGAAATTTTTCTAACTTCTCATACACTTACTTACAGCGATTTTCGCTTCTGCGGAATATTTTCCGCTCCTACGAGCCCGTATCCGCGACCAAAGGGTCGCTTCAGCGGTTCCAGGCCTAGCCGGCCATTTCCGCTTCTGCGAGCAAAGGGCCGCTTAAGCGGGCCCGCTTCTGTGAAGGAACTTCCGCTTCTGCGGAAACATCCGCCTCTGCGCACCATTGACCGCTTCTGCGGTCTCGCCCAAACGGTAAAATGTCCGCTTCTGCGGACCATGCCCAATTTCTCCCCGTCCGCTTCTGCGATCACTGGCTCGCACCAGCGACCCCACTTCAGCGGAATGGCTTCCGCTTCTGCGTAACCAGCCGCTCCTGCGCATCTCGTCCGCTTCCGCGGACACGCTCCTGCGTCCAAAATTCCGCAGGAGCGGAAACAACAGAAGGCAGGATCCCAACCTGCAATTCTTCCACAATTTCTCCCGTTTAACCATCCGAAATCACCCCGAGGCCCCCGGGACCTCATCCAAACATACCAACACATCTTAATACCTTATTCGAACTTGCTCCAATCCTCAAAACACGTCTAATAACACCAAAACCCATAATTCACATCAAATTCAAGCCTAAATTCCTTAAAACATTCCGAATTACACATTCGATCAAAAACCCGACCAAACGACGTCCGAATGACCTGAAATTTTGCAGGCACATCCAAAATCACCTAACGGAGCTACTGCCACTGTCGGAATTCCATTCCGACCCCCGGATCAAAATCTCACCTACCGTTCGGATTTCGCCAAAATTCAACCTTAGCCAATTCAAGCCTATTTCTACACCGGGCCTCCAAATTCGATTCCGATCGCTCCCCTAAGTCACAAATCACCTCCCGGAACTAACCGAATCATCAGAATTCGATTCCGAGCCCTCTAACCAAATAGTCAACTCCAGGTTGACTTTCCTTATTCAAGTTTCCTTCAAAAAGGCTATATGCCTCATTTTCAATCCAATTCACTCCTAACTCACCCGATAGGCTCTAACACCGATATAAAATCATCAAACATGCATTTACAACATAACGGGGTGATAATTCTCGTGACGACGGGCCGGGTCGTCACATTCTCCCCCTCTTAAGCAAACGCTTGTCCTCGAGCGGGTCAAGAAACATACCTGAAGTCTCAAACAAGTGAGGATATCTGCTCCGCATCTCCCGCTCGATCTCCCAAGTGGCCTCCTCCACGGGTCGACCTCTCCACTGAACCTTAACCGATGCAATCTCCTTAGACCTCAATTTTCTCACCTGACGTCCCAAAATGGCAATAGGCTCCACATCATAGGATAGATCACCATCAAGCTCAATGGTACTGAAGTCTAATACATGAGACGGATCTCCAATGTACTTCTGGAGCATAGACACATGGAATACTGGATGAACGCTAGATAAGCTGGGCGGCAAGGCCAACTCATATGCCACCTCTCCAACTTTCCTAAGTATCTCAAAAGGACCAATGTACCCGGGACTCAACTTTCCTTTCTTCCCAAACCTCATGACACCCTTCATAGGTGAAACCTTCAACAATACTCTGTCACCAACCATGAAAGACAACTCTCGAACTCTACGGTCCGCATAACTCTTCTGACGAGACTGTGCTGTACGAAGCCTCTCCTGGATCAACTTTGCTCTATCCAGAGCATCCTGGACTAACTCGGTCCCTATCAATCTAACCTCACCAGGCTCAAACCATCCCACGGGGGATCTACACCGCCTGCCATACAATGCCTCATACGGGGCCATCTGAATACTCGACTGATAACTGTTGTTGTAGGCAAACTCAGCAAGTGGTAGGAACTCATCCCACGAACCACCAAAATCAATCACACAAGCTCGCAACATATCCTCCAAGATCTGAATAGTGCGCTCAGACTGTCCGTCAGTCTGGGGGTGAAATGCCGTACTCAACTCAACCCGTGTACCCATCTCTCGCTGAAATGCTCTCCAAAACTGAGAAGTGAACTGAGTACCCCTGTCGGATATGATAGACACTGGGACTCCATGCAACCGAACAATCTCTCGAATAAAGATCGCTGCCAACCGCTCCGATGAGTAGGTAGTACTAACTGGAATGAAGTGAGCTGACTTGGTCAGTCTATCCACAATCACCCATACGGAATCAAACTTCCTCGCCGTCCGAGGGAGTCCAGTAACAAAATCCATAGTGATCCTCTCCCATTTCCACTCAGGAATAACAATGCGCTGAAATACACCACCGGGCCTCTGATGCTCGTACTTAACCTGCTGACAGTTGAGGCACCGTGCTACATGTCCGACAATGTCCATTTTCATCTTTCTCCACCAATAGTGCTGTTTCAAATCTTGATACATCTTCGCGGCTCCTGGATGGATAGAATACCGCGAGCTATGGGCCTCTTCCAGAATCAACTCACGAAGGCCATCAACATTGGGCACACATATCCGGCCCTGCATCTTCAATACACCGTCACTATCAATGGTGACATCTCTAGCGTCATCATGCTGAACTCTGTCCCTCAGGACAGCCAAATGTGGATCATCATACCGGCGCTCACGAATACGATCATATAGAGATGACCGAGATACAACACAAGCCAATACCCTGCTGGGCTCCGAAATATCTAACCTCACTAGCCGATTGGCTAGCACCTGAACATCGTAAGCAAATGGCCTCTCCTCAGCTGGAATATATGCCAAGCTCCCCATACTGACCGCCTTCCGGCTCAAAGCATCGGCCACCACATTGGCCTTCCCCGGATGATATAATATAGTAATGTCATAATCCTTCAGCAACTCTAGCCATCTCCGCTGTCTCAAATTAAGGTCTTTCTGTTTGAACAAGTGCCGGAGACTACGATGGTCGGTATACACCTCACAAGACACACCGTACAAATAGTGCCTCCAAATCTTCAATGCATGAACAATGGCGGCTAGCTCCAAATCATGAACAGGATAGTTCTTCTCATGTGGCTTCAACTCCCGAGAAGCATAAGCAATCACCTTACCTTCCTGCATTAACACACAACCTATCCCCACTCTCGAGGCATCACAATAAACAGTATATGAACCTGAAGCTGATGGCAATACTAACACTGGAGCTGTGGTCAAAGCTATCTTGAGCTTCCTGAAAGCTCTCCTCGCACTCATCCGACCACACGAATGGTGCACCCTTCTGGGTCAATTTAGTCAATGAAGAAGCAATGGATGAAAATCCCTGAACAAACCGGCGATAATACCCCGCCAAGCCAAGAAAACTCCTGATCTCTGTAGCTGAGGACGGTCTAGGCCAACTCTGCACCGCCTCTATCTTTTTCTGATCAACCTGAATACCATCACGAGACACCACATGTCCCCGAAATGCTACGGACTCGAGCCAAAACTCGCACTTGGAGAATTTAGCATATAGCTTCTCCTCCTTCAATCTCTGCAACACAATACTCAAATGCTGAGCATGCTCCTCCTGACTACGGGAGTAGACTAGAATGTCATCAATGAACACAATCACAAATGAATCCAAATAAGGCCCGAACACACTGTTCATCAGATGCATAAATGCTGCTGGGGCGTTGGTCAGCCCAAAAGACATCACAAGAAACTCATAATGACCATATCGGGTCCTGAATGCAGTCTTCATAATATCCGAGTCCCTGATCTTCAGCTGATGATAGCCCGAACGAAGATCGATCTTAGAAAACACCCTCGCACCCTGTAACTGATCAAACAAATCATCTATGCGCGGTAGAGGGTACTTATTCTTCACCGTCACTTTGTTCAATTGCCTATAATCAATACACATTCGCATGGAACCATCTTTTTTTTTAACAAATAATACCGGCGCACCCCACGGAGACACACTAGGGCGGATGAAACCCTTATCCAGAAGCTCTTGAAGCTGCTCTTTTAGTTCTTTCAACTCGGCTGGTGCCATTCGATAAGGAGGAATGGATATGGGCCGAGTGCCCGGCACCAAGTCAATGCCAAAATCAATATCCCTGTCCGGCGGCATGCCCGGCAGGTCTGAGGGGAATACATCTGGGAAATCCCTCACAATAGGTACAGAATCAATGCTAGGAGACTCGGCTCCCACATCTCTCACAAAAGCTAAGTACGATAAACACCCTTTTTCAACCATCTTCTGAGCCTTTAAGAATGAAATAACACGGCTAGGGACGAAATCGGTCGAACCCCGCCACTCAATCTGAGAAATACCAGGAATGGCCAACGTAACTGTCTTAGCATGACAGTCCAATATAGCATGGTACGGAGACAACCAGTCCATACCCAATATAACATCAAAGTCCACCATACCCAACAATAACAAATCTGCCTGGGTCTCCAGACCCCCAATAGATATAACACAGGATCTATAGACATGATCCACAACAATCGTATCACCCACGGGGTGGATACATGAACAGGTAAATCAAGACTACCACGAGTCGCACCCAAGTGATGTGCAAAATAAGAGGACACGTAAGAATATGTGGACCCTGGATCAAATAGAACAGAGGCATCTCTGTGACAGACAGAAATGATACCTGTAATCACTACATCGGAGGCAACTGCATCACGCCTGTCGTGAAGTGCATAGAACCGTGCCTGGCCTCCACCAGATCTCTCCTCGCCCCTAGGGCGACCACGAGAAGACTGACCTCCACCTCTACTAGACTGAGATGGTGCTGAAGAGGAGGGCTGATCCCTCTGCTGAGTCCCGCCCCTACGTAGTCGAGGGCAATGTCTCCTCACGTGGCCAAACTCACCACACTCATAACATGCACCCGGTGCCGGAGAAGGGGACTGCCGCACTCTGGGCTGGGAGGGCACTAAGTGATGACCGACCCTGCTGAAACCCCCGTCGACCACGACCATAAGAACCTCCGCTCTCGCTCCGGGCGGCCCGAATGAGAAGGTCTAGACGAGCGACCTCGGCTCGCCGGGAATGCCCTCTAGATGGAGCACCACCGAAACCGCCGAACCGCGAGGCCTTTTGGCCTCCCGCTCCTCTCTCTCGGCGACGATCCGCCCCAATGGAGCGTGCCATATCAGCTACCTGCTCAAACGATGATGACAGAACTCGCTCGCCGGTCATAAGAATACGGATAGAGTAGTTGAGGCCATCAATGAACCTCCCTGATCCTCTCCCTATCAGTGGGGATCATCCATGTGGCATGCCTAGCCAACCGAGTGAATCTAAGCTCATACTGGGTCACAGACATGTCGCCCTGAATCAACCACTCGAACCGGCGACGTAGCTCCTCGCGACGAGACCGAGGTACATATTTCTCTAGAAAGAGAGTAGAGAACTGCTGCCATGTGAGAGGTGCTGCTCTTGCAGGCCTACGCCTCTCAAAATCCTCCCACCAATCAAATGCGGGACCAGTGAACTGAAATGTAGTAAATGAAACTCCGCCTGGACTCAAGAATACCAGCCGTACGCAGCATCTTCTGACACTTATCCAAGAAACCCCGGGCATCCTCGCCCTCAACGCCACTGAAATGGGGTGGCTGAAGTCTACCAAATCTCTCAAGGCGACGCTGCTCGTCATCGGGCATAACCTGAACCATATGCTCTGGAGCTGGAGCCGGTGCAGCCGGAGGAATAACCGGTGCAACCACCCGAGCGGGGACCGCCTCGGCGTCCGAAGTCCCCGAACAACCGGGTCGGTGTGCGAGCTGCAGGGGTCCGCCGACCACCCCCCGACCGAGATGTCGCTCTGCAGTGGCGGTAGCTGAAACTACCCGAGCCAAACCGGAACACACCGATAATATTTGAGCAAGAGTCTCCCGAAGACTCGAGAATAGCAATAGATATAGTCCGGCCCCGAACTTGGGACCGCCGGAGCATCAACCACCGGGGGCCGCTCCCGAACCGGTACAACGGGCGGGCCAGCTGGCACTGCCTCAGCCCGCCCTACCTCTAACTCTAGCACGACCGCGCCCACGGCCTCTAACAGGTGGCAACGGAGGTCGTCCACCTCGTCCTGATGCTCGCGTTCTCGCCATCTGCGAGAGAATAGAATATAGAAGTTCAGTTCTCAGGACAACAAGATCGCACGACCGAGTTCAAGAAAAGTGAAGTTTTCCTAAAGGTTCGCAGCCTCCCGAGGATAAGTACAGGCGTCCCCGTACCGATCCACAAGACTCTACTAACCGGCTCAAGACTCATGAGGCCTAGTAAACCTAGGCTCTGATACCAACTTGTCACGACCCCAAATCCGGTCGTGATGGCGCCCAGCACATTGCTAAGCCAACCTGATCAATCAATATCAACAACGGAGCTAGAAGCTCTCTTTAACCCATTTAAGCATTTCAAAATATGAAACAATAGTAATACTTATACTAACAACGGGGAAACCAAGTCCCAAAATACCCCAACTCCCATAGACCAAGGGTCAAGAGTCATGAGCCTCTACCGAACATGAGTGTATAAAGGTTTACAAGATACCAAGTGCGGAAAGAAAAGTCAATACAAAATCAAGACAATAAGAAGGAATATCGGGTCCTGCGGACTCTGCAGCTACCTCGAATATCCACAAACGTCGCCTCGCACAGCTACTGGATCACTGCTGAGAGGTACCTGGATCCGCACACAAGGTGCAGGGAGTAAAATGAGTACTGCCAGACTCAGTGGTAATAAACAAGGGTAAGACAGCGCAGATAAGAAATCCGCAATAAAGCACTATGTAAAGCTGTAATCAAATACCCTGTCACAGAATCAATCTTCACTGTACCTGTTCCAACAAATACCAATAAATAGCATAACAGCTAGTAGATGTAGCTAAATGCAATGCAATGCATGATATGACCGCTACGGCGCATAGCCCGACTCCAATTTTGGGTACCCGTGCTCACTGTGGGGGTTCAGACTCCAGAGGGGCTCCTACAGCCCAAGCACATCTCATAGAGATATTCTCGCGGCGTGCAGTCCGATCCAACATATATCCTGCTGCGGCGTGCAGCCCGATCCACTACTAGTCAGCTAATATGCAGATACAGCCTCGCAGGCTCAAAAGTAGTTTTTGAAAACTCTTTTATCATTTTTCAGTTGGAAAACAGTAATATCAAGTTCCAAAGATTGGAATTAGCATAATAACAAAAATAGTTGCGGACTAGTAGTAAACTAGCATGTCTATATGATAAGACAATGATAACGATCCTCGCGGGATCCAATAACTGGCTCACGGCCCACATGTATACTCAACCGCCCAAGAAGGGGGTTCCTCGGCTCAAGAGTGGCCATTATCACAATATATATATATGCAACCATCCGAGAAGGAGGTTCGATGGCTCGAGAATAGCCAATAATACAGTATCAACAGGTCGGACTAATATATAGTCTCCAGTTCATGATCGACCCCGCACTCTCAAGAGTGTGCGTGTCTCGCCGCTATACAGCGTCACAAAGTGGTATACCGGGGTTTCGAACCCGCCGGTCATCACCCACATCTATTACTCACCTCAATACGGCGCGACGACTACTCCGCAATGCCCTTGCCACGAGAATCAAGCTCCGCACGCGTAGAATCTCATCAAATACAGTAGAAACACAACAAATTAGGCCAATGGGACGACACCCAATCAATACAACTCAATTTACATCAAAATTCCCAAAGTTGTCAAAACCCGACTTTCGGTACGCTTATCTAAAAATCACGAAAGTCACATATTCGGAACCCTCATCTCAATACGAGTCTAAGCATATCAATTTTACCAAATTCGGACTCCATTTGCCCATTCAAAACCTTGATTTTCTAAAGTCCAAGCCTAGGGCTAAATCCTCCATAAATTACCCCAAATTCCTCCATTTTCATGATATAATTGCATAATATTACCAATACTAATCATAGTTTAAGTCCATAGATGATTACCTGATGATTTCCCTTGAATTTCTCTTCAAAATCGCCCAAATCGCCTCTAAAGCCGAGACCCAAAATGTGTGAAATGTTCTGAAATTTTTCTAACTTCTGATACACTTACTTACAGCGATTTTCGCTTCTGCGGAATATTTTCCGCTCCTACGAGCCCGTATCCGCGACCAAAGGGTCGCTTCGGCGGTTCCAGGCCTGGCCGGCCATTTCCGCTTCTGCGAACAAAGGGCCGCTTAAGCGGGCCCGCTTCTGCGAAGGAACTTCCGCTTCTGCGGAAACATCCGCCTCTGCGCACCATTGACCGCTTCTGCGGTCTCGCCCAAGCGGTCGAGTGTCCGCTTCTGCGGACCATGCCCATTTTCTCCCCGTCCGCTTCTGCGATCACTAGCATCGCACCAGCGACCCCGCCTCAGCGGATTGGATTCCGCTTCTGCGGAAATAGCCGCTCCTGCGCATCTCGTCCGCTTCGGCGGACACGCTCCTGCGTCCAAAATTCCGCAGGAGCGGAAACAACAGAAGCAGGATCCCAACCTGCAATTCTTCCACAATTTCTCCCGTTTAACCATCCGAAATCACCCCGAGGCCCCCGGGACCTCATCCAAACATACCAACACATCTTAATACCTTATTCGAACTTGCTCCAATCCTCAAAACACGTCTAATAACACCAAAACCCATAATTCACATCAAATTCAAGCCTAAATTCCTTAAAACATTCCGAATTACACATTCGATCAAAAACCCGACCAAACGACGTCCGAATGACCTGAAATTTTGCAGGCACATCCAAAATCACCTAACGAAGCTACTGCAACTGTCGGAATTCCATTCCGACCCCCGGATCAAAATCTCACCTACCGTTCGGATTTCGCCAAAATTCAACCTTAGCCAATTCAAGCCTATTTCTACACCGGCCTCCAAATTCAATTCCGATCGCTCCCCTAAGTCACAAATCACCTCCCGGAACTAACCGAATCATCAGAATTCGATTCCGAGCCCTCTAACCAAATAGTCAACTCCAGGTTGACTTTCCTTATTCAAGTTTCCTTCAAAAAGGCTATATGCCTCATTTTCAATCCAATTCACTCCTAACTCACCCGATAGGCTCTAACACCGATATAAAATCATCAAACATGCATTTACAACATAACGGGGTGATAATTCTCGTGACGACGGGCCGGGTCGTCACATTGTGAAATATTTCTAAGCCGAGCTTCAAGCTGCGGTGGATATCATATGAGGACTGGGTCCTTGTAGTAAGAGTTTATGTGTTTAAAATTCTTCTTTTATGAAATTAATATTTTTGTATTGCATTCGTAAATAAGAGTCATGCCCGTTAGGACTATTTGACAATTCTTGTATAGTTTCTATTCATATTTAGCCATTTCTATTTTGAAACCGTTGAGCTTAGCCTTTGAGACGAGCACCCAGGTGCGTAAAATATGACTCATTAATTCAAAAAAATAATCACGAGGTCTCCATACCTCATTCTGAGTAAAGTGGTATTTGTAGAATAAGGTATTTGATAACACGTAGCTAATTGGGAATGTTGTAATTTAGGGACGACTCTTATCGCCGAAGTCATGGTTATGTGTATAAGTACGAAGTGTTCATGCCTTAGTTAGACTGGCTCGTGATAGTACCCATGGATAACGTATTGTTATGCTCCCGCAGTTAGGAAGTGCATGCGCAACATCTCAGAGTGGCTATTCAGACCCTGAAGGATAATAAGCTATATGCCAAATTTTCGAAATGTGAGTTCTGGTTGAGTCCGGTGGCATTTTTGGACCACATTATATCAGTGGAAGGTATTCAGGTGGGCCCAAAGAAGATTGAGGCAGTCCAGAATTGGCCTCGACCAGCTCCATTGACTGAGATCTGGAGTTTCTTGGGGTTAGCAGGTTATTACCGTCGATTTGTAGAAGGGTTTTCTTCTATTGCAGCCCGATGACCAGGTTGACCCAGAAGGGTGTCCAGTTCCAGTGGTCAGAGGAGTGTGAGGCGAGCTTTCAGAAGCTCAAGACAGCCTTGACCACCGCGCCAATGTTGATATTACCTATGGGTGCAGGGCCTTATACAGTTTATTGTGACGCATCTCGTACAGGGCTTGGAGCGGTATTGATGCAGGATGGTAAGGTTATTGCTTATGCTTCGAGACAACTAAAAATACATGAGAAGAATTATCTAGTTCATGATCTTGAGTTGGCAGCAGTAGTTCATGCCTTAAAGATCTGGAGGCATTATCTATATGGTGTGATATGTGAGGTGTACACTAATCACAAAAGCCTACAGTACTTATTCAAGCAAAAGGAGTTGAATCTATGACGGCGGAGATGGTTAGAGTTGCTAAAAGACTATGATGTTACTATCTTATATCACCCAGGTAAGGCCAATGTGGTGGCCGATGCTTTGAGTAGGAAGTCTGCCAGCATGGGTAGTCTTGCATTCATTCCAGTCAGTCAGAGACCATTTGCTCTAGATGTCCAGGCCTTAGCCAACCGGTTCGTGAGATTAGACATTTTTTAGCCTAGTAGGGTGTTAGCTTGCACGGTCGCTTGTTCTTCTCTATTAGAGCGTATCCGTGAGAGGCTATTTGATGATCCTCATTTGCGTGAATTGAGAGATACAGTACAACGGGTGCCACAAAGGCAAATCTAGATGATGATGAGGTATTGAGATTGCAGGGTCGAGTTTGTGTGCCCAATGTCAAAGGGATTCGAGAGTTGATCTTAGCGAAAGCCCACAGTTCACGGTATTCCATTCACCCGGGCGCCGCGAAGATGTATCAGGACTTGCGGCAGCACTATTGGTGGCGCAGAATGAAGAAAGATATCGCTGCGTATGTCGCTCGGTGTCTGAATTGTCAGCAGGTGAAATATGAGCACCAGAGGCCAGGTGGTGTACTCCAGAGGATTGAAATTCTCGAGTGTAAATGGGAGCGGATCACTATGGACTTCATTACAGGACTTCCTTTGACTCAGAGGAAATTTGATGCTATTTGGGTCATTGTTGATAGGCTGACCAAGTCAGCACACTTCGTTCCAGTATCCGTCTCCTACTCGTCGGAGAGGTTAGCGGAGATTTACATTAGGGAGATTCTTCGTGTTCATGGGGTGCCAGTATCTATTATCTCTGATTGGGGTACAAAGTTTACCTCACGGTTCTGGAGAGCGGTCTAGCAAGAGTTAGGCACCCAGGTTCATCTGAGTACAACATTTCATCCTCAGACGGATGGCCAATCCGAGAGGACTATTCGGATTCTAGAGGACATGCTTCGAGCCTGTGTTATTGATTTCGGAGGCTCGTGGGACCAGTTTCTTCCATTAGCAGAGTTCGCCTACAACAACAACTACCAGTCCAGAATCCAGATGGCCCCGTATGAGGCGTTGTATGGTAGGCGATGTCGATCTCCGGTTGGATGGTTTGAACCGGGAGAGGCTCAGTTGTTGGGTACAGACTTAGTTCAGGAGGCCTTAGAGGTCAAGACTACTCAGGAGAGATTGCGTTCAGCTCAGTCCAGGTAGAAGACTTATGCGGATCGTAAGGTTAGAGATGTAGATCTCATGGTTGGCGAGCGAGTATTGCTCCGAGTGTCGCCTATGAAGGGCGTGATGAGGTTCGGGAAGAAGGGCAAGCTCAACCCTAGGTATATTGGTCCATTTGAGATTCTAGACCGAGTGGGAGGGGTGGCTTACAGACTAGCTTAGACCAGCAGTTGAGGTCGAAGAGTTATCCTTCTGTGCGTGTTCAGTGGAGAGGTCAGCCTCCTGAGGCATCGACCTGGGAGTCCAAGTCTGACATGCGGAGCCGATATCCTCATCTATTCCATGACTCAGGTACTTCTTTCTTTTGTCCGTTCGAGGATGAAGAGTTGTTTTAGAGGTGGAGAATGTGACGACCCAAAGGGTCATCACTTGTTTTATTAATCATTTCGAGCTTCTGAGGCCTTGAAAACCTCATTATATGTTGCCTCGATTTACGTGCACGATCCGGGCATGTAGCCGAAAAGTTTTTGTGATAGAAAATATGAATTCTATGAGAAATTTGGAGAAAAATGATATTAATATTGATATAGTTGACTTCGGTCAACATTTTTGGTAAACGGACCCGGACCCGAAATTGGATGGTCTCGGAAGGTCCGTAGGAAAATATGGGACTTGGACATGCGTCCGGAGTCGAATTCCGAGGCCTAGAGCCCAAGTTATGAATTTTTCTGTGAAATTGTTTTTGATGTAATTATTAAAGGAAAATGAATTAATTGACCTTGGTATCGGGCTCGTATTTTGGTTCCGATGCCCGGTACAAGTCTTAAATATTATATATGTGCTTTCTGCAAAGTTTGGTGACATTTGGATGTCGTTTGATACGTTTCAGACCTTGAGTTCCAAGTTTGAAAGTTTTGAAAACCAAAAGAATGAAAATCATGAACTTGAGGCTTGATTTGATGAAAACGATGTGATATTGGCGATGTGATCGCACGAACAAGTTTGTATGATATTCTAGGAGGTGTTGGTATTTTTGGTTGAGGTCCCGGGGGCCTCGGGGTGATTTCGGATGGTTAACGGGAATTTTTGAAGTTGGAAAACTTCATAATAGGCGAAGATGTAAATGAGTGTGCACAAGACCTCACTTTAAACGATCATATCTCCCGTTATATAAAGAGTTGTGTGACTCACAACCTATCAAATTAAATCCCTTTGAGTCTAGTTTCCAACGCAATAAACCGTGTGTGATTTGGAGGTTTATACAGAAAGTTATGATCATTTTACTGGGCATGTGTCAGTAGCGCGGCCTTAGCGCGGGAGCGCTAGTAGCTCGCGCTAATGGGTTATTTTCTGCCTCAACCCACGCTAATTAGCGCGGGCGCGCTAGTAGCAGGCGCTAAATATACCTAAGGACGGGAAATGACAGAATTTGAGTCATTTCTCAAGCCTAGGGCTTCCCCAACACCCCCAATTCGACCAAGGCACTTAATTGCACTCCTAAGGTAAGCTTTTAAGTGTGTTTTCATGGTGATTTCTCTTCTCAATCACTAGTTACAACATGTTTTTTGTTGGATTTCATAGGATTTCTTCAAAATCTCAAGAACACCCCAAAGTTGTCTTTCAAGATTTGATCTACAAGAGGTAATCCTACACCTTAGACTTACACATATGGTGTTATTATGGGAATATGAGTATGAATATTACAACTTATAGTATGGTTGTTGGAAGCCATAAGTCCCCAATTTAAATACATGAACATGGTAGGGATTTAAATGTGTATATTTGTTGGAATTTTATTGGTGTGGGTGTGAATGGTTGACCACACACATGATGTTACGAGTATAAATTGCTAAAGAATGATAGGGAGATGAATTGTTGGTTAATGGTGATAGTTGGAGGAACCAATGCTATTGTTAAGAGGTATAAATATTTATGCCTCCAAGATATTTGATAATAGGCCTAGATGGCACAAGTTATGGGATTTATGACTATTATTGGCCCTATTGAATGTGGTATTGTAGATTGAAGTTACATAACTATATTGGATCATTGTAGTATCATTAAGGGACGAATTTCAGATATGTACGACTAAACCCCATCTTTTAGAAATCGAACTTCATCGATGCTTGTATGAATTTGGATAGATTGGAAGCGGGAGGAGGCCGGTTGAGGAGCAAAGGCGTCGCGGACTAGAATTCTCGCCGGTTTGAGATTCGGCATCCGAGGTGATTGAATTGCAAGGCATTGCTACGGATTGAATTGTTCGTAAACGTTTGAGGTAAGTGTTTGTTCTATCCTAGCTTGAGGGAATATGATTGTGTGCTATGTGCTATGTGATCGAGTGCGGTGTATGGGCTGTGGTGACGAGCATCCATACATTGGCGTCTTGCATGACCGTGAGTTCGTTGTTAATACTTGTGGTGAGACATATTTTAAAGATAAATTGTTGAACCCTTGCCGGGTTGTAAAATTGTTATTGTTCTCCCTTGCCGGGACTTTGTTGTGATGATTATTGTGTCCATTGCCGGGACGGTTCATGATTTATTGTTTTCATTCCTTGCCCTTAACTGTGATTGTTATTTGGGTGAGGAAGAGTGATAATGCACGAAGGGTGATGCCGTGCCTTGATTTATTGTTTATGCACGAAGGTTAATGTCGTGCCTTGATTTATTGTTTATGCACGAAGGTTAATGTCGTGCCTTGATTTATTGTTTATGCACGAAGGTTAATGCCGTGCCTTGTTATTGATTATGCACGAAGGTTAATGTCATGCCATGTTATTGATTATGCACGAAGGATCATGTCGTACCTTGTTATTGCCTTGTTATTGTACCATGTACGAAGGATCATGCCGTACCATGGATGTGAGGATGAGAGTAAAAGCACGAAGGGTGACGCCGTGCACTTTATTTTCTTATTTGGTGAGGATGATAGTAAAAGCACGAAGGGTGATGCCGTGAAACTACTTGCTATTCCTTGACTTGATATTAATTATTTTTCCATTATACTTTGTTTTCCTTGTGGACTTATTAACTGTTGTTCATTGTTGAGTTCTTTTGAGATATTCCTTACTGCGTTGTTACTTGTTTATTTCTCGTTATCTTGTAGTATACATATATATAGAACTGCACAGGTTTATGTGGGTGTCTGGTCCTAGGCTTGTCACTACTTCACCGGGATAGGCCAGGCACTTACCAGCACATGGGGTCGGTTGTGCTGATACTGCACTTCTGTGCATTTTTGCACAGGTCTAGGTTTCGATCAGGAGCAGCAGCAGTAGATCTTTGGCGTGGGAGTTGACCATATTTGAGACCGAGGTAGCTTGCAGGCGTCCGCAGGCCCGGCGTCTCTCCCTTTTATTTGTGATATTAGCTGTAGTCTCCTTGTTCCGAGACAAATAGATTATGTTATATTTCTTTCAGACCTTTATGTGTAGTATTCATGTAGTAGTTCGTGAGCTGGTGACTCCACGTCTTGGGTAGAGGATTTCAGTATTATTTTACCTTGAAACTGCTTATCGCTATTTTTATAAAGTCTTCCGCACTTGTTAAGGTATTGGTTTTGGTTGCTAAATTGAATATGAAATATTGTTAAAAACAAGATAGTGTGAATAAAGTGGCTTGCCTAGCTAACACGAGTAGGCGCAGTCACGATCCCGATGTTGGGGAAAATTCGGGTCGTGACAGGATGTTATTCTGTAGAGGCTTAGTCTCGTGACACCACGATATGGAGGGGACCGTACTTTGTATGTTTTTACTATCTCGCTTATCACCTGATATGATCATTTGTTGTTTAAGTTTAATTTGATTAATTGGAATTAATAACTGGCTGGTTTAAGGGATAATATGGTCGGGCTTGCCTAGCATTGTGTTGGGCGCCATCACGACCGGGGTTTGGGTCGTGACAGAGTGGGTATCAGAGCCTAGGTTAACAGGTCTCGCGAGTCATGAGCCGGTTTAGTAGAGTCTCGTGGATCGGTACGGGGACACCTGTACTTATCCTTGGGAGGCTGCAAACCTTTTTTTTTTAGGAAAAATTTCAATTCTTGGAATTCTTGCCGTGCGATTACTTTTGACTTGAACTGAACTTTGACATTCCATTCTCTCGCAGATGGCGAGAACTCGAGCATCCGGTCGAGGAGGACGACCACCACTACCACCTGCTAGAGGCCGTGGACCCGGCCGTGGTTGTGGTGGAGTTAGGGCAGCTGAGACAGTGCCAGCTGACCCACAGCCCCCAGTTGCAGAGGTGCCTGCAGCACCAGTTCAGGCACCAGCGGTGCCCATTGTTATTCCGGGTCTACAGGAGACCCTGGCTCAGATACTAGCAGTCTGCACTGGTCTAGCACAGGCGATTTCAGTTACTACTGCGGCAGCTGCATCGGGGATCGGGGGTGGTCATCAGACCCCCGCAGTACGCACTCCAGAGCCAGGAGTGCAGGGCTTACAGACACCAGAGGCTCCTCCAGTCCAGCCTGTGGTACCGGTTCAACCAGTAGATCAGATTCAGGGGGACAGGGTCCCAGCTATGACAAACGATGAGCAGCGTCGTCTCGAGAGGTTCACCAGGTTATCTCCTCCAGTGTTCACTGGTGCTCCGGGCGAGGACGCCCAAGGTTTTCCGGATAAGTGCCGTCGGATGCTTCGTACGGTAGGGATATTGGAGTCCAGTGGGGTATCTTTCACTACCTTTCAGTTTCAGGGACCAGCCTTCGCTTGGTGGGAGGCTTATGAGCGCCGCAGGCCAGCCGGAGCAGCACCACTATCATGGCCGGAGTTCTCCACTATGTTCTTGGAGAAATGGGTGCCTCGATCTCAGAGAGAGGAGATGCGTAGGCAATTTGAGGGTCTCCGTCAGGGGGACATGTCAGTGTCAGAGTATGAGATCAGGTTTACAGAGTTGTCTAGATATGCACCGTGGTTGGTACATTCCGACAGAGAGAGGATTGGACGCTTTGTGGACGGCCTCATTTATCCCATTCGTATTCTGATGACTCGGGAGAGGGTTTTGAGTCGTACATTTGAGGATGCTGTGGATATTGCTCGTGACATAGAGACAGATCATCGCAGAAAGCGGGATGAGAGGGAGGCCAAGAGGCCTCGAGGAGCATCTAGTTCCAGTGGAACTCAGACCAGAGGCCAGAGTCAGCAGAGCCGAGGTCGCTCTTTTAGATCTTCGCAGTCGAGTCGCTCAGATCGTCGCAGATGGTCTTCTAGACAGGGCTATCAGGGTTCGCACCAGAGCCAACCATCTCTCAGTGCCATGCCAGCTCAGAGTTCTTCATAGGCCCCATCTTCTCGGGGTTCATCTCGGCCTAGTTCATCAGCTGGCCACTCCAGCGCCAGGGGTCCTTATCAGTCTCAGTACCCAGCACCGGGGAGTTGCTACGAGTGCGGAGAGTTTGGGCACCACCGTAGGGAGTGTCCCCGTCTTGTTTCCGGATCTTATCAGCAGAGGGGGCAGCCCTCGTCATCTGGTCATTCTACTTCAGCACCCGCCCCGCCAGCTAGGGGTGAGGGTCGGTCAGCTAGGGGTCGCCCTCGAGGGGGAGACCGATCAGGCGGACAAGCTAGATGCTATGCTCTCCAGGGCCGATCTGAGGCCGTTGCTTCTGATGCAGTTATCACAGGTATTATTTCAGTCTGCCACAGAGATGCCTCCGTGTTGTTCGATCCTGGTTCTACTTATTCTTATGTGTCTACTTATTTTTCTCCTCATTTGGGCACGACCCGAGGGTGTCTTGAGCTGCCAGTGCATGTATCTACCCCGGTAGGGGATACTATTGTTGTGGACCACGTATACCGGTCCTATTTGGTCACTATTGGGGGTCTGGAGACCCGAGTGGACCTGTTGCTTCTCAGCATGATTGATTTCGATGTTATATTGGGCATGGACTGGCTATCTCCACGTCATGCTATTCTGGACTGTCATGCTAAGACAGTCACCTTGGCTATGCCGGGCATTCAGAGGATCGAGTGGCGAGGCACGACTGAGTATGTACCTAGCGAGGTAATATCTTTCCTCAAGGCCCAACGAATGGTTGGGAAGGGATGTCTCTCTTATTTAGCATTTGTGCGGGAGGTCGAGGCCCGGACTCCCAGTATTGATTCTGTTCCCATTGTGCGAGACTTTCCTGATGTGTTTCCCTCAGACCTGCCGGGCATGCCGCCGGATAGGGATATTGATTTTGGTATCGATTTGGTGCCACGCACTCAGCCTATTTCTATTCCTCCGTATCGGATGGCACCAGCTGAGTTGAAGGAATTGAAGGAGGAGCTCCAGGAACTCCTAGATAAGGGGTTCATTCGGCCGAGTGTGTCGCCGTGGGGTGCACCGGTCTTGTTTGTTAAGAAGAAGGATGGATCCATGAGGATGTGTATTGACTACAGGCAGCTGAACAAAGTTACAGTGAAGAATAAGTATCCTTCTGCCTCGTATTGATGATTTATTTGATCAGCTCCAGGGAGCTAGGGTGTTCTCGAAGATTGATCTTCGTTCAGGCTACCATCAACTGAAGATTAGAGAGTCTGACATTATGAAGACTGCATTCCGGACCAGATATGGTCACTATGAGTTCTTTGTGATGTCTTTTGGGTTGACCAACGCCCCAGCAGCATTTATGCATCTGATGAACAGTGTATTCAGGCCGTATCTTGATTCATTTGTGATCGTATTCATTGATGACATACTAGTCTACTCTCGTAGCCGGGAGGAGCATGCTCAGCACTTGAGTATTGTATTGCAGAGATTGAGAGAGGAGAAGCTGTATGCCAAGTTCTCCAAGTGCGAGTTCTGGCTTGAGACCGTGGCATTCTTAGGACATGTGGTGTCCCGTGATGGTATTCAGGTAGATCCGAGGAAGGTAGAGGCAATGTAGAGTTGGCCCAGACCGACCTCAGTTACGGAGATCCGCAGCTTTCTGGGATTGGCAGGGTATTATCGCCGCTTCGTTCAGGGATTCTCTTCTATTGCTTCACCCTTGACTAAATTGACTCAGAAGAGTGTTTCTTTCTTATGGTCCGAGGAGTGCGAGGAGAGCTTTCAGAAGCTCAAGACAGCACTGACCACAGCACCAGTTTTGATTCTGCCGTCAGCTTCAGATCCTTATACTGTGTATTGTGATGCCTCAGGAGTTGGCATTGGTTGTGTGTTGATGCAGGAGGGTAGGGTCATTGCTTATGCTTCTCGTCAGTTGACACGAGAAGAACTACCCTGTTCATGATTTGGAGCTAGCAGCCAAAGTTCATGCTTTGAAGATTTGGAGGCATTACCTGTATGGTGTCTCATGTGAGGTGTTCACGGATCATCGCAGCCTTCAGCACTTATTCAGACAGAAGGACCTTAATTTGAGACAACGAAGGTGGTTGGAGTTGCTTAAAGATTATGACATCACTATCTTGTATCATCCGGGGAAGGCCAATGTTGTGGCCGATGCTTTGAGTCGGAAGGCGGTTAGTATGGGTAGCCTAACTTTCATCCCAGTTGGGGAGAGGCCATTTGCTTGGGATGTTCAAGGCCTAGCCAATCGGCTAGTGAGGTTGGATATTTCGGAGCCGAGTCGAGTGTTGGCTTGTGTTGTTTCTCGATCTTCCTTATATGATCGCATCAGGGAGCGACAGTATGATGACCCACATTTGCTTGTCCTTAAGGACAGAGTGCAGCATAATGATGCTAGAGATGTGACTATCGACAGTGATGGTGTTCTGAGGATGCAGGGCCGTATATGCGTGCCCAATGTTGATGGTTTGCGGGAGTTGATACTTGAGGAGGCACACGGTTCGCGGTACTCTATTCACCCAGGTGCCGCAAAGATGTACCAAGACTTGAGACAGCACTACCGGTGGAGGAGAATGAAGATGGATATTGTTAGGCATGTAGCTAAGTGCCTCAATTGCCAGCAGGTCAAATATGAGCATCAGAGACCGGGCGGTGTTCTTCAGCGTATGGTCATTCCCGAGTGGAAATGGGAGAGGATCACCATGGATTTTGTTACTGGGCTACCTCGGACAGCGAGGAAGTTTGATTCTGTATGGGTGATTGTTGATCGGCCGACTAAGTCCGCACATTTCATCCCAGTTAGTACTACTTACTCATCGGAGCGGTTGGCATGCGATCTTTATTCGGGAGATTTTCAGGTTGCATGGGGTCCTAGTGTCTATTATATCTGATAGAGGCACTCAGTTCACTTCTCAGCTTTGGAGAGCATTTCAGCGAGAGATGGGTACGCGGGTTGAGTTGAGCGCTGCATTTCACCCCCAGACAAACGGGAAGTCGGAGCGCACTATTCAAATCCTGGAGGATATGTTGCGGGCATGTGTGATTGACTTTGGTGGTTCATGGGATGAGTTATTTCCACTTGCTGAGTTTGCCTACAACAACAGCTACCAGTCGAGTATTCAGATGGCCCCGTACGAGGCATTGTATGGTAGACGGTGTAGATCTCCCGTCGGATGGTTTGATCCTGGTGAGGATAGATTGATAGGGACTGAGTTAGTTCAGGATGCTCTGGATAGAGCAAAGTTGATCCAGGAGAGGCTTCGCACAGCACAGTCTCGCCAGAAGAGTTATGCGGACCGTAGGGTTCGAGAGTTGTCTTTCATGGTTGGTGACGGAGTATTATTGAAGGTTTCACCTATGAAGGGTGTCATGAGGTTCGGGAGGAAAGGGAAGTTGAGTCCCAGGTATATTGGTCCTTTTGAGATACTCAGGAGAGTTGGAGAGGTGGCATATGAGTTAGCCTTGCCACCCAGCTTATCCAGCGTTCATCCAGTATTCCATGTGTCTACGCTCCGGAAGTACATCGGGGATCCGTCTCATGTATTAGACTTCAGTACCATTCAACTTGATGGTGATCTATCATATGATGTGGAGCCTATTGCTATTTTGGGTCGCCAGGTAAGAAAATTGAGGTCGAAGGAGATTGCATCAGTTAAGGTTCAGTAGATAGGTCGGCCCGTGGAGGAGGCTGCTTGGGAGGTCGAGCAGGAAATGCGGAGCAGATACCCTCAGCTATTTGAGTCTTCAGGTATGTTTCTTGACCCGCTCGAGGACGAGCGTTTGCTTAAGAGGGGGAGAATGTGACGACCCGGCCCGTCGTCACGGGAATTTCCACCCCGTTATGTTGTAATTACATATTTCATGCTTTTATATTAGTGTTAGAGTCTATCGGGGGAGTTAGGAGTGAATTGGATTGAAAATGAGGCATATAGCCTTTTTGAAGGAAACTTGAATAAGGAAAGTCAACCCGGAGTTGACTATTTAGTTAGAGAACTCGAAATCGAATTCTGATGATTCGGTCAGCTCCAGGAGGTCATTTGTGAGCTAGGAGAGCGATCGGAATTGAATTTGGAGGTCCGGTGTAGAAATAGGCTTGAATTGGCTAAGGTTGAACTTTGGCGAAATCCGAACGGTAGGTGAGATTTTGATCCGGGAGTCGGAATAGAATTCCGACAGTTGTAGTAGCTCCGTTAGGTGATTTTGGATGTGCCTGCAAAATTTCAGGTCATTCGGAGGTAGTTTGGTCGGGGTTTTGGTCGAATTTCGTATGCGGAAGTTGGATGGAAACTTAGGCTTGAATCCGTGTGTAATTGGTGATTTTGATGTTTAGGATGGCGTTTTTATGCTTGGAAGAAGTTCGTATCGTGTTTTGGAGTATGTTGGTGGTTTTCGTTGGGGTCCCGGGGGACCCGGAGTGGTTTCGGGAGGTTAAACGGGAGGAAATTGGAGTTTGGGAGCTGCTGTCATGAATTGCAGCAGCATTTCCGCTCCTGCGGATTGGGAACCGCAGGAGCGGGACCGCAGAAGCGGAATTTGGACCGCAGATGCGAAAGGGGGCTTGGCCAGGAGGTTCCGCAGAAGCGGATGACTCGTCGCAGGAGCGGACTCGCTTCTGCGAGTCCTTGGTCGCAGAAGCGGAAAGGCGGGCGACTGGGGAGAATCGCTGGTGCGGAGGCTTGTTCGCAGGAGCGGTCTCGCAGGAGCGAGACCTGGGCCGCAGAAGCGGAACTGGGCGGCTAGGTGTGTTTTCGCTGAAGCGACCATTTGGTCGCAGAGGTGGATTTTTGTCCGCAGAAGCGGAAATCGGGCCTGTGTTAAAAATAACATAAGGGTTAAAATTTCATAAGTTGCAAAACATTTGGGGCTTGGTTCTTGGAGGCGAATTGGGCGATTTGGGCTAGATATTGCTGGGTGATCATCGGGTTATCATCGGAGGTGAGTTTTATGGTTCCTTTACACGTTTTTATCATGAAATCCTCCTTTAATTCACGGAAATTGGATCAAATTGTGGGGGAATTTAGCCTAAGCCAGGGTTTTGGTAAATTACCGATTTGAGTGGGCAAATGGAGTCCGAATTTGGTAAATTTGATATGCCTAGACTCGTATTGAGACGAGGGTTCCGAATATGTAACTTTTATAATTTGTTGAGAAGCGTACCAAAAGTCGGGTTTTGACAACTTTGTGGGTTTTGATACAATTTGGGTTATTTTGAATGAATTGCGTGAAATTAGCATATATTGATGCATTCTCTATGATTTTGAGCAGATTTGGCATCCGAGGAGATTGATTTGCGAGGCAAGCGCAAGGCGGATTGAAGCTTCCACCGGTTCGAGGTGAGTGGTAGTAGTAAACAATGCACTGAGGGTTTGAAACCCCGTACTAGCACTTCACAGTGCTATGTTGAGATGAGACACGCGTCTTGTGATGAGCGTGGTGACATTGTGATTGGGGACTTGGACTTGGTCCTTCCCGACTAATAGAATACTGTGTTGTATGACTGTTACTGAGATTATAACTGTACAATAGGGTTAAAAGCCATGTTTGGGGCCTTATGCCGATCTGTAGAGCATTAGGGAACCTATAGAGCTAGGTGACCCTTATATCATGTTGGAAACATACACTCAGCCGTAGCTCTAGCTGTATAGCATAATATGAACCCGTACTAGATGTGTACATTGAGAGAGATTATCTAGGGTGGAATTCCCCGTTCTAGCTGAGCGGGCCTGAAAGGCCAAGTCTATACCGATTGAGATGAGATAGGGTCAAGGACCCACATTGAGATGTTATATTGGGCCTGAAAGGCCAAGTCTATATTGACTGAGACAGGGTCAAGGAACCACTGTGATATATTATATTGGGCCTGAGAGGCCAAGTATATACTGATCGGGATAGGGTCGAGGACCCATTATGAGGTATTATATATATATACCTATATTGGATCGGGCTGCACGCCGCAGCAGTACATATATTGGATCGGACTGCACGCCGCAGTAATATACATGTAATATACATGTAATATACATGTGGAACGGACTGCACGCCGCAGTATATTGCGCTTGGGCTGTAGGAGCCCTTCGGAGTCTGAGTCTGCACACATTCTCAGTGAGCGCTGGTGTATATTATGGGATCGGGTTGCGCGCCGTAGTAGTATAAATATATATATACATATATATATTTGATCGGACTGCACGCCGCAGTAATACATGTGTGGATCGGGCTGCACGCCGCATTATCATAGCGCTTGGGCCTAGGGAGCCCCTCCGAAGTCTGTATACACCCCCAGTGAGCGTCGTCGACGTTAAATGGAGCGGGCTGCGCGCCGCAGCGGTATATGTATTGGAGCGGGCTGCACGCCGCAACATTATACTTAATCATATCCTATTACCTACTTAAATACTTATATATTATAGACATAGGTATGTGTCTTCATATATTGAGATGGCCATACACCGTAGGGGTACGAGTGAGGGTTTGATCAGTGTGGGATCTTGTAGAGATAGATGAGCACTGGAGATCAGAGTACTTTCTACGGTGATGTCGTACCTGTGAGGGTTGCCTTAGAACTGTTTAGTGATAGCACAGGAGTTCTTACTTTTAGTTATTGATTATCATTATTACTCAGTGAGTTGAAATATACTCACCCCACTCCGCTGCACTTTTTGTGCAGATTCACAGGTGCCCGAGAGCGGTTGAGTTGTTGTTGCTGCCTGCTCATATCTACTTCTTGCGGAGACTACGAGGTAGTTGCCAGCGTCCGCAGAGCCTGTTTTCTCCTTCTTTATCATCTTGTTGATTTCTTATTTTGTCTGGACTTGTTTGTATTAGGATGTTATTCTGTAGAGGCTCAGTCTCGTGACACCACGATATGGAGGGGACCGTACTTTGTATGTTTTTACTATCTCGCTTATCACCTGATATGATCATTTGCTGTTTAAGTTTAATTTGATTAATTGGAATTAATAACTGGTTGGTTTAAGGGATAATATGGTCGGGCTTGCCTAGCATTGTGTTGGGCGCCATCACGACCAGGGTTTGGGTCGTGACATTCTAGCTTTTGTATTCTTGTTCCCATATTATCTATTTGAGAGGATAATTTCTCAAGGATTGAGATTATATCTTTTGTTGTATCTATTTTTTCAGTTTGTGTAGCTTTGCCTTGATATGTAGTCTGCAATTACATTTTTGTTAGTACTAATTACTTCAATTGTAAATGTAAAATTCAGTATATTCAATACAAGCCTTCGTATTTCCTTTATTGTAACTGAATCTTGTATCTTCCTGGTTAGCCACCATTTTACTTGTGTATTATCTGTTCTTATAATAAACTTATTATATACAATATATGGTTCAAATGCCAATAAACATTTATATACTGCATATAATTCTTTTCTATTGATTTCCCATTTTATCTCCGGGTTTGTGAATGTTCCTGAATAATACCTACAATGATGTTCTATTTTTTCTTTATCATACCTGTATTTTAATACTCCTCCATAGATTTTTTCACTTGCGTCTGATTCTACTATATATGTAAATTTTTTATTTTCATCTGGAAAGTATAGTTTTGGTAGATTTTTACATATTTGTTTAACTTTTCTTACTTGTTTTTTTATCTTCTTCACTAAAGTGATACTCTATATCCTTTTTTAGATTTTTCTGCAATGGTTTTAAAGTCTCTGCTAATTTTGGTATATATTCTCTTACTTGGTTTACTAATCCTAAAAATGATTGTAGCTTCTTTTTTGTATCTAATTGTTCATTTGAATTTATTATCTTTTGTACTATATGAGTTTGCATTTTAATTCCACTTTTATCTATTTCTATTCCTAGAAATTCTATTTGATTTTTCATTATTTCTGCCTTTTTTCTACTTAGGCTTATTCCCGATATTTCTATAATATGTATAAATTTTTCTAATAATTTTATATGCTCATCTTGTGTTTTTGAATATAATAATATATTATCAATGTATATTATGCAATTTGCTAGCTGTTTGAAATAGTTATCCATAAAATGTTGATATCTACCTGGTGCATTTTTATATCCAAAAGGTAACACGTTCCATTCATAAAATCTTTGGGGTACAGTAAATGCTGTTAATTTTTTGGATTCTTCTTCTAAATGCTGTTAAAATCCTGATTTACAATCAAATTTACTAAAATAGTTATATCATTGGATTTGTCTTATTTTTAGTATTTTATTTGGTATTGTAACGACCCGGTTGGTCGTTTTAGAAAATTACGCCCCAATCCCCAATTTAACTGTTCCCCTAAGTTCATTTCTGCTATTGTGGTTTGCCGGGAGAGTCGGTTCTGAAATTTGGAGCATTTTGGGACACTTAGTCCCTAAATGAGAACTTTAAAGTTAGAAAATGGTCCGTAGCCGGAACAGTGTTAAGACGATCTCGAAACGGAAATCTGATGGTTCCATTAGCTCCGTTAGGTGATTTCGGGGTGGGGAGCGCGTTCGGAATGTATTTTGGATGTCCGTAGCTCAATTAGGCTTGAAATGTCGAAGGTTGAAATTTCCGCGAATCCGAACGTTAGGTGAGATTTTGATTTGGGGTCGGAATGGAATTCCAACAATTTCTGTAGCTTCGTTATGTGATTTTGGATATGTCCGCTAATTTTCAGGTCATTCGGACGTCGTTTGGTCGGTTTTAGATCGAATGTGCAATTCGGAAAGTTTTAAGAAATTTAGGCTTGAATTCGATGTGAATTATGGGTTTTGATGTTGTTAGACGTGTTTTTATGATTGGAACAAGTCCGTATCGTGTTTTAGAATATGTTGGTGGTTTTCGTTGGGGTCCCGGGGGCCTTAGAGTGTTTTCGGATGGTTAAACGAGAGAAAACATGAAAAATTGCAGGTTTGGGTTCTGTTCTGTTGTTTTCGCTCCTGCGAAAGGGGTGTGCTGCTTATCTAGCCTATGTGCGGGACGTTAGTAGTGACACTCCCTCTATTGATTCCGTTCCCGTGGTACGTGACTTTGTTGATGTATTTCCAGCTGATCTCCCTGGCATGCCGCCCGACAGAGATATTGACTTTGCTATTGATTTGTTGCCGGGCACTCAGCCCATTTCTATTCCACCGTACCGTATGGCTCCTCCCGAGTTGAAGGAGTTGAAGGATCAATTACAGGAGTTATTGGGTAAGGGTTTTATTCGACCCAGTGTTTCGCCTTGGGGTGCTCCTGTATTATTTGTGAAGAAAAAGGACGGTTCTATGCGTATGTGTATTGACTATCGTCAGCTGAACAAGGTTACAGTGAAGAACCGATATCCTTTGCCCCGCATTGATGATTTATTTGACCAGCTACAGGGCGCACAGGTGTTTTCTAAGATTGATTTGCGCTCTGGGTATCACCAGCTGAAGATTCGGGAACCAGATATCCCGAAGACTGCCTTCAGGACTAGGTATGGCCACTATGAGTTCCTCGTGATGTCTTTTGGGCTGACTAATGCTCCAGCAGCCTTTATGCATTTGATGCACAGTGTGTTCAGGCCTTATCTGGACTCGTTCGTGATTGTCTTCATTGATGATATTCTAGTATATTCCCGTAGTCGGGAAGAGCACGAGCAGCATTTGAGGATAGTGCTTCAGATTCTGAGGAAGAAGCAGCTATATGCCAAGTTCTCTAAATGTGAATTCTGGTTGAGTTCAGTGGCATTTTTGGGCCACGTGGTGTCAAGTGATGGTATTCGAGTAGATACGAGGAAGGTGGAGGCGGTGTAGAGTTGGCCCAGACCCTCCTCCGCTACTAATATTCGTAGTTTCCTTGGTTTGGCGGGCTATTACCGTCGTTTCGTAGAGGGGTTCTCTTCGATTGCAGCACCTATGACCAGATTGACCCAAAAGGGTGCCCCTTTCTAGTGGACAGACGAGTGTGAGGCGAGCTTTCATAAGCTCAAGACGGCTTTGACTTCGGCCCCTATATTGATGTTGCCTACAGGTTAGGGGTCCTATAGTGTATATTGTGATGCCTCACGAGTTGGACTCAGTGCGGTATTGATGCAGGACGGTAGGGTGATTGCCTACATGTCGAGACAACTGAAGGTGCATGAGAATAATTACCCTGTTCATGATTTGGAGCTAGATGCCATTGTTCACGCCTTGAAGATTTGGCGTCATTACTTATATGGGGTTCCTTGTGAGATCTACACTGATCACCGGAGCTTGCAGCACTTGCTTAAGCAGAAGGACCTGAATATGCATCAGAGGAGATGGTTGGAACTACTGAAGGACTATGATATTACTATTCTCTATCATCCGGGCAAGGCTAATGTGGTTGCTGATGCCTTGAGTCATCGGGCGGAGAGTTTGGGGAGTTTAGCATATCTACCAGCTTCGGAGAGGCCTATGGCGATGGATGTTCAGGCTTTGGCCAGGCAGTTTGTTAGATTGGATCTTTCGGAGCCCAACCGAATTCTGGCATGTGTGGTTTCTCGGTCTTCTCTATTTGATCGCATCAGGGAGCGTCAGTTCGACGACCCTTATTTGCTTGTCCTTCGGGATAGAGTTCGGCGTGGTGATGCTCGAGATGTTACCATCGGAAATGATGGAGTCATGAGGATGCAGTGGCGTATCTGTGTGCCCAATGTAGATGATCTTCGAGAGCTGATTCTAGTAGAGGCCCATAGCTCGCGGTATTCCATCCATCCGGGAGCCGCGAAGATGTATCAGGACTTGAAACAGCATTACCGGTGGAGGCGGATGAAGAGGGATATAGTCGATTATGTTTCTAGATGCCTCAACTGCCAGCAGGTGAAGTATGAGCATCAGCGTCCGGGTGGATTGATGCAGCAGATTGAGATTCCAGAGTGGAAATGGGAGCGCATCACCATGGACTTTGTATCTGGACTTCCACGGATCGTTAGGAAGTTTGATTCCATTTGGGTTATTGTGGATCGGCTGACCAAGTCCGCCCATTTTATACCGGTGAGCACTACTTATTCATCGGAGCGACCGGCGGAGATCTATATCAAGGAGATAGTTCGGCTGCATGGTATTCCAGTTTCCATCATTTCAGATAGAGGCACTCAGTTCACTTCACGGTTCTGGAGAGCCGTACAGTAGGAGTTAGGTACTCGGGTGGAGCTGAGCACAGCGTTTCATCCCCAGACTGATGGTCAGTCCGAGCGCACTATTCGGATTTTGGAGGATATGCTCCGTGCGTGCGTGATTGAGTTTGGAGGTTCATGGGATCACTTCTTGCCGCTGGCGGAGTTTGCTTATAATAACAGCTACCAGTCTAGTATTCAGATGGCACCGTATGAGGCCCTATATGGTAGGAGGTGCAGGTCTCCCGTGGGTTGGTTTGAGCCGGGCGAGGCCAGGTTGCTAGGTACCGATATGGTTCAGGATGCTATGGACAAGGTCAAGGTGATTCAGGACAGACTTCGTGCAGCCCAGTCTAGACAGAAGAGTTATGCAGACAAGAAGGTTCGCGATGTGGCTTTTATGGCTGGCGAGCGAGTTCTGCTTCGAGTCTCGCCCATGAAGGGCGTTATGAGGTTTGGGAAGAAAGGAAAGCTGAGTCCTAGGTTTATTGGCCCTTTTGAGATTTTGAGGCGTGTTGGGGAGGTTGCTTACGAGTTGGCCTTACCTCCTAGTCTAGCCGGAGTTCACCCCGTATTTCATGTCTCCATGCTCCGGAGATACCATGGTGACCCGTCACATGTGTTGGATTTCACTTCTATTCAGCTAGACAAGGATCTGTCTTATGTTGAGGAGCTAGTAGCCATTCTAGACAGGCAGGTCAGAAAGCTAAGGTCAAAGAACATTGCTTCGGTAAAGGTTTAGTGGCGGGGCCAGCTGGTCGAGGAGGCGACTTGGGAGATTGAGCAGGATATGCGCAGCCAGTACCCTCATCTTTTCACTACTCCAGGTATGTCATCAATGCTCGTTCGAGGACGAACGAATCTTTTAAGTGTGGGAAGATGTAACGACCCGGCCGGTCGTTTTAGAAAATTATGCCCCAATCCCCAATTTAACTGTTCCCCTAAGTTCATTTATGCTATTTTGGTTTGCCGGGAGAGTCGGTTCTGAAATTTGGAGCATTTTGGGACACTTAGTCCCTAAATGAGAACTTTAAAGTTAGAAAATGGCCCGTAGCCGGAACAGTGTTAAGACGACATCGGAACGGAAATCTGATGGTTCCATTAGCTCCATTAGGTGATTTCGGGGTGGGGAGCGTGTTCGGAATGTATTTTGGAGGTCCGTAGCTCAATTAGGCTTGAAATGCCGAAGGTTGAAATTTTGGCGAATCCGAACGTTAGGTGAGATTTTGATCCGGGGGTCGGAATGGAATTCCGACAATTTCTGTAGCTTCGTTATGTGATTTTTGATATGTCCGCTAATTTTCAGGTCATTCGGACGTCGTTTGGTCGGGTTTTAGATCGAATGTGCAATTCGGAAAGTTTTAAGAAATTTAGGCTTGAATTCGATGTGAATTATGGGTTTTGATGTTGTTAGACGTGTTTTTATGATTGGAACAAGTCTTTGTCGTATTTTGGAATATGTTGGTGGTTTTCGTTGGGGTCCCGGGGGCCTCGGGGTGTTTTCGGATGGTTAAACGGGAGAAAACATGAAAAATTGCAGGTTTGGGTTCTGTTCTGTTGTTTTTGCTCCTGCGGAAATGGGAGCGCAGGAGCGAGTCTGTAGGAGCGGACAATTGAACACAGGAGCGGAAGTGATCGGTGAAGCGGACCCTGGTCCGCAGAGGCGACATCGCTGATGCGGAAAGAGGATCGCAGAAGCGGTCCAGGGTCGGGAGTTCCGCAGAAGCGGAATATTGACCGCTTAAGCGAGTCCACAGGAGCGGAAGAGATTTCGTAGAAGCGGCCTCGCGGAAGCAACCCTAGGCTCGCAGAAGCGGAATGGGCCAGCCAGGCCTGGGGTTCGCAGAAGCGACCACGTGGTCGCAGAAGCGGTTCCGCAGAGGCGGAAATGGTCCGCAGAAGCGAAAATTGCAGAAGATTAATTGTATCAGAAGTTAGAAAATTTCAGAACATTTCACACATTTGGGGTCTCGGCTTAAGAGGTGATTTGGGAAATTTTTGAGGGAGATTCACGGGAAATCATCAGGTAATCATCTATGAACTCATCTTATGATTAGTATGGATAATATTATGCAATTATATCATGAAAATGGAAGAATTTGGGGTAATTTATGGAGGATTTAGCCCTAGGCTTGAACTTTAGAAAATCAAGGTTTTGAAAGGGCAAATGGAGTCCGAATTTGGTAATTCTTATATGCTTAGACTCGTATTGAGACGAGGGTTCCGAATATATAACTTTCGTGATTTTTCGATAAGCATACCGAAAGTCGGGTTTTGGCAACTTGTGGGTTTTGGTGTATTTGGAGTTGTTTTGATTGGGTAATGCCCAATTGTCCTATTTGATGTGATTTTATTGATTTTTATCAGATACTACACTCGTGGAGGCCGACATTCGCGGCAAGAGAGTTGTTTCATAGCGGTTTTGTACCGGAGTTGAGGTAAGTGACTTGTCTAACCTCGTGTGGGGGAACTTTCACCCCTAGGATATTATGTGATAGTTTAAATGCCTTGTACGTGAGGTGACGGGCATGTACATGCGCTGGTGGTTGAACCCATACTTTACTTAAAAATGTTCGATGAGTGATATTCCTGCTTTTAGCTGTTAATTTGATATTCTTACCCGGTAGTAGATAGAAAAGCATGATTAGGTAGTATTTCACTGTCTAGTTGCCTAATTGTCTTATTTGAACTTCTTGATAATTATTGACACCATCTTTCGGTAAAGTTATAGTTAAGCATATTATATTCTATCTATGTATTCCTTTATTTGCGTTGTTTGTGGACTGCAGGTTCGATTCTCGGAGACCCAGGGCTGTGGGTTCGATTCCCAGAGACCCGGAGTGATATTGGTAGGGACTGCGGGTTCGATTCCCAAGATCCTGAGTTATTTGTAGGGACTGCGGGTTCGATTCCCGAGATCCTGAGTCATTTGTAGGGACTGCGGGTTCGATTCCCGAGATCCCGAGTTATTTGTAGGGACTGCGGGTTCGATTCCCGGAGATCCCGAGTTATTGATATATTATTGAGACACGGGCTGCGGGTTCGATTCCCGAAGACCCATGGGTACTGTCAATGGGACTGTGGGTTCAATTCCCACAGGTCTTGGACTTGTTAATTGAGTTAATTACTTGTTGTTAGCTTAATTGTAGATGGTTGCAGTAATCAGTTTATTGTTGTTATTTCGGAATTACTATCTTTTAAACTGCTTATTAATGTTATCATCATTATATTATTGTTTCTCTTAGTAGGGCCCTGACCTTCCTCGTCACTACTCCATCGAGGTTAGGCTTGACACTTACTGAGTACCGCCGTGGTGTACTCATGCTACTCTTCTGCACACTTTTGTTGTGCGGATCCAGGTACATCAGAGCAGGCTCGTGCTAGGTGATTCCGCAGCTTTTTAGGGAGACCTCGAGGTATGATCTGCTACGTCCGCGGATCCGGAGGCTTCTCTTCTATTCTGATAGTATTAGTTGACATTTTCCTTTTTCGTTGTTAGATACTCTTTACACGTAGAGCCACAATTGTATATTCTCTTTAGTCTATGTTACCCGTGAGATTCCGGATCTTGGTAACGTTTTATATAGTGTGTTGACGGATGTATGTGCCAAGCGGCATGGATTACACATCTTTTTATGCTATTTTTCCGCTGTTTCTTATTTAAGTGATCATAGCTTGTATATTCCGCAACATGTTAGGCTTACCCAGTTCGTGGGGACTGGGTGCCATCACGACATGTTCACGATTGGTGAACTAGGGTCGTGACAGGTATTGGGTAGTTATATGTCTTAGTTTTTGCATTTAGATTTCTATAATCAATAACCATTCTACTTTTTTTTCTTTTTTGTTCACTATGTTTATTTACTATAAATGCTTGGACTTGTATGTTTACTATTACTTTCTTGTATATAACCTTGTTCTAGTAATTCGTCAATGTGTATTTTAAATTCATTTAAATCTTTAAAATTGTATTTTAAGGGTTTTTGTGTTATTATACTATTTTCATTAATTAGCTCTATTTTTACCTTTGTTTTATGTTTTTCCCAACCTTGCAATGGGTTTTCACTATACAATGGTTCTAGTTTTTCTTGGATTATTTTAACTGTATTTATTGAAAAGATAATTAATTCTAATTTATTATCATCTTCTTTTTCATTTTCTAATTTTTGTGTTATTTTCTCACTTCCTTTTATCCAATCGGTTGTTTTTCTTTTCTTTTTTAGAACTCTTTTTGCTCCTATTTTTTGTTTATATGGTGTTGTAAACCACCAATGTGTTTTAGTTATTACATGTGGGTATAGTTTATCTAAGAATGGTATTCTTAGTAAAATATCTCTTGTGGGTAATTCAAAATTGTATATTTCTTCTATAGTAAGTATTTTATCCCATATTTGTATTTTTATAATTTTTGATTTGTGGGTAATTATGCTTCCTTCGTTATTAAATCATGTTACTGGTAAGGGTGTTCTAAGTTTTTCCCATTTCTCTTCTGGTAGGCAATTATATCTACATAAATTTACTTCTGATCCTGTGTCTATCATAGGTGTGTAGTATCTATTGTAGTATCCTTCCACTATTATTTTTACTAGTATATGTATTTTCATATTTATAATATAGTTCTTTTTATTGTTACTTTCTTATTTTCATAATGTATGATTAGTTGTTCATTATCTAAGTTGTATGGTTTAACTTTTTCTAGCCATTTTATTCAGAATATAATATTTTTATCTCCCTGATATATTTTAAATCTTATTGTCATAATTATTCCTCCTATAATTATTTCTTTTCTGCTATTTCTTCACTAGTTATCATTCCTTTAGGTAATTCGGGGTATAATTTTTCACTAGTTAGTATCTCATCTTCTGTGATTAATTCTCTTGTTATATAGTATTCTTCTTGTCCTGTATTTATTAATATTAAGTATTTTCTTCCATTCATTACTCATGTTATGTAATAATGATGATGTTTTATTTCTCCTGGTAATTGCTCTATAAGTTTAGGTATTTTATATCCTACCTTATCTGATGTGCTTGTTTTATTTGATGATGTTTGTCCTACTTCAAAACTCAATCTTTTTGATGTGCTTAGTCTTTCTTTTACTATGTCTAAATCTTCTTCTATGTCTAATTCATTATAACTATATTCATTGTTATCTATAACTGTAACTATTCTTTCAAAAGGATTTTCTATCTTTATTTTGTTTATTTTATTTCTTGCCATTATCTTATGTTTAGTTGTTAAAATATATAAGTT
Organism: Nicotiana noctiflora; assembly: GCA_032618575.1. NCBI lineage: Eukaryota > Viridiplantae > Streptophyta > Magnoliopsida > Solanales > Solanaceae > Nicotiana > Nicotiana noctiflora. Next base: position 64,388 of record JASVEL010001819.1, read on the forward strand.
TTTACATCTTGTTGTAAATATCTTACTACCTGGGGTGTCACGATCCCAAATCCGGTCGTGATGGCACCCAGCACACCGCTAGGCCAGCCCGACCAATCAACAATAATCACGGAGCCACGAGCTCACTTGATCCAATTTAAGCACAACAATAATAGATATATTAAAGACAGGGAACCAAGTCCCAACGTGTGCCAACTCCCATAGACCGAAGGGTCAAGAGTCATGAGTCTCTACAGAGTATACAAAGTGTAAATAGTGAATATAACTGTGCACAAGTGTGGGATGGTCGGAACAAAAATATAGACAAACTGGAGAATCAGGTCATGCGAACGCTGGCAGCTACCTTGACTGTCCAAAAACACTCCCGAGCCGCAATGGAATCAGCTCCACTGTGATGTACCTGGATCTGCACACAAGGTGCAGGGAGTCGGGTGTGAGTACTTCCAACTCAGCAGTAATAAAAGTAAATAATGCCGAAGGGAAGAAAACCACGATAGGCACTATCTCATGCTACACAATACAGAACTATCTTTTTATTCCTTTCAAACATATGTGAGTAGATTATTTAGAAATCTCAATTTTTAGCTACTTTCTTTCATATTAATATACCAATACCTGGATACAATCTCAAGCAGTGCAAGTCCGCACTCAAATCAGCCCCTCGGGCTCAACACTCCTTATCAATTTACACCAGGAGATCCGGTCAATAAGGCAACTAATGCATGTGTGCCAGTAATGTATGAGTGCTAAATGTTATGCCACGTAGTACACGTAAACCAATGTATGTATGCCATGCAATGCATATGACCGCTACGGCGTGTAGCCCGATCCAATTTGGGTACCCGTGCTCACTGTGGGGGTTCGGACTCCGGAGGGGCTCCTACCGCCCAAGCACAATATTAATATCACACCTGCTGCGGCGCGCAGCCCGATCCGTATACCACTGCGGCGTGCAGTCCGATCCATGCATATGTATGCATATGCTCACATGAAATGTCATGCCCTAACATATGGTCCTCGGCCCAATCGGTCTAACAAATAATCAAGAAAGCCCTACGGCAACAATATCATATCAGCTCACAGCTAAAAATATTATTAAGACCTTGTTCAAGTTTTTCATAACCTTATAAAAATGCTAAATAGCCATAATTCCATTTTAAACCTTAAATTTAGAATAAAATATGCACACTGTTATCAAAACAGTGATACCAATCCTCGAAGGATTCAAATAATTGGCACGAAGCCCAAACATGATAATTAGTCCAATTCATTTCAACAATTAGGTGTTATTATTTATTACGCGGGACGGACCAAGTCACGATCCCCAATGGTGCTCTACCCCACGCCCGTTATCCGGCGTGCAAGTCACCTCAACACAAGCACTAAGATGTGCAAGTCCGGGGTTTACCAACCCTCGGGACATCATTTACAAGTATTACCCACCTCGAACCGACGAAAGCTCATGCCCGCGACGCCTTAGCTCCTCGAACCGGCATCCACGTACGTCAAAACTAGCACAAATCAGCACAAATATATCAAAATAGGCTAATGGAACATCACCCAATCAAAAGAACTCGAAAAATATCAGAAATCACGAAATTGCAAAACCCGATCCCCGGGCCCACATCTCGAAAAATTTCAAAACTCATATTTCCAGAATCCTCGTCTCGCCACGAGTCCATACATATAAAATTTACCAAAATCGGAGTTCGATTGGCCTTTCAAAACCTAAATTTTCGTTTTCAATATCTAGGCCACAATCCTTCACAATTTCTACCCAAATTCATGAAGATTGATGTTAATTCTACTATAAAATGATGTGTTTGAGTCAAGAAACTTACCCCCGATGAATACCCGATGATTTCCCAGCGTTTTCCCGTGATTTCATCTCTCTAGGGCTCAAAAATGGTGTTTTGGGGTGTGGAACCCGCGAGCCCCCTGTTATGCAATTAAACTCACTGCCTGGGACTTTAACTCTACGCGTTCGCCATGTCCCTCACGCGAACGCGATGGCCTGATCGATTACTTCATCGCGAACGCGACGACCTATCACGCGTCCGCGAAGTTCATTTCCCCCAGCCACCGGATTTCTTCTACGCGGACGCGTAGTTCCTCACGCGAATGCGAGGCTTCACCTGTTTCTCCTTAACGAACGCGGCCCACTCCAAAACACGATACGAACTTGTTCCAAGCATAAGAACACCATCCTAAACATCAAAATCACCAATTACACACGGATTCAAGCCTAAGTTTCTTCAAAACTTCCAAATTACAGTTCCATCAAAAACCCGACCAAACAACGTCCGAATGACCTGAAATTTTGCAGGCACATCCAAAATCACGTAACGGAGCTACTACAACTGTCGGAATTCCATTCCGACTCCCGGATCAGAGTATCACCTATCGATCGGATTTCGCCAAAATTCAACCTTAGCCAATTCAAGCCTATTTCTACACCGGATCTCCAAATTCAATTCCGATTGCTCTCCTAAGTCATAAATGATCCCTCGAAACTAGTCGAATTATCAGAATTCGATTCCGAGCACTCTAAATCGATAGTCAACTCTAGGTTGACTTTCCATATTCTAACTTCCTTCAAACATGCTATTTGCTTCATTTTCAATTCAATTCACTCCTAACTCACCCGATAGGCTCTAACACCGATATAAAAGCATAAAACATGTAATTGCAACATGACGGGGTGGTAAATTCCCGTAACGACGGGCCGGGTCGTTACATTCTCCCCAACTTAATAATCGCTCGTCCTCGAGCGGACTCAGAGTTGTACTAGAAGCAACCCAATAGCTGAATGACCTTGCCAAGCATATATTCGAGCGATCATACGTCACCTTATCTCACATAAGTCTGAAAACACCATATAGTCAAAATTTCACAGACCATCTAAACCATAAATCACATTGCACTTTCTGAAATCATATACCAAATGCTAATCCCATGCCTATACTCAGGATACACTCGAATCCACTGTAATAACCCATATTCACTACCCCGGGTGAGATCATATGATGTGTCAACAACCCAATCACTCGAGACGATAGTCTCTAATCACAACAACTGGCGACAATCACCAAATACTAGCTGAAAACCTCTTTCATTAGATAGAGTCTTATTCCAACACCTCCATATCCTGCCCACGGTAGCTGAAGCACGCGATATACCGAACCCATCTCTCAGGTTAACCATTCGTGAATCTATTTCCCTTTTTAAAACTCATACCACGATAGGTTTCGGAGCCAAACCTCGATTTTTTTACCTTTCTAACAAGCTAAGATCCAATATGCTCGTATTCATTAATAACTCCAACGGTCATTTCGATTATAACACACCGCACTTGTTATATGACACCTCAACACCGGCCTAAGCCACGACGAGCACAACATAGGCTCCAATAGAAACGTCTGCACACACTCGAATCATGACAGCTCAAATCATGACAATTGTCTCCAGCAATTAGAGATGCAATTTAATCCCTCTGTACCATTATAATATAGAACTGAGATCGCGTCTCGCATTATAGAAATAGAGTACCTGAATCCTCCTCGAGAGGTCATAACATCACGTAGCCTTGCCGTGATTCGTGATTCTATCCCAACATTATTACTCATGAAGCACCTCAAGACACTAAGCTCAAAACAGTTATCCACGCACAGATCTAGGTCTTGAACCCAAGCAATCAACCTCACCCACGGTGAAACAATTAATGTATGCTATTAAATCCTGAAAGGACACAACCGATGTGCCATTCGCCAAGCGATACTCAAAACGGTCTTTTCCTCAGAAGCGAGGAAGTATTGTATACCAGGTAGCTTATAACTAACTATAATTTCACAATATTCTGTTGCGGCGTGCAACCCGCTCCAATGACATACCCGTGGCGGTGTGCCACCCGATCCAGATACCATACCTGTGGCGGAGTGCCACCCGATCCAAATAACCCGTGGCGGCGTGCCACCCGATCCACGCATAAATCTCGTGAAAGGAAATGCATATCGAGTCGAATTTTCTCATTATAGCAAACATATATATACATATAGCCTCAAGCTGGGCCACATGAAACGCATATGACAACGTTTCTCAATACTGGAACTGAAGCAATGGTCGATACCTCTATACTAACATCCGCCCCTAAGGTCCAACTGACAAAGCAATGCCTACCAGCCGTCCGCTGGTCTTGTGTACAACTACTCTGTTGGAGCATACTCTGATGCTCTCTGCTACGCAATTTGTGCCATTTTCCGACATAGCCCATATCACATTAGTCTAGACGACCTGGCTTATGTCAACCAGTCTGAAATAAGGTATCATAACCCAAATTCATCATATCAAGCTAAGAGAGAGCTACTAGGGCTTCCGATTTCCAATAACCGCTAAACGGTGCCGGTATACACGACATACCACCGCTGCGTAGGCGGGTTACAAGAACTTTTAGTCTCCAACACACATATAACACATGAATCACCATGCTTGATTCCGTACTTCACCATACAAATACATAACGCACATCAAGCGTCCATTCATACCACGAAAACCATTCAGAAATTTCACTATGCCATCAACGACTCAATTATTATAGTCGATCCAACAAGATAATACCACCATACCACTGGATATTATCAGTTTACATTACCTTGTCCTTTTGGACCATATACCCTGCCAAATTACTAGAATAACAGTACCATTTTCCTTAATCACCAGAAAGATCGATTCTTAAATCACCTGCAGCTGTCCGCGCTGCTCAATAATTTTAATGACTTCCCATATATTATGGACTGATCTCAAAACCTTGAATATGCCATTATCAACTTTTCCATAACCCATCGCATATACAATGCCATACTTAAGATAACATGGAAATTCTTATCCCTTTCCTACGCCGCAAACATCGACGCACTCAACTAGTCAAGGAATTTCATGATCCCATATAGAGAAAACTCATTACACATTCCCCAAACCAGGAATCAATCGTATTCCTTTTTATACCATTCTGGTTTATTAACCAGTTGTTCCATTTACCCAGTTTCCTTTCTGATTCATCTCTAATTTCATATCCGTCTTTATTGTAGTACCATAATACATCAACTCATGTTACCACACGAGACTCGTACACAAGACCACACGGTCTAAGACCCATAGGCCACTAAATACTCTCTCAATGTTTCCCAATACGAATACCTAGAATCCCACCATTCACATGATATAACATAAGTCTTGATCTTCCCTAACGAAACCGCCATCTTTAGCCACATACACAAATCTTAAGGCACCTGACTGTTACAAACAAAATCTTGAACACTGCAAAACCATTCTCGGGCATCATTCACCCTTATTCAGCTGTAATTCAACTGTCCTATTGAGTGGAACCACTCATGTTTTGTTAGAACTTCTGACATCGCATAACATGATTACTTACAGACATGATTAGCTATCACTCTTTTCTATACACCAAACATTCCTTACCAACATCAGTTCAAACCATCCTAGTATTTCTTCACATCTACGAAGCACCATAACCTTTATCAGAATTTTCCCAACATACTTAGAGACAGAGCCAACACAGCACACAACAGTGCAATCAGTTAATCAATAACAACCTCCCCAACTTGGCTCGGAGCCATACATCAAGGCACTTCTAGCTACTCATAGCATTCTTACTCAAATGATGCCACTAAGTTCTAGTTAGATTAAACTCAAGTCATTTACAAGCTTCGGTGGAGATTCGAATCATCAGAAATATTAACTCTTTTGCAATTCTTGCATTCATTCACACACAACAGTTACGCCCACTCTTTAGGTGACAAAATCTTTTCTAAGTCCTAAATTTTCCAAAAATTTCGGCAGAGTTTCCTTTGTAATTTGGCCTATCCACCTGCCAGAGAATCACCAAAACCATCCTAGCAATACATTCACAACTCAACAAGACATCACAATGCATATCGACAACATTTGTCTCAATACTACACAAATCGTATTATCATAATTGGTACATGAACATGCGTTGTACCCACTCGAATCATAACACATATCAACTACCTTTCAATTACACATGAGAATCAATCCACCTCCCTCGCCTCAATTTAGCATTTCAGCACAATACCTTCCACCAGGATACACATAGCATAATCATTTTAGTCTTCTTAAGTTTGAACTCGTTCTACTACACATAAGGCACTTTACCTTCCAATTAAGAGGCGATGAAAATATTTCTCACGCCCATAGCTAGGGCTACATATCAAATCACAATAAAGATCAATACCGATCGTATGAACTTCATAATGCCGGCTCGCTAAATTAGTACCTTGGTGCTCAAGCCATAGACAAAGATCTGGCCTTAAGTCCTCCCGACTGGCCTAACATGAATTCATAGAGATTACATCTCGCCCCTCGACCAGGGAATCGCAAGCCATAAGTCAATTATATTACTGAGCGCTCGAAAGTACACAGACGTGTGGAAGGAATTTCAAAAATTATATCTCAAGCCGAATCAAGTACGCACGATAAGAATTCCAAGAAATGTGAAGTGTTTCCTAAAGGTTCGCAGCCTCCCGAGGATAAGTACAGGCGTCCCCGTACCGATCCACAAGACTCTACCAACCGGCTCAAGACTCATGAGGCCTAGTAAACCTAGGCTCTGATACCAACTTGTCACGACCCCAAATCCGGTCGTGATGGCGCCCAGCACACTCCTAGGCCAGCCCGACCAATCAACAATAATCACAGAGCCACGAGCTCACTTTATCCAAATTAAGCACAACAGTAATAGATATATTAAAGACATGGAACCAAGTCCCAACATGTGCCAACTCCCATAGACCGAAGGGTCAAGAGTCATGAGCCTCTACAGAGTATACAAAGTGTAAATAGTGAATATATATGAGCACAAGTGTGGGATGGTCAGAACAAAAATATAGACAAACTGGAGAATCAGGTCCTACAAACGTTGGCAGCTACCTCGACTGTCCAAAAGCACTCCCGAACCGCAATAGAATCAGCTCCACTATGATGTACCTGGATCTGCACACAAGGTGCAGGGAGTCGGGTGTGAGTACTTCCAACTCAGCAGTAATAAAAGTAAATAATGCTGTAGGGAAGAAAACCACGATAGGCACTATCTCATGCTACACAATACAGAACTATCTTTTTATTCCTTTCAAACATATGTGAGTAGATTATTTAGAAATCTCAATTTTTAGCTACTTTCTTTCATAATAATATACCAATACCTGGATACAATCTCAAGCAGTGCAAGTCCGCACTCAAATCAGCCCCTCGGGCTCAGCACTCCTTATCAATTTACACCAGGAGATCTGGTCAATAAGGCAACTAATGCATGTGTGCCGGTAATGTATGAGTGCTAAATGTTATGCCACGTAGTACACGTAAACCAATGTATGTATGCCATGCAATGCATATGACCGCTACGGCGTGTAGCCCGATCCAATTTGGGTACTCGTGCTCACTGTGGGGGTTCAGACTCCGGAGGGGCTCCTACAGCCCAAGCACAATATTAATATCACACATGTTGCGGCGCGCAGCCCGATCCGTATGCCACTGCGGCGTGCAGTTCGATCCATGCATGTGTATGCATATGCTCACATGAAATGTCATGCCCTAACATATGGTCCTCGGCCCAATCAGTCTAACAAATAATCAAGAAAGCCCTACGGGCAACAATATCATATTAGCTCACAACTAAAAATGTTATTAAGACCTTTTTCAAGTTTTTCCTAACCTTACAAAAATACTGATTAGCAAAATACCATTTTAAACCTTAAATTTAGAATAAAATATGCACATTGTTATCAAAACAGCGATACCAATCCCCGAAGGATTCAAATAATTGGCACGAAGCCCAAACATGATAATTAGTCCAATTCATTTCAACAATTAGGTGTTATTATTTATTACGCGGGACGGACCAAGTCACGATCCCCAATGGTGCTCTACCCCACGCCCGTTATCCGGCGTGCGAGTCACCTCAACACAGCACTAAGATGTGCAAGTCCGGGGTTTACTAACCCTCAGGACATCATTTACAAGTATTACCCACCTCGAACCGACGAAAGCTCATGCCTGCGATGCCTTAGCTCCTCGAACCGGCATCCACGTACGTCAAAACTAGCACAAATCAGCACAAATATATCAAAATAGGCTAATGGAACATCACCCAATCGAAAGAACTCGAAAAATATCAGAAATCACAAAATTGCAAAACCCGAGCCCCGGGCCCACATCTCGAAAAATTTCAAAACTCATATTTCCAGAATCCTCGTCTCGCCACGAGTCCATACATATAAAATTTACCAAAATCGGAGTTCGATTGGCCTTTCAAAACCCAAATTTTCGTTTTCAATATCTAGGCCACAATCCTTCACAATTTCTACCCAAATTCATGAAGATTGATGTTAATTCTACCATAAAATGATGTTTTTGAGTCAAGAAACTTACCCCGATGAACACCCGATGATTTCCCAGCGTTTTCCCTTGCAGAGGCTTGTTCGCAGTAGGGTGGGATTACCTGTTCTAGCTAAGCGGGCCTGAAAGGCCAAGTCTATACCGATTGAGATGAGATAGGGTCAAGGACCCACTGTGAGATGTTATATTAGGCCTGAAAGGCCAAGTCTATATTGACTGAGACAGGGTCAAGGACCCACTGTGATATTTTATATTGGGCCTGAGAGGCTAAGTATATACTAACTGGGATAGGGTCGAGGACCCATTATGATGTATTATATATATATATACCTATATTAGATCGAGCTGCACGCCGCAACAGTATATATATTGGATCGGACTACACGCCGCAGTAATATACATGTAATATACATGTGGAACGGACTGCACGCCGCAGTATTATTGCGCTTGGGGTGGTAATTCCCGTAACGACAGGCCGGGTCGTTACACATTCTCAGTGAGCACTGGTGTATATTATGGGATCGTGTTGCGCGCCGCAGCAGTATAAATATATATACATATATATATTGGATCGGACCGCACGCCGCAGTAATACATGTGTGGATCGGGCTGCACGCCGCAGTATAATACCGCTTGGGCCTAGGGAGCCCCACCGAAGTCTGTATAATCCCCCAGTGAGCGCCGACGATGTTAAATGGAGTGGGCTGCGTGCCGCAGCGGTGTATGTATTGGAGCGGGCTGCACACCGCAGCATTATACTTAATCATATCCTATTACCTACTTAAATACTTATATATTATAGACATAGGTATGTGTCTTCAAGTATTGAGATGGCCGCACACCGTAGGGGTACGAGTGAGGGTTTGATCAGTGTGGTATCCTGTAGAGATAGATGAGCACTGGAGATTAGAGTACTTTCTACAGTGATGACGTACCTGTGAGGGTTGCCTTAGAACTGTATAGTGATAGCACAGGAGTTCTTACTTTCAGTTATTGATTATCATTATTACTTACTGAGTTGAAATATACTCACCCCACTCCCCTACAATTTTTGTACAGATTCACGTGCCCGAGAGCAGTTGAGTTGTTGTTGCTGCCTGCTCATATCTACTTCTTGCGGAGACTATGAGGTAGCTGCCAGCGTCCGCAGAGCCTGTTTTCATCTTCTTTATCATCTTGTTGATTTCTTCTTTTGTCTAGACTAGTTTATATTAGGATGTTATTCTGTAGAGGCTCAGTCTCGTGACACCACGATATGAAGGGGACCATACTTTGTATGTTTTTACTATCTCGCTTATCACCTGATATGATCATTTGCTGTTTAAGTTTAATTTGATTAATTGGAATTAATAACTGGCTGGTTTAAGGGATAATATGGTCGGGCTTGCCTAGCATTGTGTTGGGCGCCATCACGACCGGGGTTTGGGTCGTGACAAGTTGGTATCGGAGCCCAGGTTAACAGGTCTCGCGAGTCATGAGCCGGTTTAGTAGAGTCTCGTGGATCGGTACGGGGACGCCTGTACTTATCCTCGGGAGCCTGCAAACCTTTTTTAGGAAAAGTTTCAATTCTTGGAATTCTTGTCGTGCAATTACTTTTGACTTGAACTGAACTTTGACATTCCATTCTCTCGCAGATGGCGAGAACTCAAGCATCCGGTTGAGGAGGACGACCACCACTACCACCTGCTAGAGGCCCTGGATGCGGTGGTGGTCGTGGCGGAGTTAGGGCAGCTGATACAGTGCCAGCTAACCCACAGCCCCCAATTGCAGAGGTGCCAGCAGCACCAGTTCAGGCACCAGTGGTGCCCATTGTTATTCCGGGTCTACAGGAGACCCTTGCTCAGATACTAGCAGTCTGCACTGGCCTAGCACAGGCGGTTTCAGTTACTACTGTAGCAGCTGCATCAGGGACCGGGGGTGGTCATCAGACCTCCGCCGCACGCACTCCAGAGCTAGGAGTGCAGGGTTTACAGACACCAGAGGCTCCTCCAGTCCAGCCTGTGGTACCGGTTTAGCCAGCAGATCAGGTTCAGGGGGACAGGGTCCCAACTATGACAGACGATGAGCAGCGTCGTCTCGAGAGGTTCACCATGTTATCTCCTCCAGTGTTCACTGGTGCTCCGGGCGAGGACGCCCAAGGTTTTCTGGATAAGTGCCGTCGGATGCTTCGTACGGCAGGGATCTTGGAGTCCAGTGGGGTATCTTTCACTACCTTTCAGTTTCAGGGGCCAACCTTCGCTTGGTGGGAGGATTATGAGCGTCGCAGGCCAGCCGGAGCAGCACCACTATTTTGACCAGAGTTCTCCACTATGTTGTTGGAGAAATGGGTGCCTCGATCTCAGAGAGAGGAGATGCGTAGGCAATTTGAGGGTCTCCGTCAGGGGGACATATCAGTGTCAGAGTATGAGATCAGGTTTACAGAGTCGTCCAGATATGCACCGTGGTTGGTTCATTCCGATAGAGAGAGGATTGGACGCTTTGTGGACGGCCTCATTTATCCCATTCGTATTCTGATGACTCGGGAGAGGGTTTTAAGCCATACATTTGAGGATGCTGTGGATATTGCTCGCGACATAGAGACAGATCGTCGCAGAGAGCGGGATGAGAGGGAGGCCAAGAGGCCTCGAGGAGCAGCTAGTTCCAGTGGCACTCAGACCAGAGGCCAGAGTCAGCAGAGCCGAGGTCGCTCTTTTAGGTCTTCGCAGTCGGGTCGCTCAGATCGTCGCAGATGGTCTCCTAGACAGGGTTATCAGGGTTCGCACCAGAGCCAGCCATCTCTCAGTGCCATGCCAGCTCAGAGTTCTTCACAAGCCCCATCCGCTTAGGGTTCATCTCGGCCTAGTTCATCAGCTGGCCACTCCAGCGCCAGAGGTCCTTATCAGTCTCAGTCCCCAGCACCGGGGAGTTGCTACGAGTGCAGAGAGTTTGGGCACCACCGTAGGGAGTGTCCCCGTCTTGTTTCCAGATCTTATCAGCAGAGGGGGCATGTCACGACCCTAGTTCACCAATCGTGAACATGTCGTGATGGAACCCAGTCCCCACGACTAGGTAAGCCTAACTCGATGCGGAATATACAAGCTATATGAACACTTAAATAAGAAACAGCGGAAAAATAGCATAAAAAGATATGTAATTTGTGCCGCTTGGCACATACATCTCTCAACACACTGTATAAAACACTAGCAAGATCCGGAATCTCACGGGTAACACAGACTAAAGAGAATATACAACTGTGGCTCTATGTGTAAAGTGTATCTAACAACGAAAAAGGAAAATGTCAACTAATACTATCAGAATAGAAGGAAAGCCTCCGGATCCGCAGACGTAGCAGATCATACCTCGAGGTCTCCCCAAATGTACTGCTGAATTACCTAGTATGGGCATGTCCTGATGTACCTGGATCCGCACAACAAAAGTGTGCGGAAGAGTAGCATGAGTACACCATGGCGATACTCAGTAAGTGCCAAGCCTAACCTCGATGGAGTAGTGACGAGGAAGGTCAGGGCCCTACTGAGAAAACAATAATATAATGATGATAACAATAATAAGCGGTTTAAATGATAATAATTCCGAAATAACAACAATAAAATGATTACTGCAACCATCTACAATTAAGCTAACAACCAGTAACCAACTCAATAAAATAAGTCCAGGACCCGTGGGAATTGAACCCACAGTCCCATTGACAGTACCCGTGGGTCTCCGGGAATCGAACCCGCAGCCCATGTCTCAGTAAATCTCAGGATCTCCGGGAATCAAACCCGCAGTCCACAACTGTATCACTCCGGGTCTCTGGGAATCGAACCCGCAGTCCACATTTCAATAAATCTCAGGATCTCCGGGAATCGAACCCGCAGTCCACATTTCAATAAATCTCAGGATCTCTGGGAATCGAACCCGCAGTCCACATTTCAATAAATCTCAGGATCTCCGGGAATCGAACCCGCAGTCCACAACAGTATCATTCCGGGTCTCTGGGAATCGAACCAACAGCCCCGGGATCTCCAGGAATTGAACCCGCAGTCCACAACCACAACAATTAAAGGAATACACAGAGAGAATATAATATGCTTAACTATAACTTCACCGGTAAATAGTGCCAATAATTATCAAGAAGCTCAAGTAAGACAATTAGGCAACTAGACAGTTAAATACTACCTAATCATGCTTTTCTAACTACTACCGGGTAAGAATATCGAATTAACAACTAAAAGAAGGAATATCACTCATCGAACATTTTAAGTAAAGTATGTGTTCAACAACCAGCGCATGTACACGCCCGTCACCTCGCGTACAAGGCATTGAAACTATCACATAATATCCTAGGGGTGAAAGTTCCCCCACACGAGGTTAGACAAGCCACTTACCTCAATTCCGGTACAAAACCGCTAAGAATAACCCTCTTGCCGCGAATGTCGGCCTCCACAGGTGTAGTATCTGATAAAAATCAATAGAATCACATCAAAATAGGCCAATTGGGCATTACCCAATCAAAACAACTCAAAAAATATCAAAAATCATGAAATTTGCAAAACCCGAGACCCGGGCCCACATCTCGAAAAATTTCGAAACTCATATTTCCATAATCCTCGTCTCGCCACGAGTCCATACATATAAAATTTACCAAAATCGGAGTTCGATTGGCCTTTCAAACCCCAAACTTCCGTTTTCAATTTCTAAGCTACAATCCTTCACAATTTCTACCCAAATTCATGAAGATTGATGTTAATTCTACCATAAAATGTTGTTTTTGAGTCAAGAAACTTACCTCCGGTGAATACCCGATGATTTCCCAGCGTTTTCCCGTGATTTTTTCGCTCAAAATTGCCCAAAATCCGAGATTGGAACTCACCAAAATTGATGGCTAGTCTTTAATAAGCTGTCCAGATTTTTTTTTCCCGATTTACTGTTCATGCGCGTGGGTGAACAGTCACGCGCAGTTACTATTCACGCCCGGGACTGTTCACTGTTCATAATTGTAGCAACTTTTTAAGGAAAAATTGCAGCACAACCAATTTTCAATAAAATGGTTCTAATTCCATCATACGAACTCAGAATTCGACGATTCTTTTTCCTATGGCTCCGTAATTTCGATACGGATCCAGTGGTTCAAACAAAACTGAATTTGGATCTCATTTACTCAGTGCAACATCAATTTTTCTCGTTAAACAATTAATTCACATTTCGCGGCAAAAACCCAATCGCGACTTGATGAAATTAGACCAAACTTTCCAAATCAGTCCTATAATTCATTATCTAAATTCTCAAAGTCTCGAAATCAAATTTGAATCTCTAGAACTAAAAATAGACCTTTGGATCATTACATTTATGCTAAAAACGGCAAAAATCTTCCAAAAAATGTTCCAAAATTTATCCGAGCCTCATGGGATCCCAACAAAGTATACTAACAAGTCTCATAATATATTACGGACTTGCTCGAGGCCTCAAATCACAACAAACAACGCTTAAATCATGAATCAACCTCCAATCCAAGCTTTATAAACTTTAGAACTTCCAACTTCTATTTTCGATGCCGAAACCTATTTTGAACACAAGTCCAAACTGACATAGCAGAGCTACAGAAATTGTCGGAATTCCATTCCGACCCCCGAATCAAAATCTCACCTATCGTTCGGATTCGCCAAAATTTCAAACTTCGGCATTTCAAGCCAAATTGAGCTACGGACCTCCAAAATACATTCCGAACGCGCTCCCAACCCCGAAATCACCTAACGGAGCTAATGGAACCATCGAATTTCTATTTCGAGATCGTCTTAACACTGTTCCGGTTACAGACCATTTTCTAACCTTAAAGCTCTCACTTAGGGACTAAGTGTCCCAAAATACTCCAAATTTCAGAACCGACTCTCCCAGCAAACCACAATAGCAGAAATGAAATTAGGGGATAAGTGTCAAGCCTAACCTCGATGGAGTAGAGACGAGGAAGGTCAGGTCCCTACTGACAAAACAATAATATAATGATGATAACAATAATAAGCGGTTTAAATGATAATAATTCCGAAATAACAACAATAATATGATTACTGCAACCGTCTACAATTAAGCTAACAACCAGTAACCAACTCAATAAAACAAGTCCAGGAAATGTGGGAATTGAACCCACAGTCCCATTGACAGTACCCATGGGTCTCCGGGAATCGAACCCGCAACCCATGTCTCAATAAATCTCAGGATCTCCGGGAATCGAACCCGCGGTCCACATCTCAATAAATCTCAAGATCTCCGGGAATCGAACCCGCAGTCCACATCTCAATAAATCTCAGGATCTCCGGGAATCGAACCCGCAGTCCACATTTCAATAAATCTCAGGATCTCCGGGAATCGAACCTGCAGTCCACATTTCAATAAATCTCGGGATCTCCGGGAATCGAACCCGCAGTCCATATTTCAATAAATCTCAGGATCTCTGGGAATCAAACCCACAGCCCTAGGATCTCCGGGAATTGAACCCGCAGTCCACAACCACAACAATTAAAGGAATACACAGAGAGAATATAATATGCTTAACTATAACTTCACCGGTAAATAGTGCCAATAATTATCAAGAAGCTCAAGTAAGACAATTAGGCAACTAGACAGTTAAATACTACCTAATCATGCTTTTCTAACTACTACCGGGTAAGAATATCGAATTAACAACTAAAAGCAGGAATATCACTCATCGAACATTTTAAGTAAAGTATGTGTTCAACAACCATCGCATGTACACGCCCGTCACCTCGCGTACAAGGCATTTAAACTATCACATAATATCCTAGGGGTGAAAGTTCCCCCACACGAGGTTAGACAAGCCACTTACCTCAATTCCGGTACAAAACCGCTAAGAAATAACCCTCTTTCCGCGAATGTCGGCCTCCACAAGTGTAGTATCCTGATAAAAATCAATAGAATCACATCAAAATAGGCCAATTGGGCATTACCCAATCAAAACAACTCAAAAAATATCAAAAATCACGAAATTTGCAAAACTCGAGCCCCGGGCCCACATCTCAAAAAATTTCGAAACTCATATTTCTAGAATCCTCGTCTCGCCACGAGTCCATACATATAAGATTTACCAAAATCGGAGTTCGATTGGCCTTTCAAACCCCAAACTTTCGTTTTCAATTTCTAGGCTACAATCCTTCACAATTTCTACCCAAATTCATAAAGATTGATGTTAATTCTACCATAAAATGATGTTTTTGAGTCAAGAAACTTACCTCCGGTGAATACCCGATGATTTCCCAGCGTTTTCCCGTGATTTTTCGCTCAAAATTGCCCAAAATCCGAGATTGGAACTCACCAAAATTGATGGCTAGTCTTTAATAAGTTGTCCAGATTTTTTTTCCGATTTACTGTTCATGCGCGTGGGTGAACAGTCACGCACGGTTACTGTTCACGCGCGGGACTGTTCACTGTTCATAATTGTAGCAGCTTTTTAAGGAAAAATTACAGCACAGCCATTTTTCACTAAAATGGTTCTTATTCCATCATACAAACTCAGAATTCGACGATGTTTTTTCCTATGACTCCGTAATTTCGATACGGATCCAGTGGTTCAAACAAAACTGAATTTGGATCTCATTTACTCAGTGCAACATCAATTTTGCTCGTTAAACAATTAATTCACATTTCGCGTCAAAAACCCAATCGCGACTTGATGAAATTAGACCAAACTTTCCAAATCAGTCCTATAATTCATTATCTAAATTCTCGAAGTCTCGAAATCAAATTTGAATCTCTAGAACTAAAAATAGACCTTTGGATCATTACATTTATGCTAAAAATGGTAAAACTCTTCCAAAAACTGTTCCAAAATTTATCCGAGCCTCATGGGATCCCAACAAAGTATATTAACAAGTCTCATAATATATTACGGACTTGCTCGAGGCCTCAAATCACAACAAACAACGCTTAAATCATGAATCAACCTCCAATCCAAGCTTTATGAACTTTAGAACTTCCAACTTCTATTTTCGATGCCGAAACCTATTAAATCAAGTCCGATTGACTTCAAATTTTGCACACAAGTCTAAAATGACATAACAGAGCTACAGAAATTGTCGGAATTCCATTCCGACCCCGGATCAAAATCTCACCTATCGTTCGGATTCGCCAAAATTTCAAACTTCGGCATTTCAAGCCTAATTGAGCTACGGACCTCAAAATACATTCCGAACGCGCTCCCAACACCAAAATCACCTAAATGAGCTAATGGAACCATCGGATTTCTATTCCGAGATCGTCTTAACACTGTTCCGGTTACGGACTATTTTCTAACCTTAAAGCTCTCACTTAGGGACTAAGTGTCCCAAAATACTCCAAATTTCAGAACTGACTCTCCCAGCAAACCACAATAGCAGAAATGAACTTAGGGGAACAGTTACATTGGGGATTGCGGCGAAATTTTCTAAAACGACCGGCCGGGTCGTTACATCTTCCCACACTTAAAAGATTCGTTCGTCCTCGAACGAGCATAGAAAACATACCTGGAGTAGTGAAAAGATGAGGGTACTGGCTGCGCATATCCTGCTCGATCTCCCAAGTCGCCTCCTCGACCGGCTGGCCCCGCCACTGAACCTTTACCGAAGCGATGTTCTTTGACCTTAGCTTTCTGACCTGCCTGTCTAGAACGGCAACTGGCTCCTCAACATAAGACAGATCCTTGTCTAGCTGAACCGAAGTGAAATCCAACACATGCGACGGGTCACCATGGTATCTCCGGAGCATGGAGACATGAAATACGGGGTGAACTCCGGCTAGACTGGGAGGTAAGGCCAACTCATAAGCAACCTCCTCAACACGCCTCAAAATCTCAAAAGGGCCAATAAACCTAGGACTTAGCTTTCCTTTCTTCCCAAACCTCATAACGCCCTTCATGGGCGAGACTCGAAGCAGAACCCGCTCACCAACCATAAAAGCCACATCGCGAACTTTCTTGTCCGCATAACTCTTCTGTCTAGACTGGGCTGCACGAAGTCTATCTTGGATCACCTTGACCTTGTCCATTGCATCCCGAACCATATCAGTACCTAGCAGCCTAGCCTCGCCCGGCTCGAACCAACCCATGGGAGACCTGCACCTCCTACCATATAGGGCCTCATACGGTGCCATCTGAATACTAGACTGGTAGCTGTTGTTATAAGCAAACTCCACCAGTGGCAAGAAGTGATCCCATGAACCTCCAAACTCAATAACGTAGGCACGTAGCATATCTTCCAAAATCTGAATAGTGCGCTCGGACTGCCCATCAGTCTGGGGGTGAAATGCTGTGCTCAGCTCCACCCGAGTACCTAACTCCTGCTGTACGGCTCTCCAGAACCGTGAAGTGAACTGAGTGCCTCTATCTGAAATGATGGAAACTGGAATACCATGCAGCCGGACTATCTCCCTGATATAGATCTCCGCCAGACATTCCGATGAATAAGTAGTGCTCACCGGTATAAAGTGGGCGGACTTGGTCAGTCGATCCACGATAACCCAAATGGAATCAAACTTCCTAACGGTCCGTGGAAGCCCAGATACAAAGTCCATGGTGATGCGCTCCCATTTCCACTTTGGAATCTCAATCTGCTGCATCAATCCACCCGGACGCTGATGTTCATACTTCACCTGCTGGCAGTTGAGGCATCTGGAAACATAATCAACTATATCCCTCTTCATCCGCCTCCACCAGTAATGCTGTTTCAAGTCCTGATACATCTTCGCGGCACCCGGATGGATGGAATACCGCGAACTATGGGCCTCTGCTAGAATCAGCTCTCGAAGATCATCTACATTGGGCACACAGATACGCCCCCGCATCCTCATGACTCCATCATCCCCGATGGTAACATCTCGAGCATCACCACGCCGAACTCTATCCTGAAGGACAAGCAAATGAGGGTCGTCGAACTGACGCTCCTTGATGCGGTCAAATAGAGAAGACCGAGAAACCACACATGCCAGAATCCGACTGGGCTCCAAAAGATCCAATCTAACAAACTGCCTGGCTAAAGCCTGAACATCCATCGCCATAGGCCTCTCTGAAGCTGGTAGATACGCCAAACTCCCCAAACTCTCTTCCCGACAACTCAAGGCATCGGCAACCATATTAGCCTTGCCCGGATGATAGAGAATAGTAATATCATAGTCCTTCAGTAGCTCCAACCATCTCCTCTGACGCATATTCAGGTCCTTCTGCTTAAGCAAGTGCTGCAAGCTCCGGTGATCAGTGTAGATCTCACAAGGAACCTCATATAAGTAATGACGCCAAATATTCAAGGCGTGAACAATGGCAGCTAGCTCCAAATCATCAACAGGGTAATTCTTCTCATGCACCTTCAGCTGTCTCGACGCGTAGGCAATCACCCTACCGTCCTGCATCAATACCGCACCGAGTCCAACTCGTGAGGCATCACAATATACAGTATAGGACCCCGAACTTGTAGGCAACATCAATATAGGGGCCGAAGTCAAAGCCGCCTTAAGCTTCTGAAAGCTCGCTTCACACTCGTCTGTCCACTAGAAAGGGGCGCCCTTTTGGGTCAATCTGGTCATAGGTGTTGTAACCGAAGAGAACCCCTCTACGAAACAACGGTAATAACCCGCCAAACCAAGGAAACTACGAATCTCAGTAGCAGAGGAGGGTCTGGGCCAACTCTGCACGACCTCCACCTTCCTCGGATCTACTCGAATACCATCACTCGACACCACGTGGCCCAAAAATGCCACCGAACTCAACCAGAATTCACATTTAGAGAACTTGGCATAAAGCTGCTTCTCCCTCAGAATCTGAAGCACTATCCTCAAATGCTGCTCGTGCTCTTCCCGGCTCCGGGAATATACTAGAATATCATTAATGAAAATAATCACGAACGAGTCCAGATAAGGCCTGAACACATTGTGCATCAAATGCATAAAGGCTGCTGGGGCATTAGTCAGCCCAAAAGACATCACGAGGTACTCATAGTGACCATACCGAGTCCTGAAGGCAGTCTTCGGGATATCTGGCTCCCGAATCTTCAGCTGGTGATACCTAGAGCGCAAATCAATCTTAGAAAACACCTGTGCGCCCTGTAGCTGGTCAAATAAATCATCAATATGGGGCAAAGGATACCGGTTCTTCACTGTAACCTTGTTCAGCTGACGATAGTCAATACACATACGCATAGAACCGTCCTTTTTCTTCACAAATAATACAGGAGCACCCCAAGGCGAAACACTGGGTCGAATAAAACCCTTGCCCAATAACTCCTGTAATTGATCCTTCAACTCCTTCAACTCGGGAGGAGCCATACGGTATGGTGGAATAGAAATGGGCTGAGTGCCCGGCAACAAGTCAATGGCAAAATCAATATCTCTGTTGGGCGGCATGCCCGGGAGATCAGCTGGAAATACATCAGCAAAGGCACATACCACAGGAACAGAATCAATAGAGGGAGTGTCAATACTGACATCCCGCACATAGGCTAGATAAGCTGCACACCCCTTTCTCAACCATACGCTGAGCTCTGAGGAACGAAATGACACGGCTAGGGGTGTGATCTAGAGTACCACTCCACTCAATACGTGGAATGCCTGGCATAGCCAGCATCACGGTCTTGGCGTGATAATCAAGAATAGCATAATGGGGCGACAACCAGTCCATGCCCAGAATAATATCAAAATCGACCATCCCGAGCAACAATATATCCGCTCTGGTCTGAAAATCACAAATGGTAAACAAACACGACCGATATACACGGTCCAAAGCCAAAGAATCACCCACCAGAGTGGAAACATAAATGAGGGCACTCAAAGAATCCCGAGGCACACCCGGATGAGAAGCAAAGTAAGAGGACACATAAGAAAAAGTGGAACCGGGGTCGAATAGAACCGATGCCTCCCTGTGACTAACCGGAATAATACCTGTGATAACGGAGTCAGATGCAACAGCCGCGGCGCGATCGGGAATAGCATAGAATCTGGCCTGTCCCCCCTTTCGAGGGCGGCCTGTGGAACCCTGACCCCCGCCCCGGCCGGCTGGGCGAGGTGGAGTGGCAACCGGAGCTGGAATGATAGCATGTTGGCCCCGAGAACTACGGCCGAGGCTGCGAAGGCCGATGAGGTGCTCCCTCCTGCGCCTAGGGCACTCCCCTAACCGGATGGCGAGTATCCCCGCACTCATAGTAAGCTCTAGGAGGATGCGGTGGCCGAGACCGACCGGCCTCACCCCCACTAGTCCGACCCCACTGGAAGTACCCCGCGCGGGAGGTGTACTAGAAACCGGGGAGCATAATAAGGCTCCGAGGTCGCTGGAAGAGCCGGAGTACTACCGGCTACTGGCAATGTCTGAATGAACCGGACGACCGGAATAACCCCTGCCAAAACGACCGGCTGCCGAAGTGCGGGCACCAGAGAAATGGCCCGACTCACGAGACCTCTCGGCCTCTCTCTCTCCCCGCTCTCTAGGGAGCATACTCTCGATCCTCCCGGCAATGCTAACTGCTGCCGATAAGATATATCTGTCTCCGGCTCTCCGGCCATGCTGGATCGGATAGGCGGAATCGGGCCCTCGATAAATCTCCGCACCCTCTCCCGAGCCGTGGCTACCGAGGCCGGTGCATGCTCGGCAAGACGAGTGAGACCGATAGCATACTCCGATACCGACATGGAACCCTGTCGCAACCGCTCAAACTCCGAGCGCCAAGAATCCCTAAGGCTGTGAGGAACAAACTCTCTCAAAAATAGATCCGAAAACTGCGCCCAGGTCAATGAAGCAGACTCCTCTGGACTATCCAACTCATACGTGGGCCATCAATCATAAGCGGCCCCACGAAACCTGAAAAGTAGTGAAGGAAACCCCGCTGGTCTCCACAATCCCCATAGTACGAAGAATACGATGACACTCTTCCAGAAAACCCAATGCATCATCTGAATCCAAACCACTGAACACCGGAGGGTCGTATTTCTTGAACCTCTCCAATCTACGTCGCTCGTCCTCGGAGGCAGCTGGTCCACCTCCGGGCCGTGCGGGGGTGGCGGGAGGCATAACCATAATCTCTGGAACCTGTCCTACCGGCACACGCTGCTCGGGTGTAACGGCCGCGGGAGTCCGGGCCCCTCCCCCGGCCCGGGATGTAGGCTGCGACGAGAGGAAGCGATCTGCCCGAGCTAAAGTGGTATACATACTCATGAGCTGGGCCAGGGTCTCCCGTAGTGCTGGAGTAGTAGCAGTCGTAGTCGGTGTACTAGGTGTCTGCGCTCCAACCTGGTCTACCTGTGGCACCTCGGCGGCAGCGCGCGCGGGTCGCTGTGGCTGCACCTCGGGCGCGTCCTCGCCCTCTACCTCGGCCCCGGCCTCTGGACGGCGGCAACAGGGGGCGCGGGTACCCGATCGTCGCGAGTAGCTCGTGTCCTCACCATCCGTGAGAGAATAGAAAGCAATAGTTTAGATTTTGATGCCGAAAATGTCGCACGTTAAGGAATCCAAAAGAAATGAAGAGTTTCCTAAACATTTACATTGCCCCTCGTAGATAAATACAGACGTCTCCGTATCGATCAACGAGACTCTAAGTAACCGGTCTGTGTCCCGTGACTCCTATGAACCTAGAGCTCTGATACCAACTTGTCACGACCCTAGTTCACCAATCGTGAACATGTCGTGATGGCACCCAGTCCCCACAACTAGGTAAGCGTAACTCGTTGCGGAATATACAAGCTATGAACACATAAATAAGAAACAACGGAAAAATAGCATAAAAAGATATGTAATCTGTGCCACTTG
>JASVEL010001820.1:0-68122 GCA_032618575.1 Nicotiana noctiflora
CCCTCAGAGGTACTCAGATGTTACAGGTTGTATATTCTCTATCCCTGCTCACATTGTTGTTCATATTTATGGTTCTTTGCCTTACATACTCAGTACTTTATTCGTACTGACGTCCTTTTATTTGTGGACGCTGCATGTCGTGCTGCAGGTCCTGATAGACAGGCAGGTGTAGCTCCCCCATCACAGTAGGTTGTCCAGTTCAGCGGTGATTGGCGAGATCCCTTCTCCGGACTTGCCTTGGTCTTGGTATGCATTTTTGTTATAGACATTATGGGTATGTCGGGGCCCTGTTCCGACTATGTTGCAGCACTTATGTTCCTTTAGAGGCTCATAGACAAGTGTTGACTCATGTATAGTTTGGTATGCCTTGTCGACTGGTTTTTGTTGTATAGTCTTTCATTTTAGCGTGGAAGCTTGTACCATGTTTCTTGATTGTCTGGTCATCCCATGTTATGTAGGTTCATGCAATCATATTTTATTGTTGGTTGTTCATGATCCATGTCTACCATTTATATTGGTCTAGTCAGCCTAAAAGATAATAAAGAAGGTTAGATAAAAGGTACGTTGGTGCTTGGCAAGTATGGTCGGGTGCTAGTCATGGTCCTCCAGTTTGGGTCGTGACAGACCGGATTTGGGGTCGTGACTTTACTTTCTTATTTTCATAATGTATGATTAGTTGTTCATTATCTAAGTTGTATGGTTTAACTTTTTCTAGCCATTTTATTCCTAATATAATATTTTTATCTCCTTGGTATATTTTAAATCTTATTATCATAATTATTCCTCCTATAATTATTTCTTTTCCTCTGCTATTTCTTCACTAGTTATCATTCCTTTAGGTAATTCGGGGTATAATTTTTCACTAGTTAGTATCTCATCTACTGTGATTAATTCTCTTGTTATATAGTTTTCTTCTTGTCCTCTATTTATTAGTATTAAGTATTTTCTTCCATTCATTACTCCTGTTATGTAATAATGATGATGTTTTATTTCTCCTGGTAATTGCTCTATAAGTTTAGGTATTTTATATCCTACCTTATCTGATGTGCTTGTTTTATTTGATGATGTTTATCCTACTTCAAAACTTAATCTTTTTGATGTGCTTAATCTTTCTTTTACTATGTCTAAATCTTCTTCTATGTCTAATTCATTATAACTATACTCATTGTTATCTATAACTGTAACTATTCTTTCAAAAGGATTTTCTATCTTTATTTTGTTTATTTTATTTCTTGCCATTATCTTATGTTTAGTTGTTAATATATATTGATTTTTACATCTTGCTGTAAATATCTTACTACCTGGGGTTAATTCTATTCCTGACATTTTCCAATATCATACAAGTGATTTATCTATATTTTTATCATTTATCGCTACTGAATAGTTAGCACTAATTATGAACTTAAATTTTTGATATATCAAATTTCCTCGTACTGCACTTATTATACTTTTTTCTATAGGTTGTATAATTCTATCATCTGCTAGATAAATTTCTATTGGTGTACAGCTATAGAAATTTTGCATAAATCTATAAGAAATGAATTTAGTAGTGCAGAAACAGAAGTAGTAGAACAACATAGAGAAAAAATATTAAATAGAAATCTAATGTCAAAATTAGCAATATGTAATATGTGTTACATAGACGAATATACATGTGCATTTAAAGAATTTTACTATAAAGGAATATATAGTATAGAGGAAAGTAAAGAAATAAGAAAATTATATTTTTCAAAATTACCAGAACCATTTAGTTCAAAAATATTAAAATATTGGAATAATACAGCATTACAAGATACTTTAGGAGCAAGAATTAAATACTTACAAAATTGGTTTGCAGAATTATGTGAAAAACATAAAGAAGAAATTAAAATGGAAAAAACGTTAATAAAAAACTTAGCATGTTGTAAAGATAAAACAACACCCCAGTTTGGATGTAATAAAAGATACTATAATAAAAACCATAATAAAATTAAGAAATATAAAAAGTATAAGTCAAAATTTAAGTATAAAAAACCTAGACGAAGATACTATGTAAAGAAATTTAATAACAAAAGGCAGTACCGACCTAAGAAAAAATTATCAAAATGTAAATGTTATAATTGTGGAAAACTAGGACATTTAGCAAAAGATTGTAAAATACCTAAAAATCAAAGAGCTAAGCAAGTATTAGAAATAAAAATAAACAACGAAGAATACGTACAAATGGAATACATAGACTATGAATTAGAAAGTAATGATAGTATATATGAATTATCAGAAAATGAATTAGAAAATGAATCAATACTAGAATCAGATAACGAAGACAATGAATTAACATATGACTGAAAAAGAAATAAATATAATTGTAACGACCCGGCCCGTCGTTACGGGAATTTCTACCCCGTTACCTTGCATTTACATATATTATGCTTTTATATAAGTGTTAGAACCTATCGGGTGAGTTAGGAGTGAATTGAATTGAAAATGAAGCAAATGGCATGTTTGAAGTAAGTTTGAATATGGAAAGTCAACCTAGAGTTGACTATTGAGTTAGAGTGCTCAGAATCAGATTCTGATGATTCGACTAGTTTCGGGGGATCATTTATGACTTAGGAGAGCAATCGGAATTGAATTTGGAGGTCCGGTGTAGTTTTAGGCTTGAATTGGCTAAGGTTGAATTTTGGCGAAATCCGAACGGTAGGTGAGATTTTGATCCGGGAGTCGGAATGGAATTTCGACAGTTGCAGTAGCTCCGTTAGGTGATTTTGGATATGACTGCAAATTTTCTGGTCATTCGGACGTCGTTTGGTCAGGTTTTTGATTGAATGAGCAATTCGGAAATTTTGAAGAAACTTAGGCTTGAATCCGTGTGTAATTGGTGATTTTGATGTTTAGGATGGTGTTTTTATGATTGAAACAAGTTCGTATCGTGTTTTGGAGTATGTTGGTGGTTTTTGTTGAGGTCCCGGGGGCCTCGGGGTGAATCCGGACCATCATCCGGCATTTTGAAGCAAGGAAAAGTCTGCTGTAAATTGCAGATCTCTAGGCAGGATTTTAGCCTTCGCGTTCGCGAGGGCAAGGCCCGCGTTCGTGAAGGCCAGGCAGGGCAATGCATCGCGTTCGCGATGCAGATGGCCACGTTCGCGTAGAAGAAATCCGGCGGCTGGGAGAATTGAACTTCGCGGACGCGTGATAGGGCGTCGCGTTCGCGATGAAGTAATCGAACAGGCCATCGCATTCGCGTGAGAGACATCGCGAACGCGTAGAGTGAAATTCCCAGGCAGTGAGTTTAATTGCAGAACAGAGGGCTCGCGAGTTTCACACCCCAAAACACCATTTTTGAGCCCTAGAGAGAAGAGATCACGGGAAAACGCTGGGAAATCATCGGGTATTCATCGGAGGTAAGTTTCTTGACTCAAAAACATCATTTTATGGTAGAATTAACATCAATCTTCATGAGTTTGGGTAGAAATTGTGAAGGATTGTGGCCTAGATATTGAAAACGAAAATTTGGGTTTTGAAAGGCCAATCGAACTCCGATTTTGGTAAATTTTATATGTATGGACTCGTGGCGAGAAGAGGGTTCTGGAAATATGAGTTTCGAAATTATTCGAGATGTGGGCCCGGGGCTCGAGTTTTGCAAATTTCGTGATTTTTGCTATTTTTCGATTTCTTTCGATTGGGTTATGTTCCATTAGCCTATTTTGAAATATTTGTAGTGATTTTGACTAGTTTTGAAGTGTGTGGATTCCGGTTCGAGGAGCTAAGGTGTCGCGGGCATGAGTTTTCGTCGGTTCGAGGTGGGCAATACTTGTAAATGATGTCCTGAGGGTAAGTAAACCCCGGACTTGCACATCTTAGTGCTGTGTTGAGTTGACTTGCATGCCGGATAACGGGCGTGGGGTAGAGCACCATTGGGGATTGTGACTTGGTCCGTCCCGCGTAATAAATAATAACACCTAATTGTTGAAATGAATTGGACTAATTATCATGCTTGGGCTTCGTGCCGATTATTGGAATCCTTCAGGGATTGGTATAATTGTCTTGATAACACTGTGCATATTTTATTCTAAATTTAAGGTTTTAAATGGTATTTTGCTATTCATCATTTTTATAAGGTTATGAAAAACTTGAACAAGGTCTTAATAATATTTTTTTAGCTGTGAGCTAATATGATATTGTTGCCCGTAGGGCTTTCTTGACTATTTGTTAGACTGTTTGGGACCGAAGGCCATATGTTGGGGCATGACAATTTATGTGAGCATATGCATACACATGCATGGATAGGACTGCACGCCGCAGTGGTATACGGATCGGACTGCGTGCCGCACCAGGTGTGATATTAATATTGTGCTTGGGCTGTAGGAGCCCCTCCGGAGTCTGAACCCCCACAGTGAGCACGGACACCCAAATTGGATCGGGCTACACGCCGTAGCGGTCATATGCATTGCATTGCATACATACATTGGTTTACGTGTACTACATGGCATAACATTTAGCACTCATACGTTACTGGCACACATGCATTAGTTGCCTTATTGACCAGATCTCCTGGTGTAAATTTATAAGGAGTGCTGAGCCCGAGGGGCTGATTTGAGTGCGGACGTGCACTACTTGAGATTGTATCCAGATATTGGTATATTATCATGAAAGAAAGTAGCTAAAAATTGAGATTTCTAATAATCTATTCACATATGCTGGAAAGGAATAAAAAGATAGTTCTGTAATGTGTAGCATGAGATAGTGCCTTGCGTGGTTTTCTCCCCTTCAGCATTATTTACTTTTATTACCGCTGAGTTGGAAGTACTCACACCCGACTCCCCTGCACCTTGTGTGCAGATCCAGGTACATCATAGTAGAGCTGATTCTATTGCAGCTCGGGAGAGCTTTTGGACAGTCGAGGTAGCTGCCAGCGTTTGCAAGACCTGATTCTCCAGTTTGTCTATATTTTTGTTCTGACCATCCCACACTTGTGCACAGTTATATTCGCTATTTATACTTTGTATACTCTGTAGAGGCTCATGACTCTTGACCCTTCGGTCTATGGGAGTTGGTATGCGTTAGGACTTGGTTCCCCTGTTTCGATATATCCATCACTGTTATTTTACAATTGTTATGCTTAAATGGGATAAGGCGAGCTCATAGCTCTATGATTGTTGTTGATTGGTCGGGCTGTTCTAGCAGTGTGCTGGGCGCCATCACGACCGGATTTGGGGTCGTGACAGGTTGGTATTAGAGCCTCGGTTTACTAGGCCTCAGGAGTCTTGAGCCAGTTAGTATAGTCCTGTGGATCGGTACGAGGACGCCTGTACTTATCCTTGGGAGGCTGCGAATCTTTAGGAAACACTTCACACTTCTTGGAATTCTTATCGTGCGTACTTGATTCAGCTTGAGATATACTTTTTGAAAATTTTTCCACACGTTTGTGTACGCATCGAGCGCTCAATAGTATAATTGCCTTATGGCTTGTGATTTCCCCAATCGAGGGGCGAGATATAATCTCTGTGATTTCATGTTGGGCCAGTCGGGATGACTTGAGGCTGGACCTTGTCTATGACTTGAGCATCGAGGTGCTAATTTTGTGAGTGGTGGCAATAGATAATGGATTGAGGGTTTGAAACCCCGTATTTGCACTATACAGTGCTATGCTGAGATGGTACACGCGTCATGTGACGAGCGTGGTGATATTGTGACTGTGGATTTGGACTTGATCCTTCCCGATTGATAGATTACTGTGTATAATGACTGAGACTGGGCTTATATCTATGTATTTGGGCTAGTAGCCATGTTTGGGGCCTTGTGCCGATCTGTAGAGTATTAGGGAGGATTACTAATGGATGAGTTGTTAATTGTTCGACTCCTATCTAATATGTTGTGTAGCCCCGAGCTATGGGCGTGGTGAATATCTACCATATCTCTTAATTGGAAGGTAAAGTGCCTTATGTGTAATGAAACGAGTTCAAACTCAGGAAGACTAAAGTGATTATGCTATGTGTATCCTGGTGGAAGGTATTGTGCTGAAATGATATATTGGGGAAAAGTAGGGGGGTTGATTCTCATGTGTAATTGAAAGGTATTTGATATGTGTTATAATTCAAGCAAGTACAATGCATGTTCATGTAACAATTATGATAATATGATTCGCATAGTATTGAGATTTAATGTTGTTGAAACACATTGTGATATCTTGTTGAGTTGTGGAAGTATTGTTAGAATGGTTTGGTGATTCTCTGGCAGGTGGATAGGCCAATTTACAAAGGAAGCTCTGCCGAAATTTATGGAAAATTTGGGACTTAGAAAAGATTTTTGTCACCTAAAGAGTGGGCGTAACTGTTGTGTGCGAATGAATGCAAGAATTGCAAAAGAATTAATATTTCTGATGTTTCGAACCTCCGCTGAAGCTTGTAAATGACTTGAGTTTAATCTAACTAGAACTTTGTTGCATCATTTGAGTAAGAAGGCTATGAGTGGCTAAAGGTTCTTTGATGTATGACTCCGAGCTAAGTTGGGGAGGTTGTTATTGATTAATTGACTGCACTGTCGTGTGCTGTGTTGGCTCTGTCTCTAGGTATGTTGGGAAATTTTGATAAAGGTTATGGTGCTTCGTAGATATGAAGAAATACTAGGATGTTGTGAACTTATGTTGGTTAAGAATGTTTGGTGTATAGAAAAGAAAGATAGCTAATTGGATCTGTATGTAATCATGTTTTGCGATGTCAGAATTCTAACAAGGCACGAGTGGTTCTGTTCAATAAGACAGTTGAATTATAACTGAATAAGGGTGAATGACGCCCAAGAATGGTTTGCAATGTTCAAGATTTTGCTTGTAACAGTCAGGTGCCTTAAGATTGTGTATGTGGCTTAAGATGGCGGTTTCGTTAGAAAAGATCAAGGCTTGTGTTATATCATGTGAATGATGGGATTCTACATATCCGCATTGGGAAGTAATGATAACAATTTAAAAATCGCGGGAAGTTCATCAAAATAAAGTGTGGTGGAATGTGGTACTTCTGGGAACACTGAGAGAGTATTCAGTGGCCTATGGGTCTTAGACCGTGTGGTCTTGTGTACGAGTCTTGTGTGGTAAAAAGGGGTTGAGGCATTGTCGTGCTACAGTAAAGACTGATATGAAATTAGAGATGAATCAGAAAGGAAACTGGGTAAATGGAACAACTTGTTAATAAACCAGAATGGTATAAAAAGGGAATACGATTGATTCCTGGTATGTGGTTGAAGTAATGAGTCTTGCAAACATTGTACAGCAAAGCTCTTGAGTGCTAGCAGTTGTGTAACTTGATATGGGTATAAGGACTCAGTCCTGGCAGTTAAACTTATGCAATGAATGGGAAGAAATAGTTTGTGATGTGTTTTATCATGGTTTGAAAATGAGTATATTCTTGTCGGTATGCGAAGCGTGGAATGTGTAATGAGTTTTTTTCTTCTATATGGGATCACGAAATTCCTTGACTAGTGGAGTGCGCCGATGTTTGAGGCGGAGGAAAGGGATATGAATTTCCATGTTGTCTTAGTGTAATATGGTATACACGAAGTGTTATGGAAAGTTGATAATGGAATATTCAAGGTTTTGAGACCAGTTCATAATATATGGGAAGTCAATAAATTTATTAAGCAGCACGGACAGCTGCAGGTGAATTAAGAATCGATCTTTCTAATGATTTAAGAAAATGGTACTACTATACTCGTAATTTGGCAGGGAATATGGTCCAAAAAGAGCCAGGTAATATAACCGGATAATATTTAGTGGTGTGGTGGTATCCTCTTGTTAGATTGACATTGGTGATTGAGTTGTAAATGGCATAAGGAAATTTCTGAATTGCTTTCGTAGTATGAATGGATGCTTGATGTGCGTTATGTATTCGTACGGTGGAATACAGAATCAGGCATATTGATTTATGTGTTATATATGTGTAGGAGACTTGAAGTTCTCGTTAATCCGCCTATGCAGTGGTTGTATATCGTGTGCATCGGCACCGTTTTGTGATTATTGGAAATCGGAAGCCCTAGAGGCTCTCTCTTAACTTGATAAGACGAATTCGGATTATGATACTTGATTGCTGACTGATTGTCATGGGTCAGATTGTCTAGACTAATGTGATATGGGCTATGTCGGAAAATGGCACAAATTGCGTAGCAGAGAACATCAGAGTATGCTCCAACAGAGTAGTTGTACACAGGACCAGCGGACGGCTGGTAGGCATTGCTTTGTCCGTTGGACCTTAGGGGCGGATGTTAGTGTAGAGGTATCCACCATTGATTCAGTTCCAGTATTGAGAAACGTTGTCAGATGCGTTTCATGTGGCCGAGCTTGAGGCTATAGATATATGTTTGCTGTAATGAGAAAATTCGACTCGATATGTTTTTCCTTTTTGCGAGATTTATGCGTGGATCGGGTGGCACGCCGCCATGGGTTATTTGGATTGGGTGGCACGCCGCCACAGGTATGGTATCCGGATCGGGTGGCACGCCGCCACGGGTATGTCGTTGGAGCGGGTTGCACGCCGCAACAGAATATTGTGAAAATATAGTTAGTTATATGCTACCTGGTATACAATACTTCCTCGCTTCTGAGGAAAAGACCGTTTTGAGTATCGCTTGGCGAATGGCATATCGGTTGTGTCCTTTCAGGATTTAATAGCATACGTTAATTGTTTCACCGTGGGTGAGGTTGATTGCTTGGGTTCAAGACCTAGATCCGTGCGTGGCTAACCGTTTTGAGCTTAGTGGCTTGAGGTGCTTCATGAGTAATAGTGTTTGGATAGAATCACGAATCGTGGCAAGGCCACGTGATGTTATGACCTCTCGAGGAGGATTCAGGTACTCTATTTCTATAATGCGAGACGCGATCTCAGTTCTATGTTATGATGGCACGGAGGAACTGAATTGCAACTCTATTTGCTGGAGACAGTTGTCATGATTTGAGCTGTCATGATTCGAGTGTGTGCAGACGTTTCTATTGGAGCCTATGTTGTGCTCGTCGCGGCTTAGGCCAGTGTTCAGGTGTCATATTACCAGTGTGGTGTGTTATAATCGAAATGATCGCTTGAGTCATTAATGAGTACGAGCATATATGATCTTAGCTTGTTAGAAAGGTAAAAATCAAGGTTTGGCTCCGAAACCTATTGTAGTATCAGTTTTAAAAGGGAAATAGATTCACGAATGGTTAACCTGAGAGATGGGTTCGGTATATCATGTGCTTCAGCTGTCGTGAGCAGGATATGGAGGTGTTGGAATAAGACTCTATCTAATGAAAGAGGTTTCCAACTAGTATTTGGTTATTGTGGCCAGTTGTTGTGATTATAGACTATCGTCTCAAGTGATTGGGTTGTTGATACATCATAAGATCTCACCCGGAGTGGTAAGTATGGTTATTGTAGTGAACTCGAGTGTATCCTGAGTATAGGCATGGGATTAGCATTTGGTATATGATTTCGGAAAGTGCAATGTGGTTTATGGTTCAGATGGTCTGTAAGATTTCAACTATATGGTGTTTTCGGACTTATGTGAGCTAGGGTGACGTGCGATCGCCCGAATATATGCTTGGTAGGTTCATTCAGCTATTGGGTTGCTTCTAGTAAAACTCTGAGTCCGCTCGAGGACGAGCGTTTGTTTAAGTTGGGGAGAATGTAACGACCCGGCCCGTCGTTATGGGAATTTCTACCACGTTACCTTGCATTTACATATATTATGCTTTTATATCAGTGTTAGAACCTATCGGGTGAGTTGGGAGTGAATTGAATTGAAAATGAAGCAAATGGCATGTTTG
Organism: Nicotiana noctiflora; assembly: GCA_032618575.1. Lineage (NCBI taxonomy): Eukaryota > Viridiplantae > Streptophyta > Magnoliopsida > Solanales > Solanaceae > Nicotiana > Nicotiana noctiflora. The sequence continues at coordinate 9,764 of JASVEL010001820.1, forward strand.
AAGTAAGTTCGAATATGGAAAGTCAACCTAGAGTTGACTATCTAGTTAGAGTGCTCGGAATCATATTCTGATGATTCGACTAGTTTCGGGGGATCATTTATGACTTAGGAGAGCAATCGGAATTGAATTTGGAGGTCCGGTGTAGTTTTAGGCTTGAATTGGCTAAGGTTGAATTTTGGCGAAATCCGAACGGTAGGTGAGATTTTGATCCGGGAGTCGGAATGGAATTCCGACAGTTGCAGTAGCTCCGTTAGGTGATTTTGGATATGCCTGCAAATTTTCAGGTCATTCGGACGTCGTTTGGTCGGGTTTTTGATTGAATGAGAAATTCGGAAATTTTGAAGAAACTTAGGCTTGAATCCGTGTGTAATTGGTGATTTTGATGTTTAGGATGGTGTTTTTATGATTGGAACAAGTTCGTATCGTGTTTTGGAGTATGTTGGTGGTTTTTGTTGGGGTCTCGGGGGCCTCGGGGTGAATCCGGACCATCATCCGGCATTTTGAAGCAAGGAAAAGTCTGATGTAAATTGCAGATCTCTGGGCAGGATTTTAGCCTTCGCGTTCGCGAGGGCAAGGCCCGCGTTCGCGAAGGCCAGGCAGGGCAATGCATAGCGTTCGCGTGGGAGAAGGCCGCGTTCGCGAAGGTGAAACAAGCGAAGCCTCGCGTTCGTACTTCGCCGACGCGTGATAGGGCGTCGCGTTCGCGATGAAGTAATCAAACAGGCCATCGCGTTCGCGTGAGAGACATCGCGAACGCGTAGAGTTAAATTCCCAGGCAGTGAGTTTAATTGCAGAACAGAGGGCTCGCGGGTTTCACACCCCAAAACACCATTTTTGAGCCTTAGAGAGAAGAGATCACGGGAAAACGCTGGGAAATCATCGGGTATTCATCGGAGGTAAGTTTCTTGACTCAAAAACATCATTTTGTGGTAGAATTAACATCAATCTTCATGAATTTGGGTAGAAATTGTGAAGGATTGTGGCCTAGATATTGAAAACGAAAATTTGGGTTTTGAAAGGCCAATCGAATTCCGATTTTGGTAAATTTTATATGTATGGACTCGTGGCGAGACAAGGGTTCTGGAAATATGAGTTTTGAAATTTTTCGAGATGTGGGCCCGGGGTTCGGGTTTTGCAAATTTCGTGATTTTTGATATTTTTCGAGTTCTTTCGATTGGGTTATGTTCCATTAGCCTATTTTGACATATTTGTACCGATTTTGACTAGTTTTGACGTGCGTGGATGCCGGTTCGAGGAGCTAAGGTGTCTCAGGCATGAGCTTTCGTCGGTTCGAGGTGGGTAATACTTGTAAATGATGTCCCGAGGGTTAGTAAACCCCGGACTTGCACATCTTAGTGCCGTGTTGAGGTGACTTGCACGCCGGATAACGGGCGTGGGGTAGAGCACCATTGGGGATTGTGACTTGGTCCGTCCCGCGTAATAAATAATAACACCTAATTGTTGAAATGAATTGGACTAATTATCATGCTTGGGTTTCGTGCCGATTATTTGAATCCTTCAGGGATTGGTATCATTGTCTTGATAACAATGTGCATATTTTTATCTAAATTTAAGGTTTTAAATGGTATTTTGCTATTCAGCATTTTTATAAGGTTATGAAAAACTTGAACAAGGTCTTAATAACATTTTTTTAGCCGTGAGCTAATATGATATTGTTGCCCGTAGGGCTTTCTTGATTATTTGCTAGACTGATTGGGGCCGAGGGCCATATGTTAGGGCATGAAATTTTATGTGAGCATATGCATACACATGCATGGATCGGACCGCACGCCGCAGTGGTATACGGATCGGGCTGCGCGCCGCAGCAGGTGTGATATTAATATTGTGCTTGGGCTGTAGGAGCCCCTCCGGAGTCTGAACCCCCAGAGTGAGCACGGGTACCCAAATTGGATCGGGCTACACGCCGTAGCGGTCATATGCATTGCATGGCATACATACATTGGTTTACGTGTACTACGTGGCATAACATTTAGCACTCATACATTACGGGCACACATGCATTATTTGCCTTATTGACCAGATCTCCTGGTGGAAATTGTCAAGGAGTGTTGAGCCCGAGAGGCTGATTTGAGTGCGGACTTGCACCGCTTGAGATTGTATCCAGGTATTGGTATATTATCATGAAAGAAAGTAGCTAAAAATTGAGATTTCTAATAATCTATTCACATATGCTCTGGAAAGGAATAAAAAGATAGTTATGTAATGTGTAGCATGAGATAGTGCCTTGCGTGGTTTTCTCCCTTTCAGTATTATTTACTTTTATTACTGCTGAGTTGGAAGTACTCACACCCGACTCCCTGCACCTTGTGTGCAGATCCAGGTACATCACAGCAGAGCTGATTCTATTGCAGCTCAGTAGTGCTTTTGGACAGTCGAGGTAGCTGCCAGCGTTCGCAGGACCTGATTCTCCAGTTTGTCTATATTTTTGTTCCGACCATCCCACACTTGTGCACAGTTATATTTACTACTTATACTTTGTATACTCTATAGAGGCTCATGACTCTTGACACTTCGGTCTATGGGAGTTGGTATGCGTTGGGACATGGTTCCCTTGTTTCGATATATACATCACTGTTATTTTACAATTGTTATGCTTAAATGGGATAAGGCGAGCTCATAGCTCTATGATTGTTGTTGTTTGGTCGGGCTGGCCTAGCAGTGTGCTGGTCGCCATCACGACCGGATTTGGGGTCGTGACAATAATAACCCAAGAAGAATACCAAGATGAAGAATCTACGGAACAAAAAGTAATATTTGATGAAAATATATTTGAACAAATAAAAGGAAAAGAATTAGACTTAAGTGTAGAAATAATATTAGATATACCAAAAATGAAAAATTGGTTCAAAAGAAGTAAAGAAGAATTCTATATAATTAGCCAAAGAGAACATATAATAGATTGTAAATACACCAAAGGAAAAGCTAAAATACCAATAATAAATAAACGTATAATAAATAAAGAAATACAGGATATAAGAGCAAAAAACCCAATTAATATGTACATCTAGGAGGAACAGAAATATTAATAAAAGCATATTTTAGAGAAGGGATAGATACACCAATAGAAATTTATCTAGCAGATGATAGAATTATACAACCTATAGAAAAAAGTATAATAAGTGCAGTACGAGAAAATTTGATATACCAAAAATTTAAGTTCATAATTAGTGCTAACTACTCAGTAGCAATAAATGATAAAAATATAGACAAATCACTTGTATTATACTGGAAAATATCAGGAATAGAATTAACCCCAGGTAGTAAGATATTTACCGCAAGATGTAAAAACTTATATATATTAACAACTAAACATAAGATAATGGCAAGAAATAAAATAAACAAAATAAAGATAGAAAATCCTTTTGAAAGAATAGTTACAGTTATAGATAACAATGAATATAGTTATAATGAATTAGACATAGAAGAAGATTTAGACATAGTAAAAGAAAGATTAAGCACATCAAAAAGATGAAGTTTTGAAGTAGGACAAACATCATCAAATAAAACAAGCACATCAGATAAGGTAGGATATAAAATACCTAAACTTATAGAGCAATTACCAGGAGAAATAAGACATCATCATTATTACATAACAGGAGTAATGAATGGAAGAAAATACTTAATACTAATAAATATAGGACAAGAAGAAAACTATATAACAAGAGAATTAATCACAGAAGATGAGATACTAACTAGTGAAAAATTATACCCCGAATTACCTAAAGGAATGATAACTAGTGAAGAAATAGCAGAAAAAGAAATAATTATAGGAGGAATAATTATGATAATAAGATTTAAAATATACCAAGGAGATAAAAATATTATTGTCACTACCCTAGTTCACCAATCGTGAACATGTCGTGATGGCACCCAGTCCCCACGACTAGGTAAGCCTAATTCGTTGCGGAATATACAAGCTATGAACACTTAAATAAGAAACAGCGGAAAAATAGCATAAAAAGATATGTAATCCGTGCCGCGTGGCACATACATCCGTCAACACACTGTATAAAACACTACCAAGATCCGGAATCTCACGGGTAACATAGACTAAAGAGAATACACAACTGTGGCTCTACGTGTAAAGAGTATCTAACAACGAAAAAGGAAAAATGTCAACTAATACTATCAGAATAGAAGGAAAGCCTCCGGATCCGCGGACGTAGCAGATCATACATCGAGGTCTCCCTAAAAGCTGCAGAATCACCTAGTATGAGCCTGTCCTGATGTACCTGGATCTGCACAACAAAAGTGTGCAGAAGAGTAGCATGAGTACACCACAGCGGTACTCAGTAAGTGCCAAGCCTAACCTCGACGGAGTAGTGACGAGGAAGGTCAGGGCCCTACTGAGAAAACAATAATATAATGATGATAACAATAATAAGCAGTTTAAATGATAATAATTCCGAAATAACAACAATAAAATGATTACAGCAACCGTCTACAATTAAGCTAACAACAAGTAACCAACTCAATAAAAAAAGTCCAGGACCTGTGGGAATTGAACCCACAGTCCCATTGACAGTACCCATGGGTCTCGGGGAATCGAACCCGCAGCCCATGTCTCAGTAAATCTCAGGATCTCCGGGAATCGAACCCGCAGTCCACATCTCAATAAATCTCAGGATCTCCGGGAATCGAACCCGCAGTCCACATCTCAATAAATCTCAGGATCTCCGGGAATCGAACCCGCAGTCCACATCTCAATAAATCTGAGGATCTCCGGGAATCGAACCCGCAGTCCACATCTCAATAAATCTCAGCATCTCCGGGAATCGAACCCGCAGTCCACATCTCAATAAATCTTAGGATCTCCGGGAATCAAACTCGCAGTCCACAACAGTATCATTTCGCGGCTCTGGGAATCGAACCCACAGCCCTGGGATCTTCGGGAATTGAACCCGCAGTCCACAACCACAGCAATTAAAGAAAATACACAGAGAGAATATAATATGCTTAACTAGAATTTCACCGGTAAATAGTGCCAATAATTATCAAGAAGCTCAAGTAAGACAATTACGCAACTAGACAGTTAAATACTACCTAATCATGTTTTCTAACTACTACCGGGTAAGAATATCGAATTAACAATTAAAAGCAGGAATATCACTCATCGAACATTTTAAGTAAAGTATGTGTTCAACAACCAGCGCATGTACACGCCCGTCACCTCGCGTACAAGGCATTTAAGCTATCACATAATATCCTAGGGGTGAAAGTTCCCCCACACGAGGTTAGACAAGCTACTTACCTCAATTCTGGTACAAAACCGCTAAGAAATAACCCTCTTGCCGCGAATGTCGGCCTCCACAAGTGTAGTATCCGATAAAAATCAATAGAATCACATCAAAATAGGCCAATTGGGCATTACCCAATCAAAACAACTCAAAATACACCAAAACCCACAAGTTGCCAAAACTCGACTTTCGGTATGCTTATCGAAAAATCACAAAAGTTATGTATTCGGGTTCCTTATCTCAATACGAGTCCGTGCATATAAAATTTATCGAAATCGGACTCCGTTTGCCCATTCAAATCAGAGATTTCCTAAATTTTAGGCCTATGGTTCAAACCCACCTTTAATCTCCCATTTTCAGTGAAATAATCGAGGATTACATGATAAACTAACGAAGTAAGGTCAAGAAACTTACCCCCGATGATTTCCCGATGATATCCCAGCGTTTCCCCTTCGAAATCCTCTCTTGGAGCTCAAAAATGGCGTGTTTGTGTTTGGGGGTCGCGGTTGTTATGTTCTGAACTTAAGCTCACTGCCAGACCACATTACTCATCGTGTTCGCGATGAGCTTCACATGTTCGCGATGATCAGCCCAAACTTCTTCTACGCGAACGTGAAGTGATTCACGCGTCCGCGATGACCTGCAAAAATTACCCCTCGCGAACGCGACGCTCCCTACGCGTTCGCGAAGAACAACCTTCCAACCGACCAGCTTTTCCTCTACGCGTACGCGACACCTGGGACGCGAACGCGTTGCTTCCTCTTTTTCCTTCTACGCGAACGCGACTCAAGGGACGCGAACGCGATGCTTAGCCCTGCCATGCCTACGCGAACGCGACCATTTCCACGCGAACGCGAAGGCTTAAAGTCTGCTGCACTGCTGCTGCATTTTCTGCAGAATTTTCCAAGTTCCAAATGCCCGTTTGATGGTCCGAATTCATCCCAAGGCCCTCGGGACCCCAACGAAAACCACCAATATACTCCAAAACATGATGCGAACTTGTTCAAATCATAAAAACACATCTAATAACATCAAAACCCATAATTCACATCGAATTCAAGCCTAAATATCTTAAAACTTTCCGAATTGCACATTCGATCTAAAACCCAACCAAACGATGCCCGAATGACCTAAATATTTGTGAACATATCCAAAATCACATAACGAAGCTACAAAAATTATCGGAATTCCATTCCGACCCCCGGATCAAAATATCACCTATCGTTCGAATTCGCCAAAATTTCAAACTTCGGCATTTCAAGCCTAATTGAGCTACGGACCTCCAAAATACATTCCAAACGCGCTCCCAACCCCGAAATCACCTAACAGAGCTAATGGAACCATCAGATTTCCATTCTGAGGTCGTCTTAACACAGTTCCGATTACAAACCATTTTCTAACCTTAAAGCTCTCATTTAGGGACTAAGTGTCCCAAAATACTCCAAATTTCAGTACCGACTCTCCCGGCAAACCACAATAGCATAAATGAACTTAGGGGAACAGTTAAATTGGGGATTGGGGCGTAATTTTCTAAAACGACCGGCCGGGTCGTGTCACGACCCCAAATCCGGTCGTGATGGCGCCCAGCACATTGCTAAGCCAGCCTGACCAATCAATATCAACAACGGAGCTAGAAGCTCTCTTGAACCCATTTAAGCATTTCAAAATATGAAACAATAGTAATATTTATACCAACAGCGGGGAGACCAAGTCCCAAAATATACTAACTCCCATAGACCAAGGGTCAAGAGTCATGAGCCTCTACTGAACGTAAGTGTATAAAGGTTTACAAAAGAAATACCAAGTGCGGAAAGAAATGTCAATACAAAATCAAAAGACAGTAGGAAGGAATATCGGGTCCTGCGGACTCTGCAGCTACCTCGTATATCCCACAGACGTCGCCTCGCACAGCTACTGGATCACTGCTGAGAGGTACCTGGATCTGCACACAAGGTGCAGGGAGTAAAATGAGTACTGCCAGACTCAGTGGTAATAAACGAGGGTAAGACAGCGCAGATAAGAAATCCGCAATAAAACACTATGTAAAGCTATAATCGGCTACCCTGTCATAGAATCAATATTCACTGTACCTGTTCCAACAAATACCAATAAATAGCATAACAGCTAGCAGATGTAGCTAAATGCAATGCAATGCATGATATGACCGCTACGACGCGTAGCCCGACTCCAATTTTGGGTACCCGTGCTCACCGTGGGGGTTCAGACTCCGGAGGGGCTCCTACAGCCCAAGCACATCTCATAGAGATATTCTCCCTGCGGCGTGCAGTCCGATCCAACATATATCCTGCTGCGGCGCGCAACCCGATCCACTACTAGTCAGCTAATATGCAGATACAGCCTCGCAGGCTCAAAAGTAGTTTTTGAAAACTCTTTTATCATTTTTCAGTTGGAAAACAGTAATATCAAGTTCCGGAGATTGGAATTAGCATAATAACAGAAATAGCTGCGGACTAGTAGTAAACTAGCATGTCTATATGATAAGACAATGATAACGATCCTCGCGGGATCCAATAATTGGCTCACGGCCCACAAGTATACTCAACCGCCCAAGAAGGGGGTTCAACGGCTCGAGAATAGCCAATAATACAGTATCAACGGGTCGGACTAATATATAGTCTCCAGTTCATGATCGACCCCGCACTCTCAAGAGTGTGCGTGTCTCGCCGCTATACAGCGTCACAAAGTGGTATACCGGGGTTTCGAACCCGCCGGTCATCACCCACATCTATTACTCACCTCAATACGGCGCGACGACTACTCCGCAATGCCCTTGCCACGAGAATCAAGCTCCGCACGCGTAGAATCTGATCAAATACAGTAAAAATACAACAAATTAGGCCAATGGGACGACACCCAATCAATATAACTCCATTTACATCGAAATTCCCAAAGTTGTCAAAACCCGACTTTCGGTACGCTTGCCGAAAAATTACAAAAGTCTTATATTCGGAACCCTCATTTCGATACGAGTCTAAGCATATCAATTTTACCAAATTCGGACTCCTTTTGGCCATTCAAAACCTTGATTTTCTAAAGTTCAAGCCTAGGGCTAAATCCTCCATAAATTACCCCAAATTCCTCCATTTTCATGATATAATTGCATAATATTACCAATACTAATCATAGTTTAAGTCCATAGTTGATTACCCGATGATTTCCCTTGAGTTTCTCTCCAAAATCGCCCAAATCGCCTCTAAAGCCGAGACCCAAATGTGTGAAATGTTCTGAATTTTTTTCTAACTTCTGATACACTTAACTCACAGCGATTTTCGCTTCTGCGGATAAAATTCCGCTCCTACGAGTCCGTATCCGCGACCAAAGGGTCGCTTCAGCGATTCCAAGCCTAGCCGGCCAATTCCGCTTCTGCGAGAAAAGGACCGCTTGTGCGCGTCTGCTTCCGCGATTGATCCGCCGCTTCTGCGAAAACTCCCGCTTCTGCGCACCAGAGTCCGCTCCTGCGGACTCGCCCAGGCGGTCAATAATCCGCTTCTGCGGACCTTCCCATTTTCCATCTAGTCCGCTTCTGCGATCACTGGCTCGCACCAGCGATGCCGCTTCAGCGGAAAGGAGTCCGCTTCTGCGGTGCCAAGCGCTCCTGCGCTCCTCAGTCCGCTCCTGCGGACTCGCCTCCGCGCCCAGCTTTTCCGCAGGGGCGAAAATGACAGAACTAGAACTCTTCAACCTGCAATTTCCATGATTTTCTTCCGTTTAACCATCCGAAAACACCCCGAGGCCCCCGGGACCCCATCCAAACACACCAACACCTTCTAATACCTTATTCAAACTTGCTCAAATCCTCAAAACACGTCTAACAACATCAAAACCCATAATTCGTATCGAATTCAAGCCTAAATTCCTTAAAACATTCCGATTTACACAATCAATCAAAAACCCGACCAAACGACGTACGAATGACCTGAAATTTTGCAGGCACATCCAAAATCACCTAACGGAGCTACTGCAACTGTCGGAATTCCATTCCGACCCCCGGATCAAAATCTCACCTACCGTTCGGATTTCGCCAAAATTCAACCTTAGCCAATTCAAGCCTATTTCTACATCGGGCCTCCAAATTCAATTTCGATCGCTCCCCTAAGTCACAAATCACCTCCCGGAACTAACCGAATCATCGAATCCGATTCCGAGCCCTCTATCTAAATAGTCAACTCCGGGTTGATTTTCCTTATTCAAGTTTCATTCACAAAGGCTATATGCCTCATTTTCAATCCAATTCACTCCTAACTCACCCGATAGACTTTAACACCGATATAAAAGCATAAAACATACAATTTCAACATAACGGGGTGGTAATTCCCGTGACGACGGGCCGGGTCGTCACATTCTCCCCCTCTTAAGCAAACGCTCGTCCTCGAGCGGGTCAAGAAACATACCTGAAGTCTCAAACAAGTGAGGATATCTGCTCCTCATCTCCCGCTCGATCTCCCAAGTGGCATCCTCCACGGGTCGACCTCTCCACTGAACCTTAACTGATGCAATCTCCTTAGACCTCAATTTTCTCACCCGACGTCCCAAAATGGCAATAGGCTCCACATCATAGGATAGATCACCATCAAGCTGAATGGTACCGAAATCTAATACATGAGACGGATCTCCAATGTACTTCCGGAGCATGGACACATGGAATACCGGATGAACGCTGGATAAGCCGGGCGGCAAGGCTAACTCATATGCCACCTCTCCAACTCTCTCGAGTATCTCAAAAGGACCAATGTACCCGGGACTCAACTTTCCTTTCTTCCCAAACCTCATAGCACCCTTCATAGGTGAAACCTTCAACAATACTCGTCACCAACCATGAAAGACAACTCTCGAACTCTACGGTCCACATAACTCTTCCGACGAGACCGTGTTGTACGAAGCCTCTCCTCGGATCAACTTTGCTCTATCCGGAGCATCCCGGACTAACTCGGTCCCTATCAACCTATCCTCACCAGTGCTCAAACCATCCCACGGGGGATCTACACCGCCCGCCATACAATGCCTCATACGGGGCCATCTGAATACTCGACTGATAACTGTTGTTGTAGGCAAACTCGGCAAGTGGTAGGAACTCATCCCACGAACCACCAAAATCAATCACACAAGCTCGCAACATATCCTCCAAGATCTGAATAGTACGCTCAGACTGTCCGTCTGTCTGGGGGTGAAATGCCGTACTCAACTCAACCCGCGTACCCATCTCTCGCTGAAATGCTCTCCAAAACTGAGAAGTGAACTGAGTACCCCTGTCGGATATGATAGACACTGGAACTCCATGCAACCGAACAATCTCTCGAATAAAGATCGCTGCCAACCGCTCCGATGAGTAGGTAGTACTAACTGGAATGAAGTGAGCTGACTTGGTCAGTCTATCCACAATCACCCATACGGAATCAAACTTCCTCGCCGTCCGAGGGAGTCCAGTAACAAAGTCCATAGTGACCCTCTCCCATTTCCACTCAGGAATATCAATGCGCTGAAATACACCACCGGGCCTCTGATGCACGTACTTAACCTGCTGATAGTTGAGGCACCGTGATACATGTCCGACAATGTCCATTTTCATCTTTCTCCACCAATAGTGCTGTTTCAAATCTTGATACATCTTCGCGGCTCCCGGATGGATAGAATACCGCGAGCTATGGGCCTCCTCCAGAATCAACTCACGAAGGCCATCAACATTGGGCACACATATCCGGCCCTGCATCCTCAATACGCCGTCACTATCAATGGTGACATCTCTAGCATCATCATGCCGAACTCTGTCCCTCAGGACAGCCAAATGTGGATCATCATACCGGCGCTCACGAATACGATCATATAGAGATGACCGAGATACAACACAAGCCAATACCCTGCTGGGCTCCGAAATATCTAACCTCACTAGCCGATTGGCTAGCACCCGAACATCATAAGCAAATGGCCTCTCCTCAGCTGGAATATATGCCAAGCTCCCCATACTGACCGCCTTCCGGCTCAAAGCATCGGCCACCACATTGGCCTTCCCCGGATGATATAATATAGTGATGTCATAATCCTTAAGCAACTCAAGCCATCTCCGTTGTCTCAAATTAAGGTCTTTCTATTTGAACAAGTGCTGGAGACTACGATGGTCGGTATACACCTCACAAGACACACCATACAAATAGTGCCTCCAAATCTTCAAGGCATGAACAATGGCGGCTAGCTCCAAATCATGAACAGGATAGTTCTTCTCATGCGGCTTCAACTGCCGAGAAGCATAAGCAATTACCTTTCCTTCCTGTATTAATACACAACCTATCCCCACTCTCGAGGCATCACAATAAACGGTATATGAACCTGAAGCTGATGGCAGTACTAACACTGGAGCTGTGGTCAAAGCTGTCTTGAGCTTCTGAAAGCTCTCCTCGCACTCATCCGACCACACGAATGGTGCACCCTTCCGGGTCAATTTAGTCAATGAAGAAGCAATGGATGAAAATCCCTGAACAAACCGGCGATAATACCCCGCCAAGCCAAGAAAACTCCTGATCTCTGTAGCTGAGGTCGGTCTAGGCCAACTCTGCACCGCCTCTATCTTTTTCTGATCAACCTGAATACCATCACGAGACACCACATGTCCCAGAAATGCTACGGACTCGAGCCAAAACTCGCACTTGGAGAATTTAGCATATAGCTTCTCCTCTCTCAATCTCTGCAACACAATACTCAAATGCTGAGCATGCTCCTCCTGACTACGGGAGTAGACTAGAATGTCATCAATGAACACAATCACAAATGAATCCAAATAAGGCCCGAACACACTGTTCATCAGATGCATAAATGCTGCTGGGGCGTTGGTCAGCCCAAACGACATCACAAGGAACTCATAATGACCATATCGGGTCCTGAATGCAGTCTTCATAATATCCGAGTCCCTGATCTTCAGCTGATGATAGCCTGAACGAAGATCGATCTTAGAAAACACCCTCGCACCCTGTAACTGATCAAACAAATCATCTATGCGCGGTAGAGGGTACTTGTTCTTCACCGTCACTTTGTTCAATTGCCTATAATCAATACACATTCGCATGGAACCATCTTTCTTTTTAACAAATAATACCGGCGCACCCCACGGAGACACACTAGGACGGATGAAGCCCTTATCCAGAAGTTCTTGAAGCTGCTCTTTTAGTTCTTTCAACTCGGCTGGTGCCATTCGATAAGGAGGAATGGATATGGGCTGAGTGCCCGGCACCAAGTCAATGCCAAAATCAATATCCCTGTCCGGCGGCATGCCTGGCAGGTCTAAGGGGAATACATCTGGGAAATCCCTCACAACAGGTACAGAATCAATGCTAGGAGACTCAACTCCCACATCTCTCACAAAAGCTAAGTACGTTAAACACCCTTTTTCAACCATCTTCTGGGCCTTTAAGAACGAAATAACACTGCTAGGGACGAAATCGGTCGAACCCCGCCACTCAATCTGAGAAATACCAGGAATGGCCAACGTAACTGTCTTAGCATGACAGTGCAATATAGCATGATACGGAGACAACCAGTCCATACCTAATATAACATCAAAGTCCACCATCCCCAACAATAACAAATCTGCCTGGGTCTCCAGACCCCCAATAGATATAACACAGGATCTATAGACATGATCCACAACAATCGTATCACCCACGGGGGTGGATACATGAACAGGTAAATCAAGACTACCACGGGTCGCACCTAAATGACGTGCAAAATAAGAGGACACGTATGAATATGTGGACCCCGGATCAAATAGAACAGAGGCATCTCTCGGACAAACAGAAATGATACCCGTAATCACCGCATCGGAGGCAACCGCATCACGCCCGTCACGAAGTGCATAGAATCGCGCCCGGCCTCCACCGGATCTCTCCTCGCCCTCGGGGCGACCACGAGAAGACCGACCTCCACCTCTACTAGACCGAGATGGTGCCGAAGAGGAGGGCTGATCCCTCTGCTGAGTCCCGCCCCTACGTAGTCGAGGGCACTGTCTCCTCACGTGGCCAAACTCACCACACTCATAACATGCACCCGGTGCCGGAGAAGGGTACTGAAGGGAACCCCTAAGTGATGACTGACCCTGCTGAAATCCCTGTCGACCACGACCGTAAGAACCTCTGCTCTGTTCTGGGCGGCCTGAATGAGAAGGTCTAGATGAGCGACCTCTGCTCTGCTGGGAATGCCCTCTAGATGGAGCACCACTGAAACTACCGGAACCACGAGGCCTCTTGGCCTCTCGCTCCTCTCTCTCTCGGCGACGATCCGCCTCAATGGAGCGTGCCATATCAGCTACCTGCTCAAACGATGATGACAGAACTCGCTCGCTGGTCATAAGAATACGGATAGAGTAGTCGAGGCCATCAATGAACCTCCTGATCCTCTCCCTATCAGTGGGGATCATCCATGTGGCATGCCTAGCCAACTGAGTGAATCTAAGCTCATACTGAGTCACAGACATGTCGCCCTGAATCAACCACTCGAACCGGCGACGTAGCTCCTCGCGACGAGACCGAGGTACATATTTCTCTAGAAAGAGAGTAGAGAACTGCTGCCATGTGAGAGGTGCTGCTCTTGCAGGCCTACGCCTCTCAAACTCCTCCCACCAATCAAATGCGGGACCGGTGAACTGAAATGTAGTAAATGAAACTCCGCTGGACTCAAGAATACCAGCCGTACGCAGCATCTTCTGACACTTATCCAAGAAACCCTGGGCATCCTCGCCCTCAGCGCCACTGAAATGGGGTGGCTAAAGTCTACCAAATCTCTCAAGACGACGCTGCTCGTCATCGGGCATAACCTCAACCATATGCTCTGGAGCTGGAGCTGGTGTTGTTGGAGGAATAACCGGTGCAACCACCTGAGCGGGGACCGCCTCTGGCGTCTGAAGTCCCTGAACAACCGGCTCCGGTGTGCGAGCTGCAGGGGTCTGCTGACCACCCCCTGACTGAGATGTAGCTACAGTAGCGGTAGCTGAAACTACTTGAGCCAAACCGGAACACACTGATAATATCTGAGCAAGAGTCTCCTGAAGACTAGGGATAGCAATAGATATAGTCTGGCCCTGAACTGAGGCTGCTGGGGCATCAACCACTGGGGGCTGCTCCTGAACTGGTACAACAGGCGGGTCAGCTGGCACTGCCTCAGCCGCCCTACCTCTACCTCTAGCACGACCGCGCCCACGGCCTCTAACAGGTGGCAATGGAGGTCGTCCACCTCGTCCCGATGCTCGCGTTCTCGCCATCTGCGAGAGAATAGAATATAGAAGTTCAGTTCTCAGAACAACAAGATCGCACGACAGAGTTCAAGAAAAGTGAAGTTTTCCTAAAGGTTCGCAGCCTCCCGAGGATAAGTACAAGCGTCCCCGTACCGATCCACAAGACTCTACTAACCGGCTCAAGACTCATGAGGCCTAGTAAACCTAGGCTTTGATACCAACTTGTCACGACCCCAAATCCGGTCGTGATGGCGCCCAACACATTGCTAAGCCAGCCTGACCAATCAATATCAACAACGGAGCTAGAAGCTCTCTTTAACCCATTTAAGCATTTCAAAATATGAAACAATAGTAATATTTATACCAACAGCGGGGAGACCAAGTCCCAAAATATACTAACTCCCGTAGACCAAGGGTCAAGAGTCATGAGCCTCTACTGAACGTAAGTGTATAAAGGTTTACAAAAGAAATACCAAGTGCGGAAAGAAATGTCAATACAAAATCAAAAGACAATAGGAAGGAATATCGGGTCCTGCGGACTCTGCAGCTACCTCGTATATCCCACAGACGTCGCCTCGCACAGCTACTGGATCACTGCTGAGAGGTACCTGGATCTGCACACAAGGTGCAGGGAGTAAAATGAGTACTGCCAGACTCGGTGGTAATAAACAAGGGTAAGACAACGCAGATAAGAAATCCGCAATAAAGCACTATGTAAAGCTATAATCAGCTACGCTGTCATAGAATCAACATTCACTGTACCTGTTCCAACAAATATCAATAAATAGCATAACAGCTAGCAGATGTAGCTAAATGCAATGCAATGCATGATATGACCGCTACGGCGCGTAGCCCGACTCCAATTTTGGGTACCCGTGCTCACCGTGGGGGTTCAGACTCCGGAGGGGCTCCTACAGCCCAAGCACATCTCATAGAGATATTCCTGCGGCGTGCAGTCCGATCCAACATATATCTCGCCGCGGCGCGCAGCCCGATCCACTACTAGTCAGCTAATATGCAGATACAGCCTCGCAGGCTCAAAAGTAGTTTTTGAAAACTCTTTTATCATTTTTCAGCTGGAAAACAGTAATATCAAGTTCCAGAGATTGGAATTAGCATAATAACAAAAATAGCTGCGGACTAGTAGTAAACTAGCATGTCTATATGATAAGACAATGATAACGATCCTCGCGGGATCCAATAACTGGCTCACGGCCCACAAGTATACTCAACCGCCCAAGAAGGGGTTCAACGGCTCGAGAATAGCCAATAATACAGTATCAACAAGTCGGACTAATATATAGTCTCCAGTTCATGATCGACCCCGCACTCTCAAAAGTGTGCGTGTCTCGCCGCTATACAACGTCACAAAGTGGTATACCGGGGTTTCGAACCCGCTGGTCATCACCCACATCTATTACTCACCTCAATACGGCGCGACGACTACTCCGCAATGCCCTTGCCACGAGAATCAAGCTCCGCACGCGTAGAATCTGATCAAATACAGTAAAAATACAACAAATTAGGCCAATGGGACGACACCCAATCAATATAACTCAATTTACATCGAAATTCCCAAAGTTGTCAAAACCCGACTTTCGGTACGCTTGCCGAAAAATTACAAAAGTCATATATTCGGAACCCTCATTTCGATACGAGTCTAAGCATATCAATTTTACCAAATTCGGACTCCATTTGGCCATTCAAAACCTTGATTTTCTAAAGTTCAAGCCTAGGGCTAAATCCTCCATAAATTACCCCAAATTCCTCCATTTTCATGATATAATTGCATAATATTACCAATACTAATCATAGTTTAAGTCCATAGTTGATTACCCGATGATTTCCCTTGAGTTTCTCTTCAAAATCGCCCAAATCGCCTCTAAAGCCGAGACCCAAATGTGTGAAATGTTCTGAATTTTTTCTAACTTCTGATACACTTAACTCACAGCGATTTTCGCTTCTGCGGACAAAATTCCGCTCCTACGAGTCCGTATCCGCGACCAAAGGGTCACTTCAGCGATTCCAGGCCTAGCCGGCCAATTCCGCTTCTACGAGAAAAGGACCGCTTGTGCGCCTCCGCTTCCGCGATTGATCCTCCGCTTCTGCGAAAACTCCCGCTTCTGCGCACCAGAGTCCGCTCCTGCGGACTCGCCCAGGCGGTCAATAATCCGCTTCCGCGGACCTTCCCATTTTCCATCTAGTCCGCTTCTGCGATCACTGGCTCGCACCAGCGATGCCGCTTCAGCGGAAAGGAGTCCGCTTCTGCGGTGCCAAGCGCTCCTGCGCTCCTCAGTCCGCTCCCGCGGACTCGCCTCCGCGCCCACATTTCCGCAGGGGCGAAAATGACAGAACCAGAACTCTTCAACCTGCAATTTCCATGATTTTCTTCCGTTTAACCATCCGAAAACACCCCGAGGCCCCCGGGACCCCATCCAAACACACCAACACCTTCTAATACCTTATTCAAACTTGCTCAAATCCTCAAAACACGTCTAACAACATCAAAACCCATAATTCGTATCGAATTCAAGCCTAAATTCCTTAAAACATTCCGATTTACACAATCAATCAAAAACCCGACCAAACGACGTACGAATGACCTGAAATTTTGCAGGCACATCCAAAATCACCTAACGGAGCTACTGCAACTGTCGGAATTCCATTCCGACCCCCGAATCAAAATCTCACCTACCGTCCAGATTTCGCCAAAATTCAACCTTAGCCAATTCAAGCCTATTTCTACACCGGCCTCCAAATTCAATTCCGATCGCTCCCCTAAGTCACAAATCACCTCCCGGAACTAACCGAATCATCAGAATCCGATTCCGAGCCCTCTATCTAAATAGTCAACTCCGGGTTGACTTTCCTTATTCAAGTTTCCTTCAAAAAGGCTATATGCCTCATTTTCAATCCAATTCACTCCTAACTCACCCGATAGACTTTAACACCGATATAAAAGCATAAAACATACAATTTCAACATAACGGGGTGGTAATTCCCGTGACGACGGGCCGGGTCGTCACATTCTCCCCCTCTTAAGCAAACGCTCGTCCTCGAGCGGGTCAAGAAAACATACCTGGGGTAGTGAAAAGATGAGGGTACTGGCTGCGCATATCCTGCTCGGTCTCCCAAGTCGCCTCCTCGACCGGCTGGCCCCGCCACCGAACCTTTACCGAAGCGATGTTCTTTGACCTTAGCTTTCTGACCTGCCTGTCTAGAATGGCTACTGGCTCCTCAACATAAGACATATCCTTGTCTAGCTGAACGGAAGTGAAATCCAACACATGCGACGGGTCACCATGGTATCTCCGGAGCATGGAGACATGAAATACGGGATGAACTCCGGCTAGACTGGGAGGTAAGGCCAACTCATAAGCAACCTCCCCAACACGCCTCAAAATCTCAAAAGGACCAATAAACCTAGGACTCAGCTTTTCCCTTTCTTCCCAAACCTCATAACGCCCTTCATGGGCGAGACTCGAAGCAGAACCCGCTCACCCACCATAAAAGCCACATCGCGAACCTTCTTGTCCACATAACTCTTCTGTCTAGACTGGGCCGCACGAAGTCTGTCCTAAATCACCTTGACCTTGTCCATAGCCTCCTGAATCATATCAGTACCTAGTAACCTGGCCTCGCCCGGCTCGAACCAACCCACGGGAGACCTGCACCTCCTACCATATAGGGCCTCATACGGTGCCATCTGAATACTGGACTGGTAGTTGTTGTTATAAGCAAACTCCGCCGGTGGCAAGAAGTGATCCCATGAACCTCCAAACTCAATCACGCACGCACGGAGCATATCCTCCAAAATCCGAATAGTGCGCTCGGACTGCCCATCAGTCTGGGGGTGAAATGCTGTGCTCAGCTCCACCCGAGTACCTAACTCCTGCTGTACAGCTCTCCAGAACCGTGAAGTGAACTGAGTGCCTCTATCTGAAATGATGGAAACTGGAATACCATGCAGCCGAACTATCTCCCTGATATAGATCTCCGCCAGTCGTTCCGATGAATAAGTAGTGCTCACCGGTATAAAGTGGGCGGACTTGGTTAGTCGATCCACGATAACCCAAATGGAATAAAACTTCCTAACAGTCCGTGGAAGCCCAGATACAAAGTCCATGGTGATGTGCTCCCATTTCCACTTTGGAATCTCAATTTGCCGCATCAATCCACCCGGACGCTGATGCTCATACTTCACCTGCTGGCAGTTGAGGAATCTAGAGACATAATCAACTATATCCCTCTTCATCCGCCTCCACCAGTAATGCTGTCTCAGGTCCTGATACATCTTCGCAGCACCCGGATGGATGGAATACCGCGAGCTGTGGGCCTCTGCTAGAATCAGCTCTCGAAGATCATCTACATGGGGCACACAGATACGCCCCTACATCCTCATGACTCCATCATTCCCGATGGTAACATCTCGAGCACCATCACGCCGAACTCTATCCTGAAGGACAAGCAAATGAGGGTCGTCGAACTGACGCTCCCTGATGCGGTCAAATAGAGAAGACCGAGAAACCACACAAGCCAAAACCCGACTGGGCTCCGAAAGATCCAGTCTAACAAATTGCCTGGCTAAAGCCTGAACATCCATCGCCATAGGCCTCTCCGAAGCTGGTAGATACGCCAAACTCCCCAAACTCCCTGCCCGACGACTCAAGGCATCGGCAACCACATTAGCATTGCCCGGATGATAGAGAATAGTAATATTATAGTCCTTCAGCAACTCCAACCATCTCCTCTGACGCATATTTAGGTCCTTCTGCTTAAGCAAGTGCTGCAAGCTCCGGTGATCAGTGTAGATCTCACAAGGAACCCCATATAAGTAATGACGCCAAATCTTCAAGGCGTGAACAATGGCAACTAGCTCCAAATCATGAACAGGGTAATTCTTCTCATGCACCTTCAGCTGTCTCGACGCGTAGGCAATCACCCTACCGTCCCGCATCAATACCGCACCGAGTCCAACTCGTGAGGCATCACAATATACAGTATAGGACCCCGAACCTGTAGGCAACATCAATATAGGGGCCGAAGTCAAAGCTGTCTTGAGCTTTTTCAAGCTCGCCTCACACTTCTCTGTCCACTAGAAAGGGGCACCCTTTGGGTCAATCCGGTCATAGGTGCTGCGATCGAAGAGAACCCCTTCACAAAGCGACAGTAATAACCTGCCAAACCAAGGAAACTGCGAATATCAGTAGCGGAGGAGGGTCTGGGCCAACTCTGCACGGCATCCACCTTCCTCGGACCTACTCGAATACCATCACTCGACACCACGTGGCCCAAAAATGCCACTGAACTCAACCAGAATTCACATTTAGAGAACTTGGCATAAAGCTGCTTCTCCCTCGGAATCTGAAGCACTATCCTCAAATGTCGCTCGTGCTCTTCCCGGCTCCGGGAATATACTAGAATATCATCAATGAAGACAATCACGAACGAGTCCAGATAAGGCCTGAACACACTGTGCATCAAATGCATAAAGGCTGCTGGGGCATTAGTCAGCCCAAAAGACATCACGAGGAACTCATAGTGACCATACCGAGTCCTAAAGGCAGTCTTCGGGATATCTGGCTCCCGAATCTTCAGCTGGTGATACCCAGAGCGCAAATCAATCTTAGAAAACACATGTGCGCCCTGTAGCTGGTCAAATAAATCATCAATACGGGGCAAAGGATACCGATTCTTCACTGTAACCTTGTTCAGCTGACGATAGTCAATACACACACGCATAGAGTCGTCCTTCTTCTTCACAAACAATACAGGAGCACCCCAAGGCGAAACACTAGGTCGAATGAAACCCTTTCCCAATAACTCCTGTAACTTGATCCTTCAACTCCTTCAACTCGGGAGGAGCCATACAATACGGTGGAATAGAAATGGGCTGAGTGCCCGACAACAACTCAATAGCAAAGTCAATATCTCTGTCGGGCGGCATGCCCGGGAGATCAGCTGGAAATACATCAGCAAAATCACGTACCACAGGAACATAATCAATAGAGGGAGTGTCAATACCGACATCCCGCACATAGGCTAGATAAGCTGCACACCCCTTCTCAACCATACGCTGAGCTTTGAGAAAGGAAATAATACGGCTCGGGGTGTGATCTAGGGTACCACTCCACTCAATACGTGGAATGCCTGGCATAGCCAGCGTCACGATCTTGGCGTGACAATCAAGAATAGCATAATGGGGCGACAACCAGTCCATGCCCAGAATAATATCAAAATCGACCATCCCGAGCAACAATAGATCCGCTCTGGTCTCAAAATCACAAATGGTAACCAAACACGACCGATATACACGGTCCACAGCCAAAGAATCACCCACCGGAGTGGAAACATAAATGGGGGCACTCAAAGAATCCCGAGGCATACCCAGATGAGAAGCAAAGTAAGAGGATACATATGAAAAAGTGGAACCAGGGTCGAATAGAACCGATGCCTCCCTGTGACTAACCAGAATAATACATGTGATAACAGAATTAGATGCAACAGCCGCAGCGCGATCAGGAATAGCATAGAATCTGGCCTGTCCCCCCTCTCGAGGGCGGCCTCTGGAACCCTGACCCCCGCCCCTGGCTGGCTAGGCAGGTGGAGTGGCAGCTGGAGCTGGAATGATGGCCTGCTGGCCCTGAGAACTACACCGAGGCCGCGAAGACCGACGAGGTGCTCCTCTCCTACGCCTGGGGCACTCCCTAACCAGATGGCGAGTATCCCCGCACTCAAAACAAGCTCTGGGAGGACGCGGTGGCTGTGACTGACCGGCCTCACCCCCACTAGTCTGACCCCTGGAAGGACCCCGCGCAGGAGGTGCACTGGAAACTGGGGGAGCATAATAAGGCTCCTGAGGTGCTGGAAGAGCTGGAGTACTACCGGCTGCGGGCAATGCTGAGTGAACTGGTCGGCCAGAATAACCCCTGCCAAAACGACCGGCTGCTGAAGTGCGGGCACCAGAGAAATGGCCCGACTCACGAGACCTCTTGGCCTCTCTCTCTCCCCTCTCTCTAGGGAGCATACTCTCGATCCTCCTGGCAATGCTAACTGCCTGCTGATAAGATATATCTCTCTCCAACTCTCTGGCCATGCTGGACCGTATCGGCGGAATAAGGCCCTCAATAAATCTCCGCACTCTCTCCCGAACCGTGGCTACCAAAGTCGGTGCATGCCTGGCTAGACGGGTGAAACTGATAGCATACTCCGATACTAACATAGAGCCCTGTCGCAACCGCTCAAACTCCGATTGCCAAGGATCCCTAAGGCTATGTGGAACAAACTCCCTCAAAAATAGATCTGAAAACTGCGTCCAGGTCAATGAAGCAGACTCCTCTGGACTATCCAACTCATATGTGCGCCACTAGTCATAAGCGGCCCCGCAAAACTGAAAAGCAATGAAAGAAACCCCGCTGGTCTCAACAATCCCCATAGTACGAAGAATACGATGACACTCCTCTAGAAAACCCAATGCATCATCTGAAGCCAAACCACTGAACACTGGAGGGTCATATTTCTTGAACCTCTCCAATCTACGATGCTCGTCCTCAGAGGCAGCTGGTCCACCTCCGGGCTGTGCTCGGGCGGCATGAGGCATAACCAAGGCCTCTGGAACCTGTCCCACTAGCACACGCTGCTCAGGTGTAACGACTGCGGGAGTCTGGGCCCCTCTCCTGCCTTGGATGTAGCTGCGACGAGAGGAAGCAGTCCTGCCTGAGCTAAAGTGGTATACATATAGGGTCTCCTGTAGTGCTGGAGTAGTAGCAGCTGTAGTCGGTGTACCAGGTGCCTGCGCTCCAACCTGGTCTACCTGTGGCAACTCAGCGGCAGCGCGCGCGGGTGCCGTGGCTGCACCTCGGGCGCGTCCTCATCCTCTACCTTGGCCCCGGCCTCTGACGGCGGCAACAGGGGGCGCGGGTACCTGATCGTCGCGAGTAGCTCGTGTCCAATATCGCATGACAAAGAATTCAAAAGAAATGAAGAGTTTCCTAAACAGTTACATAGCCCCTCGTAGATAAATACGTACGTCTCCGTATCGATCAGCGAGACTCTATATATATAACTGGCATGTGTCCCATGAATCATATGAACCTAGAGCTTTGATACCAACTTGTCACGACCTAGTTCACCAATTGTGAACATGTCGTGATGGCACCCAGTCCTCACGACTAGGTAAGCCTAATTCGTTGCGGAATATACAAGCTATGAACACTTAAATAAGAAACAGCGGAAAAATAGCATAAAAATATATGTAATCCGTGCCGCGTGGCACATACATCCGTCAACACACTGTATAAAACACTACCAAAATCCGGAATCTCACGGGTAACACAGACTAAAGACAATATACAACTATGGCTCTACGTGTAAAGAGTATCTAACAACGAAAAAGGAAAAATGTCAACTAATACTATCAGAATAGAAGGAAAGCCTCTGGATCCGCGGACGTAGCAGATCATACCTCGAGGTCTCCAAATGTACTGCTGAATTACCTAGTATGGGCATGTCCTGATGTACCTGGATCCGCACAACAAAAGTGTGCGGAAGAGTAGCATGAGTACACCATGGCGATACTCAGTAAGTGCCAAGCCTAACCTCGATGGAGTAGTGATGAGGAAGGTCAGGGCCCTACTGAGAAAACAATAATATAATGATGATAACAATAATAAGCGGTTTAAATGATAATAATTCCGAAATAACAACAATAAAATGATTACCGCAACCGTCTACAATTAAGCTAACAACAAGTAACCAACTCAATAAAACAAGTCCAGGACCTGTGGGAATTGAACCCACAGTCCCATTGACAGTACCCACGGGTCTCCGGGAATCGAACCCGCAATCCACATCTCAATAAATCTCAGGATCTTCGGGAATCGAACCCGCAGTCCACATCTCGATAAATCTCAGGATCTCCGGGAATCTATCCCGCAATCCACATCTCAATAAATCTCAGGATCTCCCGGAATCAAACCCGCAGTCCACATCTCAATAAATCTCAGGATCTCCGGGAATCGAACCCGCAGTCCACATCTCAATAAATCTCAAGATCTCCGGGAATCGAACCCGTAGTCCACATCTCAATAAATCTCAGGATCTCCAGGAATCGAACCCGCAGTCCACATCTCAATAAATCTCAGGATCTCCGGGAATCGAACCCGCAGTCCACAACAGTATCATTCCGGGTCTCTGGGAATCGAACCCATAGCCCTGGGATCTCCGGGAATTGAACCCACAGTCCACAACCACAGCAAATAAAGGAAATACACAGAGAGAATATAATATGCTTAACTATAACTTCACCGGTAAATAGTGCCAATAATTATCAAGAAGCTCAAGTAAGACAATTAGGCAACTAGACAGTTAAATACTACCTAATCATGCTTTTCTAACTACTACCGGGTAAGAATATCGAATTAACAACTAAAAACAGGAATATCACTCATCGAACATTTTAAGTAAAGTATGTGTTCAACAACCAGCGCATGTACACGCCCATCACCTCGCGTACAAGGCATTTAAGCTATCACATAATATCCTAGGGGTGAAAGTTCCCCCACACGAGGTTAGACAAGCCACTTACCTCAATTCCGGAACACAAAACCGCTAAGAAATAACCCTCTTGCCACGAATGTCGGCCTCCACAGGTGTAGTATCTGATAAAAATCAATATAATCACATCAAAATAGGCCAATTGGGCATTACCCAATCAAAACAACTCAAAATACACCAAAACCCACAAGTTGCCAAAACCCGACTTTCGGTACGCTTATCAAAAAATCACAAAAGTTATGTATTCGAGTTCCTTATCTCAATACGAGTCCGTGCATATAAAATTTATCGAAATCGGACTCCGTTTGCCCATTCAAATCAGAGATTTCCTAAATTTTAGGCCTAGGGTTCAAACCCACCTTTAATCTCCCATTTTCAGTGAAATAATCGAGGATTTCATGATAAACTAACGAATTAAGGTCAAGAAACTTACCCCCGATGATTTCCCGATGATATCCCATCGTTTCCCCTTCGAAATCCTCTCTTGGAGCTCAAAAATGGCGTTTTTGTGTTTGGGGGTCGCGGTTGTTATGTTCTGAACTTAAGCTCACTGCCATACCACATTACTCATCGCGTTCGCGATGAGCTTCACGCGTTCGCGATGATCAGCCCAAACTTCTTCTACGCGAACGTGAAGTGATCCACGCGTCTGCGATGACCTGCAAAAATTACCCTTCGCGAACGCGACGCTCCCCACGCGTTCGCGAAGAACAACCTTCCAACCGACCAACTTTTCCTCTACGCGTACGCGACACCTGGGACGCGAACGCGTTGCTTCCTCTTTCTCCTTCTACGTGAACGCGACTCAAGGGACGCGAACGCGATGCTTAGCCCTGCCATGCCTACGCGAACGCGAAGGCTTAAAGTCTGCTGCACTGATGCTGTATTTTCTGCAGAATTTTCCAAGTTCCAAATGCCCGTTCGATGGTCCGAATTCATCCCGAGGCCCTCGGGACCCCAACAAAAACCACCAATATACTCCAAAACACGATACGAACTGGTTCAAATCATAAAAACACGTCTAATAACATCAAAACCCATAATTCAGATCGAATTCAAGCCTAAATTTCTTAAAACTTTCCGAATTGCATATTCGATCTAAAACCCGACCAAACGACGTCCGAATGACCTGAAAATTTGCGAACATATCCAAAATTACATAACGAAGCTATAGAATTTATCGGAATTCCATTCCGACACCCGGATCAAAATCTCACCTATCGTTCGGATTCACCAAAATTTCAAACTTCGGCATTTCAAGCCTAATTGAGCTACGGACCTCCAAAATACATTCCGAACGCGCTCCCAATCCCGAAATCATCTAACGGAGCTAATGGAACCATCAGATTTCCGTTCCGAGGTCGTCTTGACACTGTTCTGATTACGGACCATTTTCTAACCTTAAAGCTCTCATTTAGGGACTAAGTGTCCCAAAATACTCCAAATTTCAGAACCGACTCTCCCGGCAAACCACAATAGCAGAAATGAACTTAGGGGAACAGTTAAATTGGGGATTGGGGCGTAATTTTCTAAAACGACCGGCCGGGTCGTTACAATTATATTAGGAATAAAATGGCTAGAAAAAGTTAAACCATACAACTTAGATAATGAACAACTAATCATACATTATGAAAATAAGAAAGTAACAATAAAAAGAACTATATTATAAATATGAAAATACATATACTAGTAAAAATAATAGTAGAAGGATACTACAATAGCTACTACACACCTATGATAGACACAGGATCAGAAGTAAAATTATGTAGATATAATTGCCTACCAGAAGAGAAATGGAAAAAACTTAGAACATCCTTACCAGTAACAGGATTTAACAATGAAGGAAGCATAATTACCCACAAATCAAAAAATATAAAAATACAAATATGGGATAAAATACTTACTATAGAAGAAATATACAATTTTGAATTACCCACAAGAGATATTTTACTAGGAATATCATTCTTAAATAAACTATACCCACATGTAATAACTAAAACACATTGGTGGTTTACAAAATCATGTAAACAAAAAATAGGAGCAAAATGAGTTTTAAAAAAGAAAAGAAAAACAACTGATTGGATAAAAGGAAGTGAGAAAATAACACAAAAATTAGAAAATGAAAAAGAAGATGATAATAAAATAGAATTAATTATCTTTTCAAT
Organism: Nicotiana noctiflora; assembly: GCA_032618575.1. Classification (NCBI taxonomy): domain Eukaryota; kingdom Viridiplantae; phylum Streptophyta; class Magnoliopsida; order Solanales; family Solanaceae; genus Nicotiana; species Nicotiana noctiflora. Next base: position 35,977 of record JASVEL010001820.1, read on the forward strand.
AAATACAATTAAAATAATCCAAGAAAAACTAGAACCATTGTATAGTGAAAACCCATTACAAGGTTGGGAAAAACATAAAACAAAGGTAAAAATAGAGCTAATTGATGAAAATAGTATAATAACACAAAAACCCTTAAAATACAATTTCAAAGATTTAAATGAATTTAAAATACACATTGACGAATTACTAGAACAAGGTTATATACAAGAAAGTAATAGTAAACATACAAGTCCAGCATTTATAGTAAATAAACATAGTGAACAAAAAAGAGGAAAAAGTAGAATGGTTATTGATTATAGAAATCTAAATGCAAAAACTAAGACATATAACTACCCAATACCAAATAAAATACTAAAAATAAGACAAATCCAAGGATATAACTATTTTAGTACATTTGATTGTAAATCAGGATTTTACCACTTAAAGTTAGAAGAAGAATCCAAAAAATTAACAGCATTTACTGTACCCCAAGGATTTTATGAATGGAACGTGTTACCTTTTGGATATAAAAATGCACCAGGTAGATATCAACATTTTATGGATAACTATTTCAAAAAGCTAGAAAATTGCATAATATACATTGATGATATATTATTATATTCAAAAACACAAGATGAGCATATAAAATTATTAGAAAAATTTATACATATTATAGAAATATCGAGAATAAGCCTAATGTCACAACCCCAAAACCCGGTCGTGATGGCGCCCAGCATATTGCTAGGCTAGCCCGACCAACCATTCATAACATAGAGCTATCAGCTCTCACTTTACCCTTTGTAGGCATAAACAACAATAATATAATGAAATGACGTCTAGTACATCGGGGATAGATATCCCAAAACCAGTATAAATCTCCCACCAAATCAGGAGTCATAAGTCATGAGCCTCTACCAGAATTTATAAAATGTGATGGTGTATACAACTGTGTACAAGTGTGGCATAGACAGAACAAAATAAGGATAAACTGGAGAGTCAGGTCCTGCGGATGCTGGCAGCTACCTCGACTGTCCAAATGCACTCCCGAGCATCCACAGAATTAACTCTACTGTGATGTACCTGGATCTGCACACAAGGTGCAGGGAGTCGGGTGTGAGTACTTCCAACTCAGCGGTAATAAAAGTAAATAATGCTGAAGGAAAGGAAACCACGCAAAGCAATATCTCATGCTACACAATACAGAACTACCTTTAAACTTCAACACACTATCATTTTATCCCCTTTCAGCATATGTGAGTAAATTATTTAGAAATCTCATTTTTAGCTTCTTTCTTTCATGATAACATACCAATACCTGGGTACAATCTCAAGCAGTGCAGGTCTGCACTCAAATCAGCCCCTCGGGCTCAGCACTCCTTAACAAATACCACCAGGAGATCTGGTCAATAAGGCAAATAATGCATGTGTTTCAGTAATGTATGAGTGCTAAATGTTATGCCACGTAGTACACGTAAACCAATATATGTATGCCATGCAATTCATATGACGATGTGGCGTACAGCCCGATCCATGCATAGGTGCCCGCGCTCACTGTGGGGGTTCAGACTCCGGAGGGGCTCCTACAGCCCAAGCACAATATTAATATCACACCTGTTGTGGCGTGCAGCCCGATCCGTATACCACCGTGGCGTGCAGTCCGATCCATGCATGTGTATGCATATGCTCACATGAAATGTCATGCCCTAACATATGGCCCTCGGCCCCAATCAGTCTAACAAATAAACAAGAAAGCCCTTCGGGCAACAGTATCATATTAGCTCACAGCTAGAAATGCCATTAAGACCATGTTCAAGTTTTTCATATCTTTATAAAAAAATGCTGAGTAGCAAAATACCATTTGAACTTTAAATTGAGATAAAAATATGCATAGTGTTATCAAGACAATGATACCAATCCCTGAAGGATTCAAATAACCGGCGCGAAGCCCAAGCATGATAATTAGTCCAATTCATGATAATTAATATCTTTATTGAGGCGTCAATTTCATTTCAAACAATTAGGTATTATTATTTATTACGCGGGACGGACCAAGTCACAATCCCCAATGGTGCTCTACCCCACGCCCGTTATCCGGCGTGCAAGTCACCTCAACACAACACTAAGATGTGCAAGTCCGGGGTTTTACTAACCCTTAGGACGTCATTTACAAGTATTACCCACCTCGAACCGGCGAAAACGCATGCCCGCGGCGTCTTTGCTCCTCAAATCGGCCTCCACGTGCATCGAAACTATCCAAAATTAGTACAAATATATCATAACAGGCTAATGGAATATAACCCAATCGAAAGAACTCGAAAAATACCAAAAATTACGAAATTGGCAAAACCCGAGCCCCGGGCCCACATTCCGAAAAATTACGAAATTCATATTTCTGGAATCCTCGTCTCGCCACGAGTCCGTACATACCAAGAACTCTCAATTCGGACCACAAATGGCCCTTCAAATCATAAATTTAGGATTTTTGCTCCAAGCCCTATTTTCTTGATTTTTAGCCATAAATTCATGAATTCCATGGATTATTCTTGTATAAAAACATGTAATTAACTCATAAAACTTACCTCCAACGATTCCAGTCGAAACCCCTTAATTTCCCATCCAAAAGCTCTCAAACGTGACCAAAAATGGTGGAAAATGGGTTATTTTCGCGACTGGAATGTTTTAAAACATTCTTCCCAGGCATTTTGTTCATCGCGATCGCGGGAATGGCTCTGCGATCGCGGAGAACAAAATTTGGCCCAAAATTTACCCTTCGCGATCGCGGGAAAGGCTTCGCGATCGCGGTGAACACATTCCGGTTCCTCCGGACAGGCTTCCGTATAATGGTCATAGCGTTTTTCACACAACTCCAAATGACACATGGTTTGATGTTCTGGCAACTAGACACATAGGGCTATGAATTTCATTTGTTGCTCATTTCCTGAATCCTTATACATTTTGAGATATATGCTTCCCAATGCATACATGTGTATTAAAGATCTTCCTCGGACAGCCTATAGTATAACATCAATAACGTTTTACACATACATCCAAATCCCAATGTCTTTATCATTCTGAAAACTAGACAAGATGGGCTACAACTTTCAGTTTTGAATCTCCTCAAAATTCTTTGTAGATAAAATGATATGAGCTTCCGAAGTAGGACCTGCGCGACAGAAACTCCTTCTTCGCGATCGCAAAGAGCTTTACGCGATCGCGATTCAGTAAGGTTTTTCTCGGATTTTACACACCGCGATCGCGAACAAATCCCCACGATCGCATAGAGCACTGCTGTAGCCAAAAACCAGCAGTTAAAAATGGCTTAGAAATGGTCCGAAACCACCCCGAAACTCACCCGAGGCCCCCGGGACGTCAATCAAAAGTACCAACACGTCCTATAACCTTATTCAAACTTGTTCTAATCATCAAAACTCTATCGTTAACATCAAAATCGTCCGTTTTCAACAAATTCAAGCTTATGTTTAACTTTCACTTTCAAAATTCACATTCAATCAGAAACCCAACCAAATAACGTCCGAATGACCTAAAAGTTTGCGGACAAGTCCAAAATCACCTAACGAAGCTACTACAACTCTCAGAATTCCATTTCGACTCCCGGATCAACATATCACCTATCAACCGGAATTCGCCAAAATACTAACTTCGCCAAAATATGCTAACTTCTTCACCGGACCTCGAAAATTACTTTTGATTGCTCTCCTATGTCACATTTCATCATCCGAAGCTAACCGAATCATCAGAATTCGATTCCGAGTACTCTAACTCATAAGTCAACATCCGATTGACTTTTCCAACTTAAGTCTTCTTAAAAGAGACTAAGTTTCTCATTTATTAACAAAATTACTCCAATTTAATTCTAACGCACCCAAAACTGATAATGAAACATAAGTCAACACAATGTGGGAAACACGGGGCTCTTACACCTGAGACGACGGGTCGGGTCGTCACATTCTCCCCAACTTAAACAAACGGTCGTCCTCGAGCGGACCCAGAGTTGTTCTAGAAATTCACCAATAGTTGAATAACTTTACCTCGCATATAACCCGCGGTGATCCCACGTCACCCTATCTCATATTGGTCCGACAACACAACTTAGCTGAAATTACTCAATCCATCTGATCATAAACTATAGAACTACATTTCACCTTCTGTAATCTTACACAAGATCAGAACCTCACATTTTTACTCAGAATAAACTCGAATCAGCTGTAATAATCCATACCTGCAACCTTAGGTGAAATCATATATTATACCGTATAACTCAAACACATGCACCAATTTCTTCCATTCAATACAGCAGCCCTCGATAACCAAATGTCGATGGAAAACCCTTTTATTAGCTAGAGACTTATTCCAACACTTTCATATATTGCCAATGGTAAATAAAACACGCGATAAACCATATCCATTCCTCGGGTCACCCATTCATGAGGCTATTTATCCTCTGGCAAGTACTATAACAAAATTTTGAACCGAAATCTCGATATTTATCCATCAAACATTCTGAAATAAAATCTGTCTATATTCATTAATGATCCTCACGTTCTCCTTTGACCAAACACACCATCCTGGTGACATGACACAATCAATACGACCTAACCACAACCTACATAATACATGCACCATTAAGAAACACATTCAAAAATTCCCTCCATACCGGGATAGGATCAATGATAGAAACCTCCGCACTGACATCCATCTCAAATACCCAATTAAGAAAATGGTCCTTCCCAGCTGTCCGCTGATTCTTTTAAATATAAATCATTTTGCTAAAATGTATTCTAACGCACTTCACCACTTAACCCGTGGCATTTATGACGTTGCCCTAAATGCAATAGTTCAAAATCACCCAACACTAAGACAATCAGTCTGAATCCCAACATCACCACATAACATGTACATCAGAACTCCATATAATACACCAATCATCATTCCTAATCCAATTTCCACCGTGCAATACACGCACATATTTGATAATCATTCATCCCATGACAGATGCTCAATGTTTACCTGTCGAGCAGACCCGAATACCACTAATGGACCCACCAAGAACATGCCGCAATACTACTGATATATAATTAGTTTAATCACATTACCCTTTTCCGAGACATATACTCTCATCAAATCACTTCCACTTAGCAATACCATTTTCCTTAATCATCCGAAGATTCTTTAACTAATCACTTGGAAGGAATCACTATACATCACATGCTCTGTATGACATACACAGGTCTTGTTCAAATTCTTACAATGTTGACACAACGGATGAGACCTGAACACATTCATAACTACTACCGAAACAACAATTTATTATTTCTATACTCTTTACAAGAACTATCAACTCATTCTGAGCCAAACAATGGTCTTGGTTCTATAATTTCACTTCACATACTCAGATTGCATTGATCTCAACTTCAATGATCTCGTCTTTCCAAGTACGAACTGTCTGGGCAATAAGCCACTCCAGATATGACTATAAATCGTATATGATGTCCCAAAGTGACAATAAGCTACCGATTCTAACGCAATACAAAAGAAAACAAACTCTGGAATGAATTATCAATTCCACGCATTAATGGGGACTTTCTTTAGAAAATAAAGAACAAGGCATACGAAATAGTATATATAAAATTATACTCAACATCACATTGTTGTGGCGTGCAACCCGATCCAGTTAACATACCCATGGCGGCGTTCCACCCGATCCACACACAGATCTCACATAAGGAGATACACATCGAGCCAAATGTGCTCATCATAACCAAATACCAAATATCGATCATAAGCATGCTAAGTGCATAATATCATCCCTGAGGGGTATTTAGCGTTATAGCTACAAAACCAAACACAACTGATGTGTGATATACGAAATTGAATTTCAATAGCCAAGCTGTTCAGGTAACATCATCCCTACGCGGATTCTCAGTACATAACAATTTCTTGAGCCTTTCCACAAATCACACGGCGTAAGGCATCACTACGGGAGATATCTGACAATAAAGAATTAACCTAACTACTCCTTCATGAGGATTGCATTACAAAATGCACACATCTGGCCTGATATAGAGCCATTATTCACATTAAATCTATCCATCGACTTCAAGCCGATTCTGATCACATTGAACTTAGTCTAATAACCTTTCAAAGGTCCATAATAACTCCCATTTTTTTTTTCATAACGCACAAGAGCAACCATCACAACCTTCATATTTGGTTTACATCATTATTATGATTTTTCTCTCTTGTTATAACATTACAATGCATCAATTCAGGCTCACCACAGGAGATTCAAACATAAGGCCACATTCTTTAATACTCATAGGCCACTGAATACTTTCTCCAATGTCTCCCAGAAATATCACCTTCCATAATACTTTGTTTTGAAGCACTTCCTGCGAATCTGAATTCGTTACTACTACTTTCCTGATACTGATACTTAGGGTCTCGTAGTTATCACAAAATACCACAAGTCTTGATCTTTTCTAATGAAGACACTATCTTTAGTCACATACACCATCTTAGAACACATTATAACATTCCCAAGAGTCATCCACTCTTGTCGAAACTGCAAATTACCAAACTTAACGAACAGAACCACTCGTGCCTTATTAGCACCCTGACACCATAGGATATGATCTCATTCAAATACCAACAAACATCCTTCTCCTCAATTCACTGAGCATTCCTTACCAACAACAGCTCAAGACATACTATTATTTTCTCACATCTACGAAAGCACCATATAACTTTTGTCAAAATCTTGCTTCACTCGTGCTATTCTTGGCTCAATTTCTGCAACCAGAACTGGGTCGTCAGTGTACTTTAAGACATAAATAACATAGCATACAACTGCGCAATCAACTAATCAATGGAAACCTCCCCAAACTAGCTCGAAGCCATATTTATCAGAACACATATACTTTATTGTTGTCGTAATATCATGGTGAGATTAAACTCACTCTTTCACCAGCTTGCGGAGACACGAATCATCAAAAATTCTAACTCTTCCCTAATTCTTGCATTCATTCACACTACAGTTAACCCCACTCTTTAGGCGACAAAGTTTTTACTAAGTCCCAAATTTTTCAAAAATTTCGGCAGAGTTTCCTTTGTAATTCGGCCTATCCACCTGCCAGAGAATCACCAAAACCATCCTAACAACACGTCCACAACTCGACAAGACATCACAATGTATATCAACAACATTAATCTGAATACTACATGAATTATATTATCAAAATTGATATACTGACATGCGTTGCACCTGCTCGAATCATAACACATGACAAATACCTTTCAATTACACATAAGAATCAGCTTACCTAAGGTCACTCCGCAAGAGATAATCCACCTGCTTCGCCTCAATTTAGTATCTCAGCACACCTTCCATCATGATACATATCACCTGGCTAACTAGTCGACATTCCCACAATTAGGGATACTGAACATATAAGTTCAAAATACCAGCTCGCAATATCAGCACCTTGGTGCCCAAGCCATAGGCGAAGATTCGGCCTCAAGTCCTTCAGACTGGCCCAACATGAAATCACGAAGATTATATCTCGCCCTCGATCAGGGAGTCACAAGCCATCAAGGCTAATTTATTACTAAGCGCTCGAGTGCGCATACAAACGTGTGGAAGGAATTTCAAGAATTACATCTCAAGCTGAATCAAGTATGCACGATAAGAATTCCAAGAAAGTGAAGTGTTTCCTAAAGGTTCTGCAGCCTCCCGAGGATAAATACAGACGTCTCTGTACCGATCCGCGAGAATCTACTAACCGGCTCAAGACTCGTGAGGCCTAGTAACCTAGGCTCTGATACCAACTTGTCACGACCCCAAAACCCGGTCGTGATGGCGCCCAACATATTGCTAGGCTAGCCCGACCAACCATTCATAACATAGAGCTATCAGCTCTCACTTTATCCTTTATAGGCATAAACAACAATAATATAATGAAATGACGTCTAGTACATCGGGGATAGATATCCCAAAACCAGTATAAACCTCCCACCGAATCAGGAGTCATAAGTCATGAGCCTCTACCAGAATTTATAAACTGTGATGGTGTATACAACCGTGCACAAGTGTGGCATAGACAGAACAAAACAAGGATAAACTGGAGAGTCAGGTCCTGCGGACGCTGGCAGCTACCTCGACCTGTCCAAAAGCACTCCCGAGTAGCCATAGAATCAGCTCTACTGTGATGTTCCTGGATCTGCACACAAGATGCAGGGAGTCGGGTGTGAGTACTTCCAACTCAGCGGTAATAAAAGTAAATAATGCTGAAGGAAAGGAAACCACGCAAAGCATTATCTCATGCTACACAATACAGAACTACCTTTAAACTTCAACACACTATCATTTTATCCCCTTTCAACATATGTGAGTAAATTATTTAGAAATCTCATTTTTAGCTTCTTTCTTTCATGATAACATACCAATACCTGGGTACAATCTCAAGCAGTGCAAGTCTGCACTCCAATCAGCCCCTTGGGCTCAGCACTCCTTAACAAATACCACCAGGAGATCTGGTCAATAAGGCAAATAATGCATGTGTGCTAGTAATGTATGAGTGCTAAATGTTATGCCACGTAGTACACGTAAACCAATATATGTATGCCATGCAATGCATATGACGCTGTGGCGTACAACCCGATCCATGCAAAGGCGCCCGCGCTCACTGTGGGGGTTCAGACTCCGGAGGGGCTCCTACAGCCCAAGCGCAATATCAATATCACACCTGCTGCGGCGCGCAGCCCGATCCATATACCACTGTGGCGTGCAGTCCGATCCATGCATGTGTATGCATATGCTCACATAAATCGTCATGCCCTAACATATGGCCCTCGGCCCCAATCAGTCTAACAAATAATCAAGAAAGCCCTTCGGGCAACAGTATCATATTAGCTCACAGCTAGAAATGCCATTAAGACCATGTTCAAGTTTTTGATAACTTTATAAAAAAATGCTGAGTAGCAAAATACCATTTGAACTTTAAATTGAGATAAAAATATGCATAGTGTTATCAAGACAATGATACCAATCCCTGAAGGATTCAAATAATCGGCGCGAAGCCCAAGCATGATAATTAGTCCAATTCATGATAATTAATATCTTTATTGAGGCGTCAATTTCATTTCAAACAATTAGGTGTTATTATTTATTACGCGGGACGGACCAAGTCACAATCCCCAATGGTGCTCTACCCCACGCCCGTTATCCGGCGTGCAAGTCACCTCAACACAACACTAAGATGTGCAAGACCGGGGTTTACTAACTCTTAGGACATCATTTACAAGTATTACCCACCTCGAACCGGCAAAAACTCATGCCCGCGGCGTCTTTGCTCCTCAAACCGGCCTCCACGCGCATCGAAACTAGCCAAAATTAGTACAAATATATCATAACAGGCTAATCGAACATAACCCAATCGAAAGAACTCGAAAAATACCAAAAATCATGAAGTTGGCAAAACCCGAGCCCCGGGCCCACATTCCGAAAAATTACGAAATTCATATTTTTGGAATCCTCGTCTTGCCACGAGTCCGTACATACCAAGAACTCTCAATTCGGACCACAAATGGCCCTTCAAATCATAAATTTAAGATTTTTGCTCCAAGCCCTATTTTCTTGATTTTTAGCCATAAATACATGAATTCCATGGATTATTCTTGTATAAAAACATGTAATTAACTCATAAAACTTACCTCCAATGATTCCGAGTCGAAATCCCTTCATTTCCCGTCCAAATGCTCTCAAGAGTGACCAAAAATGGTGGAAAAATGGGTTATTTTCGCGACTGGAATGTTTTAAAACATTCTGCCCATGCATTTTGTTCATCGCGATCGCGGGAATGGCTCTGCAATCACAGAGAACAAAATTTGGCCCAAAATTTACCCTTCGCGATCGCGGGAAAGGCTTCGCGATCGCGGTGAACAAATTCCGGTTCCTCCGGACAGGCTTCGGTATAATGGTCATAACCTTTGGCACACAACTTGCAAATGACAAATGGTTTGATGTTATGGAAACTAGACACATAGGGCTATGACTTTCATTTGTTTCTCATTTCCTGAATCCTTATATATTTTGAGATATATGCTTCCCAATGCATATATGTGTATTAAAGATCTTCCTCGGACAGCCTATAGTGTAAGATCTATAACTCTTTACACATACATCCAAATCCCTATTGCTTTATCTTTTGAAAACTAGACAAGATGGGTTACAACTTACGTTTTTGAATCCCCTCAACATTCCTTGTAGATAAAAAGATATGACCTTCCAAAGTAGGACCTGCGCGACAGGAACTCCTTCTTCGCGATCGCAAAGAGCTTTACGCGATCGCGATTTAGTAAGGTTTTTCTCAGATTTTACTCACCGCGATTGCGACCAAATCCCCGCGATCGCATAGAGCACTGCTGTAGCCAAAAACCAGCAGTTAAAAATGGCTTAGAAATGGTCTGAAACCACCCCGAAGCTCACCCGAGGCCCCCCGGACCTCAATCAAAAGTACCAACACGTCCTATAACCTTATTCAAACTTGTTCCAATCATCAAAACTCTATCGTTAACATCAAAATCGTCCGTTTTCAACAAATTCAAGCTTATGTTTAACTTTAACTTTCAAAATTCACATTCAATCCGAAACCCAACCAAATGACGTCCGAATGACCTAAAAGTTTGCGGACAAGTCCAAAATCACCTAACGAAGCTACTACAACTCTCAGAATTCCATTTCGACTCCCGGATCAAAATATCACCTATCAACCGGAATTCGCCAAAATACTAACTTCGCCAAAATATGCTAACTTCTTCACCGGACCTCCAAAATTACTTTTGATTGCGCTCCTAAGTCACATTTCATCATCCGGAGCTAACCGAATCATCAGAATTCGATTCCGAGCACTCTAACTCATAAGTCAACATCCGATTGACTTTTCCAACTTAAGTCTTCTTAAAAGAGACTAAGTTTCTCATTTCTTAACAAAATTACTCCAATTTAATTCTAACGCACCCAAAACTGATAATGTAACATAAGTCAACACAATGTGGGAAACACGGGGCGGTTACACCTGAGACGACGGGTCGGGTCGTCACACCTAAGTAGAAAAAAGGCAGAAATAATGAAAAATCAAATAGAATTTCTAGGAATAGAAATAGATAAAAGTGGAATTAAAATGCAAACTCATATAGTACAAAAGATAATAAATTCAAATGAACAATTAGATACAAAAAAGAAGCTACAATCATTTTTTAGGATTAGTAAACCAAGTAAGAGAATATATACCAAAATTAGCAGAGACTTTAAAACCATTGCAGAAAAATCTAAAAAAGGATATAGAGTATCACTTTAGTGAAGAAGATAAAAAACAAGTAAGAAAAGTTAAACAAATATGTAAAAATCTACCAAAACTATACTTTCTAGATGAAAATAAAAATTTTACATATATAGTAGAATCAGACGCAAGTGAAAAAAGCTATGCAGGAGTATTAAAATACAGGTATGATAAAGAAAAAATAGAACATCATTGTAGGTATTATTCAGGAACATTCACAAACCCGGAGATAAAATGGGAAGTCAATAGAAAAGAATTATATGCATGTGACGACCCGGCCCGTTGTCACGGTAATTACCACCCCGTTATGTTGTAATTACATAATTCATGCTTTTATATCTGTGTTAGAGTCTATCGGGGAAGTTAGGAGTGAATAAAATTGAAAATGAGGCATATAGCCTTTTTGAAGGGAACTTGAATAAGGAAAATCAACCCGGAGTTGACTATTTAGTTAGAGAGCTTGGAATCAAATTCTGATGATTCGGTTAGTTCCGGGAGATGAATTGTGACTTAGGGGAGCGATCAGAATTGAATTTGGAGGCCCGGTGTAGAAATAGGCTTGAATTGGCTAAGGTTGAATTTTGGCGAAATCCGAACAGTAGGTGAGATTTTGATCCGGGGGTCAGAATGGAATTCCGACAGTTGCAGTAGCTCCGTTAATTGGATGTGCCTGCAAAATTTCAGGTCATTCGGACGTCGTTTAGTCGGGTTTTTGATTGATTTTGTAATTCGGAATGTTTTGAGGAATTTAGGCTTGAATTCGATGTGAATTATGGGTTTTGATGTTATCAGACATGTTTTGAGGATTGGAGCAAGTTCGAATAAGGTATTAAGATGTGTTGGTGTGTTTGGATGAGGTCCCGGGGGCCTCGAGGTGGTTTCGGATGGTTAATCGGGAGAAAAACATGGAAATTGCAGGTTTGAAGAGTTCTTGTTCTGTTGTTTTCGCTCCTGCGGAAATGGGGGCGCAGGAGCGAGCTCGAGGAGCGGAAAATGAGCGCAGAAGCGCTGGGGTTCGCCGAGGCGGATCCTGGTCCGCAAGGGTGGCACCGCAGGTGCGGAAGGAAAGACCGCAGAAGCGGTCTGGGCTCGTTATGGGAGGATCCGCAGAAGCGGAAGACTTGTCGCCTAAGCGAGTCCGCAGGAGCGGACTCTGATGCGCAGAAGCGGTAAGGCTCGCAGGAGCGGACGGGGATTCGTAGGAGCGGTCTCGCAGGAGCGAGACATGGGCCGCAGAGCTGGGCGGCTAGGAGTGTTTTCGCAGAAGCGACCATTGGGTCGCAGAGGCGGATTTTGGTCCGCAGAAGCGGAAATCACGCCTGTGTTAAAAATAACAGAAGGGTTAAAATTTCATAAGTTGCAAAACATTTTTGGCTCGGTTCTTGAAGGCGAATTAGGCGATTTGGGCGAGTTATTGCTGGGAGAACATCGGGTTATCGTTGGAGGTAAGTTTTGTGGCTTAATTACATCATTTTAACATGAAATCCTTGGTTAAATCCCTGTAAATGGAAGATTAAAGGTGGGTTTGAGCCCTAGGCCTAAATTAAAGAAAAACACCGATTTGAGTGGGCAAATGGAGTCCGATTTTGGTAAATTTTATATGCCTAGACTCGTATCGAGATGAGGATTCCGAATATGTGATTTTTGTAATTTTTCGACAAGTGTACCAAAAGTCGGGTTTTGACAACTTGTGGGTTTTGATATAATTTGGGTTATTTCGAATGAATTGCGTGAAATTAGCATATAATGATGCATTCTCTATGATTTTGAACAGATTTGGCATCCGAGGAGGTGGATTTGCGAGGCAAGCGTAAGGCGGATTGAAGCCTCTACCGGTCAGAGGTGAGTGGTGGTAGTAAACAATGTACTGAGGGTTTGAAACCCCGTACTAGCACTTCACAGTGCTATATTGAGATGAGACACGCGTTCTATGATGGGCGTGGTGACATTGTGATTGGGGGGTTCGGACTTAGTCCTTCCCGGCTAATAGAATACTGTGTTGTATGACTGCTAATGAGATTATAACTGTACAATTGGGCTAATAGCCATGTTTGGGGCCTTGTGCCGATCCGTAGAGCATTAGGGAACCTATAGAGCTAGGTGACCCTTATATCATGTTGGAAACATACACTCAGCCGTAGCTCTAACTGTATAGCATAAAATATGAGCCTGTACTAGATGTGTACATTGAGAGAGATTATCTAGGGTGAGATTCCCTGTTCTAGCTGAGTGGGCCTGAAAGGCCAAGTCTATATTGACTGAGACAGGGTCCAGGACCCACTGTGATATATTATATTGGGTCTGAGAGGCCAAGTACATACTGACTGGGATAGGGTCGAGGACCCATTATGGGGTACTATATATATATACCTATATTGGATCGGGCTGCACGCCGCAGCAGTATATATATTGGATCAGACTGCACGCCGCAGTAATATACATGTAATATACATGTAGGACGGACTGCACGCCGCAGTATTATTGCGCTTGGGCTGTAGGAGCCCCTTCGGAGTCCGAGTCCGCACACATTCTCAGTGAGCGCTGGTGTATATCATGGGATCGGGCTGCCCGCCGCAGCAGTATAAATATATATACATATATATATCTTTGATCGGACTGCACGCCGCAGTAATACATGTGTAGATCGGGCTGCACGCCGCAGCATAATAGTGCTTGGGCCTAGGGAGCCCCTCCGAAGTCTGTATACACCCCCAGTGAGCGCCGTCGACGTTAAATGGAGCGGGTTGCGCACCGCAGCGGTATATGTATTGGAACGGGCTGCACGCCGCAACATTATATTTAATCATATCCTACTATCTACTTAAATACTTATACATTATAGATATAGGTATGTGTCTTTATATATATATATTAAGATGTCCGTACACCGTAGGGGTACGAGTGAGGGATGGATCAGCGGGGAATCTTGTAGAGATAAATGTGGTTTGGAGATTTGAGTATTACTATGGTGATGACGTACCTGTGAGGGTTGCCTTAGAACTGCTAAGTGATAGCACAGGAGTTCTTACCTTCAGTTATTATTTATTATTGTTACTCACTGAGTTGAAATATACTCACCCCACTCCCCTGCACTTTTTGTGCAGATTCACAGGTACCCGAGAGCGGTTGAGACATTGTTGCTGCCTGCTCACATCTACTTTTTGCGGAGACTGTGAGGTAGCTGCCAGCGTCCGCAGAGCCTGTTTCTCCTTCTTTATCATCTTGTTGATTTCCTATTTGCCTAGACTTGTTTGTATTAGGATGCTATTCTGTAGAGGCTCAGTCTCGTGACACCACGATATGGTTGGGACCGTATTTTGTATGTTTTACATTTTGTTTATCACCTGATATGAGCATTTACTGTTTATGTTTAAATTTGATTAATAACTGGCTGGTTCAAGGGATAATATGGTCGGGCTTGCCTAGCATTGTGTTGGGCACCATCATGACCAGGGTTTGGGTCGTGACAAGTTGGTATTAGAGCCTAGGTTAACAGGTCTCGTGAGTCATGAGCCGGTTGGTAGAGTCTCGTGGATCGGTGCGGAGACGCCTGTACTTATCCTCGGGAGGCTGCAAACCTTTTTAGGAAAAGTTTCAAATTCTTGGAATTCTTGTCGTGCGATTACTTTTGACTTGAACTGAACTTTGACATTCTATTCTCTCGCGGATGGCGAGAACTCGATCATCCGGACGTGGAGGACGACCACCACTACCACCTGCTAGAGGCCGAGGACGTGGCCGTGGTCGTGGCGGAGTTAGGGCAGCCGAGGCAGTGCCAGCTGACCCACAGCCCCCAGTTGCAGAGGTGCCAGCAGCACCAGATCTGGCACCAGCTGTGCCCATTGTCATACTGGGTCTACAGGAGACCCTGGCTCAGATACTAGCAGTCTGCACTGGCCTAGCACAGGCGGTTTCAGTTTCTACTGCAGCAGCTGCATCGGGGATCGGGGGTGGTCATCAGACCCCCGCAGTACGCACTCCAGAGCCAGCAGTGCAGGGCATACAGACACCAGAGGCTCCTCCAGTTCAGCCTGTGGTACCGGTTCAGCCAGCAGATCAGATTCAGGGGGACAGGGTCCCAGCTATGACAGACGATGAGCAGCGTCGTCTCGAGAGGTTCACCGGGTTATCTCCTCCAGTGTTTACTGGTGCTTCGGGCGAGGACGCCCAAGGCTTTCTGGATAAGTGTCGTCGGATACTTCGTACGGCAGGGATATTGGAGTCCAGTGGGGTATCTTTCACTACCTTTCAGTTTCAGGGACCAGCCTTCGCTTGGTGGGAGGCTTATGAGCGCCGCGGGCCAGCCGGAGCAGCACCACTATCATGGCCGGAGTTCTCCGCTATGTTCTTGGAGAAATGGGTGCCTCGATCTCAGAGAGAGGAGATGCGTAGGCAGTTTGAGGGTCTCCGTCGGGGGACATGTCAGTGTCAGAGTATGAGATCAGGTTTACAGAGTTGTCCGGATATGCACCGTGGTTGGTTCATTCCGACAGAGAGAGGATTGGGCGCTTCGTGGACGGCCTCATTTATCCCATTCGTATTCTGATGACTCGGGAGAGGGTTTTGAGTCGTACATTTGAGGATGCTGTGGATATTGCTCGCGACATAGAGACAGATTGTCGCAGACAGTGGGATGAGAGGGAGGCCAAGAGGCCTCGAGGATCAGCTAGTTCTAGTGGCACTCGGACCGGAGGCCAGGGTCAGTAGCGCCGAGGTTGCTCTTTCAGATCTTCACAGCCAGCCCACTCAGATCATCGTGGGTCGTCTTTCGATCGACGTTATCAGGGTTCGCACCAGAGCCAGCCTTCTCTCAGTGCCATGCCAGCTCAGAGTTCTTCACAGGCCCCATCCGCTCAGGGTTCATCTCGTCCTAGTTCATCAGCTGGCCACTCCAGCGCCAGAGGTCCTTATCAGTCTCAGTACCCAGCACCGGGGAGTTGCTACAAGTGCGGAGAGTTTGGGCACCACCGTAGGGAGTGTCCCCGTCTTGTTTCCAGATCTTATCAGCAGAGGGGGCAGCCCTCGTCATCTGGTCCTTCTACTTCAGCACCCGCCCCGCCAGCTAGGGGTGAGGGTCAGACGGCTAGGGGTCGCTCTCGAGGGGGAGGCCGATCAGGCGGACAGGCTAGATGCTATGCTTTTTAGGGCCAATCTAAGGCCGTTGCTTCTGATGCTGTCATTACAGGTATTATTTCAGTCTGCCACAGAGATGCCTCAGTATTGTTTGATCCCGGTTCTACTTATTCTTATGTGTCTACATATTTTGCTCCTCATTTGGGCACGACCCGAGGGAGTCTTGAGCTGCCGATGCATGTATCTACCCCGGTAGGGGATACTATTGTTGTGGACCACGTATACCGGTCCTGTTTGGTCACTATTGGAGGTCCGGAGACCCGAGTAGACCTGTTGCTTCTCAGCATGATTGATTTTGATGTTATATTGGGCATGGACTGGCTATCTTCATGTCATGCTATTATGTACTGTCATGCTAAGACGGTCACGTTGGCTATGCCGGGCATTCGGAGGATCGAGTGGCGAGGCACGACTGAGTATGTACCTAGCAGGGTAATATCTTTCCTCAAGGCCCAACGAATGGTTGGGAAGGGATGTCTCTCTTATTTAGCATTTGTGCGGGAGGTCGAGACCCAGACTCCCAGTATTGATTTTGTTCCCATTGTGCGAGACTTTCCTAATGTGTTTCCCTCAGACCTGCCGGGCATGCCGCCGGACAGGGATATTGATTTTGGTATCGATTTGGTGCTAGGCACTCAGCCTATTTCTATTCCTCCGTATCGTATGGCACCAGCTGAGTTGAAGGAATTGAAGGAGCAGGTCCAGGAACTCCTAGATAAGGGGTTCATTCGGCCGAGTGTGTCGCCGTGGGGTGCACCGGTCCTGTTTGTTAAGAAGAAGGACGGATCCATAAGGATGTGTATTGACTACAGGCAGCTAAACAAAGTAACAGTGAAGAATAAGTATCCTCTGCCTCGTATTGATGATTTATTTGATCAGCTCCAGGGAGCTAGGGTGTTCTCGAAGATTGATCTTCGTTCAGGCTACCATCAGCTGAAGATTAGAGAGTCTGACATTATGAAGACTGCATTCCGGACCAGATATGGTCACTATGAGTTCCTTGTGATGTCGTTTGGGCTAACCAACACCCCAGCAGCATTTATGCATCTGATGAACAGTGTGTTCAGGCCGTATCTTGATTCATTTGTTATTGTGTTCATTGACGACATTCTAGTCTACTCTCGTAGCCGGGAGGAGCATGCTCGGCACTTGAGTATTGTGTTGCAGAGGTTGAGAGAGGAGAAGCTGTATGCCAAGTTCTCCAAATGTGAGTTCTGGCTTGAGTCCGTGGCATTCTTAGGGCACGTGGTGTCCTGTGATGGTATTCGGGTAGATCCGAGGAAGGTCGAGGCAGTGCAGAGTTGGCCCAGACCGACCTCAGTTACTGAGATCCGTAGCTTTATGGGATTGGCGGGGTATTATCGCCGATTCGTTCAGGGGTTCTCTTCTATTGCTTCACCCTTGACTAGATTGACTCAGAAGGGTGTTCCTTTCTTATGGTCCGAGGAGTGCGAGGAGAGCTTTCGGAAGCTCAAGACAGCACTGACCACAGCACCAGTCTTGATTCTACCGACAGCTTCAGGTTCTTATACTGTATATTGTGATGCCTCAGGAGTTGGCATTGGTTGTGTGTTGATGCAGGAGGGTAGGGTCATTGCTTATGCTTCTCGTCAGTTGAAGCCCCACGAGAAGAACTACCCTGTTCATGATTTGGAGCTAGCGGCCATAGTTCATGCTTTGAAGATTTGGAGGCATTACCTGTATGGTGTCTCCTGTGAGGTGTTCACGGATCATCGCAGCCTTCAGCACTTATTCAGACAGAAGGACCTTAATTTGAGACAGCGGAGGTGGTTGGAGTTGCTTAAGGACTATGATATCACTATTTTGTATCATCCGGGGAAGGCCAATGTGGTGGCCGATGCCTTGAGTCGGAAGGCGGTTAGCATGGGCAGCCTAGCTTTCATCCCAGTTGGGGAGAGGCCATTTGCTTATGATGTTCAGGCTCTAGCCAATCGGCTAGTGAGATTAGATATTTCGGAGCCGAGTCGAGTGTTGGCTTGTGTTGTTTCTCGATCTTCCTTATATGATCGCATCAGGGAGCGACAGTATGATGACCCACATTTGCTTGTCCTTAAGGACAGAGTGCAGCATAATGATGTTAGAGATGTGACTATCGACAGTGATGGTGTTCTGAGGATGCAGGGCCGTATATGCGTGCCCAATGTTGATGGTTTGCGGGAGTTGATACTTGAGGAGGCACACGGTTCGCGGTACTCTATTCACCCAGGTGCCGCAAAGATGTACCAAGACTTGAGACAAGCACTACTAGTGGAGGAGAATGAAGATGGATATTGTTAGGCATGTAGCTAAGTGCCTCAATTGCCAGCAGGTCAAATATGAGCATCAGAGACCGGGCGGTGTTCTTCAGCGTATGGTTATTCCCGAGTGGAAATGGGAGAGGATCACCATGGATTTTGTTACTGGGCTCCCTCGGACAGCGAGGAAGTTTGATTCTGTATGGGTGATTGTTGATCGGCTGACTAAGTCCGCACATTTCATCCCAGTTAGTACTACTTATTCATCGGAGCGGTTGGCATCGATCTTTATTCGGGAGATTGTCAGGTTGCATGGGGTCCCAGTGTCTATTATATCTGACAGAGGCACTCAGTTCACTTCTCGGTTTTGGAGAGCATTTCAGCGAGAGATGGGTACGCGGGTTGAGTTGAGCACCGCATTTCACCCCCAGACAGACGGACAGTCTGAGCGCACTATTCAGATCCTGGAGGATATGTTGCGGGCATGTGTGATCGACTTTGGTGGTTCATGGGATGAGTTTTTGCCACTTGCTGAGTTTGCCTACAACAACAGCTACCGGTCGAGTATTCAGATGGCCCCGTATGAGGCATTGTATGGCAGACGGTGTAGATCTCCCGTAGGATGGTTTGAGCCTGGTGAGCATAGATTGATAGGGACTGAGTTAGTTCAGGATGCTCTGGATAGAGCAAAGTTGATCCAGGAGAGGCTTCGCACAACACAGTCTCGCCAGAAGAGTTATGGGGACCGTAGGGTTCGGGAGTTGTCTTTCATGGTTGGTGACAGAGTATTGTTGAAGGTTTCACCCATGAAGGGGGTCATGAGGTTCGGGAGGAAAGGGAAGTTGAGTCCCAGGTACATTGGTCCCTTTGAGATACTCAGGAGAGTTGGAGAGGTGGCATATGAGTTAGCCTTGCCACCCAGCTTATCCAGCGTTCATCCAGTATTCCATGTGTCTATGCTCCGGAAGTACATCGGAGATCCGTCCCATGTATTAGACTTCAGTACCATTCAGCTTGATGGTGATCTATCCTATGATGTGGAGCCTATTGCTATTGTGGGTCGCCAGGTAAGAAAATTGAGGTCGAAGGAGATTGCATCCGTTAAGGTTCGGTGGAGAGGTCGACCCGTGGAGGAGGCTACTTGGGAGGTCGAGCAGGAGATGCGGAGCCGATATCCTCACTTGTTCGAGACTTCAGGTATGTTTCTTGACCCGCTCGAGGACGAGCGTTTGCTTAAGAGGGGGAGAATGTGACGACCCGGCCCGTCGTCACGGTAATTACCACCCCATTATGTTGTAATTACATAATTCATGTTTTTATATTAGTGTTAGAGTCTATCGGGGAAGTTAGGAGTGAATTAAATTGAAAATGAGGCTTATAGCCTTTTTGAAGGGAACTTGAATAAGGAAAATCAACTCGGAGTTGACTATTTAGTTAGAGAGCTCGGAATCGAATTCTGATGATTCGGTTAGTTCCGGGAGGTGAATTGTGACTTAGGGGAGCAATCAGAATTGAATTTGGAGGCCCGGTGTAGAAATAGGCTTGAAATGGCTATGGTTGAATTTTGGCGAAATCCGAACGGTAGGTGAGATTTTGATCCGGGGGTCGGAATGGAATTCCGACAGTTGCAGTAGCTCTGTTAGGTGATTTTGGATGTGCCTGCAAAATTTCAGGTCATTCGGACGTCGTTTAGTCGGGTTTTTGATTAATTTTGTAATTCGGAATGTTTTGAGGAATTTAGGCTTGAATTCGATGTGAATTATGGGTTTTGATGTTATTAGACATGTTTTGAGGATTGGAGCAAGTTCGAATAAGGTATTAAGATGTGTTGGTGTGTTTGGATGAGGTCCCGGGGGCCTCGGGGTGGTTTTAGATGGTTAATCGGGAGAAAAACATGGAAATTGCAGGTTTGAAGAGTTCTGGTTCTGTTGTTTTCGCTCCTGCGGAAATGGGGGTGCAGGAGCGAGCTCGTAGGAGCGGGAAATGAGCGCAGAAGCGCTGGGGTTCGCTGAGGCGGATCCTAGTCCGCAAGGGCGGCACCGCAGGTGCGGAAGGAAAGACCGCAGAAGCGGTCCGGGCTCGTTATGGGAGGATCCGCAGAAGCAGAAGACTGGTCGCCTAAGCGAGTCCGCAGGAGCGGACTCTGATGCGCAGAAGCGGTAAGGCTCGCAGGAGCGGACGGGGATTCGTAGGAGCGGTCTCGCAGGAGCGAGACATGGGCCGCAGAAGCGGAGCTGGGCGGCTAGGAGTGTTTTCGCAGAAGCGACCATTGGGTCGCAGAGGCGGCCTCGCAGATGCGGATTTTGGTCCGCAAAAGCGGAAATCGCGCCTGTGTTAAAAATAACAAGAAGGGTTAAAATTTCATAAGTTGCAAAACATTTGGGGCTCGGTTCATGAAGGCGAATTGGGCGATTTGGGCGAGTTATTGCTGGGAGAACATCGGGTTATCGTTGGAGGTAAGTTTTGTGGCTTAATTACATCATTTTAACATGAAATCCTTGGTTAAATCCCCTGTAAATGGAAGATTAAAGGTGGGTTTGAGCCCTAGGCCTAAATTAAAGAAAAACACCGATTTGAGTGGGCAAATGGAGTCCGATTTTGGTAAATTTTATATGCCTAGACTCGTATCGAGATGAGGATTTCGAATATGTGATTTTTGTAATTTTTCGACAAGTGTACCAAAAGTCGGGTTTTGACAACTTGTGGGTTTTGATATAATTTGGGTTATTTCGAATGAATTGCGTGAAATTAGCATATAATGATGCATTCTCTATGATTTTGAATAGATTTGGCATCCGAGGAGGTGGATTTGCGAGGCAAGCGTAAGGCGGATTGAAGCCTCTACCGGTTAGAGGTGAGTGGTGGTAGTAAACAATGTACTGAGGGTTTGAAACCCCGTACTAGCACTTCACAGTGCTATATTGAGATGAGACACGCGTTCTATGACGGGCGTGGTGACATTGTGATTGGGGGTTCGGACTTAGTCCTTCCCGGCTAATAGAATACTGTGTTGTATGACTGTTAATGAGATTATAACTGTACAATTGGGCTAATAGCCATGTTTGGGGCCTTGTGCCGATCCGTAGAGCATTAGGGAACCTATAGAGCTAGGTGACCCTTATATCATGTTGGAAACATACACTCAGCCGTAGCTCTAGCTGTATAGCATAATATGAGCCCGTACTAGATGTGTACATTGAGGGAGATTATCTAAGGTGGAATTCCCTGTTCTAGCTGAGTGGGCCTGAAAGACCAAGTCTATACCGATTGAGATGAGATAGGGTCAAGGACCCACTGTGATATACATTATATTGGGCCTGAGAGGCCAAGTACATACTGACTGGGATAGGTTCGAGGACCCATTATGAGGTACTATATATATATATACCTATATTGGATCGGGCTGCACGCCGCAGCAGTATATATATTGGATCGGACTGCACGCCGCAGTAATATACTTGTGATATACATGTAATATACATGTGGGACGGACTGCACGCCGCAGTATTATTGCGCTTGGGCTGTAGGAGCCCCTTCGGAGTCTGAGTCTGCACACATTCTCAGTGAGCACTGGTGTATATCATGGGATCGGGCTGCGCGCCGCAACAGTATAAATATATATACATATATATATCTTGGACCGTACTGCACGCCGCAGTAATACATGTGTGGATCGGGCTGCACGCCGCAGTATAATAGTGTTTGGTCCTAGGGAGCCCCTCCGAATTCTGTATACACCCCCAGTGAGCGCCGTCGACGTTAAATGGAGCGGGCTGCGCGCAGCAGCAGCGGAATATGTATTGGAGCGGGCTGCACGCCGCAACATTATATTTAATCATATCCTACTATCTACTTAAATACTTATACATTATAGACATAGGTATGTGTCTTTATATATATATTAAGATGGCCGTACACCGTAGGGGTACGAGTGAGGGATGGATCAGCGGGGAATCTTGTAGAGATAAATGTGGTTTGGAGATTTGAGTATTACTATGGTGATGACGTACCTGTGAGGGTTTCCTTAGAACTGCTAAGTGATAGCACAGGAGTTCTTACCTTCAGTTATTATTTATTATTGTTACTCACTGAGTTGAAATATACTCACCCCACTCCCCTGCACTTTTTGTGCAGATTCACAGGTACCCGAGAGCGGTTGAGACATTGTTGCTGCCTGCTCACATCTACTTTTTGCGGAGACTACGAGGTAGCTGCCAGCGTCCGCAGAGCCTGTTTCTCCTTCTTTATCATCTTGTTGATTTCCTATTTGCCTAGACTTGTTTGGATTAGGATGCTATTCTGTAGAGGCTCAGTCTCGTGACACCACGATATGGTTGGGACCGTATTTTGTATGTTTTACATTTCGTTTATCACCCGATATGAGCATATACTGTTTAAGTTTAATTTGATTAATAACTGGCTGGTTTAAGGGATAATATGGTCGGGCTTGCCTGAGATAAAATGGGAAATCAATAGAAAGGAATTATATGCAGTATATAAATGTTTATTGGCATTTGAACCATATATTGTATATAATAAGTTTATTATAAGAACAGATAATACACAAGTAAAATGGTGGCTAACCAGGAAGATACAAGATTCAGTTACAACAAAGGAAATACGAAGGCTTGTATTGAATATACTGAATTTTACATTTACAATTGAAGTAATTAGTACTAACAAAAATATGATTGCAGACTACCTATCAAGACAAAGCTACACAAACTGAAAAAATAGATACAACAAAAGATATGATCTCAATCCTTGAGAAATTATCCTCTCAAATGGATAATATGGGAACAAGAATACAAAAGCTAGAAGATGCCAAAAATCTAAGTCGGCAGCATGACTCTAAAGATGCGGATATAAGTCAATCGCAAGACTATAAAATTCCAGAGCTACAAGGTGACGTTGGGAAACACCTTAAAACCCATAACATGTGTTTTGATACAACTGCAGGAAGTTCATCTACAAAGAAAGGAGTTAGAAATACGAACATGAACAAAATATTTGACAAACCATACATACCCAAAATACCAAAAGACCCATTATTCGTACCTCCAAGAATGACATCATATTTAGAAAGCCTAAACCAAGAAAAGAAAGCTTACAATCATATAACCAGATCATATATAGAAAATATTCACAAAATACAGACATATCTAAACCTCAATCCAAGATCGAAAATGTCACGACCCCAAATCCGGTCGTGATGGCGCCCAGAACACTGCTAGGCCAGCCCGACCAATCAACAACAATCACGGAGCCACAGGCTCACTTTATCCAATTTAAGCATAACAGTGATAGATATATTAAAAACAGGGAACCAAGTCCCAACACGTGCCAACTCCCATAGACCGAAGGGTCAAGAGTCATGAGCCTCTACAGAGTATACAAAGTGTAAATAGTGAATATAAATGTGCACAAGTGTGGGATGATCAGAACAAAATACAGACAAACTGGAGAATCAGGTCCTGCGAACGCTGGCAGCTACCTCGACTGTCCAAAAGCACTCCCGAGCCGCAATAGAATCAGCTCCACTGTGATGTACCTGGATCTGCACACAAGGTGCAGGGAGTCGGGTATGAGTACTTCCAACTCAGTAGTAATAAAAGTAAATAATGCTGAAGGGAAGAAAACCACGATAGGCACTATCTCATGCTACACAATACAGAACTATATTTTTATTACTTTCAAGCATATGTGAGTAGATTATTTAGGAATCTCGATTTTTAGCTACTTTATTTCATGATAATATACCAATACCTGGATACAATCTCAAGCAGTGCAAGTCCGCACTCAAATCAGCCCCTCGGGCTCAGCACTCCTTATCAATTTACACCAGGAGATCTGGTCAATAAGGCAACTAATGCATGTGTGCCAGAAATGTATGAGTGCTGAATGTTATGCCACGTAGTACACGTAAACCAATGTATGTATTCCATGCAATGCATATGACCGCTACGGCGTGTAGCCCGATCCAATTTGGGTACCCGTGCTCACTGTGGGGTTCAGACTCCGGAGGGGCTCCTACGACCCAAGCACAATATTAATATCACACCTGCTGCAGCGCGCAGCCCGATCCGTATACCACTGCGGCGTGCAGTCCGATCCATGCATGTATATGCTCACATAAAATGTCATGTCCTAACATATGGCCCTCGGCCCCAATCAGTCTAACAAATAATCAAGAAAGCCCTACGGGCAACAATATCATATTAGCTCATAGCTAAAAATGTTATTAAGACCTTGTTCAAGTTTTTTTCATAACCTTATAAAAATGCTGAATAGCAAAATACCATTTTAAAACCTTAAATTTAGAATAAAATATGCACGGTGTTATCAAAACAGTGATACCAATCCCTGAAGGATTCAAATAATTGGCACGGAGCCCAAACATGATAATTAGTCCAATTCATTTCAACAATTAGGTGTTATTATTTATTATGCGGGACGGACCAAGTCACAATCCCCAATGGTGCTCTACCCCACGCCCGTTATCCGGCGTGCAAGTCATCTCGACACAGCACTAAGATGTGCAAGTCCGGGATTTACTAACCCTCAGGACATCATTTACAAGTATTACCCACCTCGAACCGACGAAAGCTCATGCCCGTGACACCTTAGCTCCTCGAACCGGCATCCACGCACGTCAAAACTAGCACAAATCAGCACAAATATATCAAAATAGGCTAATGGAACATCACCCAATCGAAAGAACTCGAAAAATATCAAAAATCACGAAATTGGCAAAACCCGAGACCCGGGCCCACATCTCGAAAAATTATGAAACTCACATTTTCGGAATCCCCGTCTCTCCACGAGTCCGTACATACCAAGAACTCCCAATTCGGACCAAAAATGGTCCTTCAAATCCCCATTTTAAGATTTTTGTTCAAAGCCCTAATTTTCTTAATTTCTTACCCAAATTCAGAGAATTAATGGAAGATTCTTTG
This sequence comes from Nicotiana noctiflora, assembly GCA_032618575.1. NCBI lineage: Eukaryota > Viridiplantae > Streptophyta > Magnoliopsida > Solanales > Solanaceae > Nicotiana > Nicotiana noctiflora. The sequence goes on from JASVEL010001820.1 coordinate 61,658, forward strand.
ATAAAATCATGTATTTAACTCATAAAACTTACCTCCAATGATTCCCCGTCAAAATCCCTTCAATTCTCGTCCAAAAGCTCACAAGAATGACCAAAAATGATGGAAAATGGGTTGATTTCACGACTGGAATGTTTTAAAAACATTCTGCCCAGGCATATTACTCATCGCGATTGCGGGAATGGCTCTGCGATTGCGGAGAACAAAATTTGGCCCAAAATTTACCCTTCGCGATCACGGGAAAGGCTTCGCGATCGCGGTGAACAAATTCCGGTTCCTCCGGACAGGCTTCAGTATAATGGTCATAACTATTTGCACACAACTCCGAATGATGAATGGTTTGATGTTCTGGAAACTAGAAACATAGCGCTATAACGTTTGTTTGATACTCATTGTCTGAATCCGTATACATTTCGAGATATAAGCTTCCCAATTTATACATGTGTATTAGATATCCTTCTCGGACACCCTATAGTGTAACGTCCATAACTATTTACACACACGTCCAAATAACGATTACTTTAGCTTTCTCATAACTAGATACGATGAGCTACAACTTTCGTTTTTGAATCACCTTAAATTCCTTGTAGATAAAAAGATATGAGCTTCCGAAGTAGGATCAATGCAACAGAAATTGCCCTTCTTCGCGATCGCGGAGCATTTCACGCGATCGCGATTCATTAATATTTTTCGCACATTTTACTCACCGCGATCGCGTCCCATTGTCCGCGATTGCGTAGAACACTGCTACAGACATAAACCAGCAGTTAAAAATGGCCTAGAAATGGTCCGAAACCACCCCGAAACTCACCCGAGGCCCCGGGACCTCAACCAAAAGAACCAACACGCCCTATAACATTATTCCAACTTGTTCCAATCATCAAAACTCTATCGTTAACATCAAAATCGTCCGTTTTCAACAAATTTAAGCTTAAGTTTAACTTTAACTTCAAAAATTCACATTCATTCAAAAACCCGACCAAACGATGTCCGAATGACCTGAAAGTTTGCAGGCATATCCAAAATCACCTAACGGAACTACTGCAACTGTCAGAATTCCATTCCGACTCCCGGATCAAAATCTCACCTATCGATCGGATTTCGCCAAAATTCAACCTTAGCCAATTCAAGCCTATTTCTACACCGGATCTCCAAATTCAATTCCGATTGCTCTCCTAAGTCATAAATGATCCCTCGAAACTAGTCGAATCATCGAATCCGATTCCGAGCACTCTAACTCGATAGTCAACTCTAGGTTGACTTTCCATATTCAAACTTCCTTCAAACATGCTATTTGCTTCATTTTTAATTAAATTCACTCCTAACTCACCCGATAGGTTCTAACACTGATATAGAAGCATAAGATATGTTAATGCAAGGTAACGGGGTGGAAATTTCCGTAACGACGGGCCGGGTCGTTACATTCTCCCCAACGTAAGCAAACGCTCGTCCTCGAGCGGACTCAGAGTTGTACTAGAAGCCACCCAATAGCTGAATGACCTTACCAAGCATAATTTCAGGCGATCATACGTCACCCTATCTCACATAAGTCCAAAAACACCATGTAGTCAAAATTTCACAGACCATCTGAACCATAAATCACATTGTACTTTCTGAAATCATATGCCTAATGCAAATTCCATGCCTATACTCGGGATACACTCGAATCCACTGCAATAACCCATATTCACTACTCCGGGTGAGATCATATGATGTATCGACAACCCATTCACTCGAGACGATAGTCTCTAATCACAACAACTGGCCACAATAACCAAATACTAGCTGGAATCACATATACTCACACTCATTATTGGCTCCAACAATCATTTCGATTATAACACACCGCACTGGTGATATGACACCTCAACACCGGCCTAAGCCACGACGAGCAAAACATAGGCTCCAATAGAAACGCCTGAACACACTCGAATCATGACAGCTCAAATCATGATAACTGTCTCTAGCAAAAGAGCTGCAATTCAATTCCTCTGTGACATCATAACATAGAACTGAGATCGCGTCTCGCATTATAGAAATAGAGTACCCGAATCCTCCTCGAGAGGTCATAACATCACGTGGCCTTGCCACGATTCGTGATTCTATCCCAACGTTATTACTCATGAAGCACCTCAAGCCACTAAGCTCAAAACGGTCAGGCACGCACAGATCTATGTCTTGAACCCACGCAATCAACCTCACCCGCGGTGAAACAATTAACGTATGCTATCAAATCCTGAAAGGACACAACCGACGTGCCATTTTCCAAGAGATACTCAAAACGGATTTTTTTCCTCAGAAGTGGGGAAGTATTGTATACCCAGTAGCATATAACTAACTATATTTTCACAATATTCTGTTGCGGCGTGCAACCCGCTACATTGACATACCCGTGGCGGCGTGCCACCCGATCCAAATACCATACCTGTGGCGGCGTTCCACCCGATCCAAATAACCCGTGGCGGCGTGCCACCCGATCCATACATAAATCTCGCAAAAAGGAAATGCATATCGAGTCGAATTTTCTCATTACAACAAACATATATATATATATATAGCCTCAAGCTCGGCCATATGAAACGCATCTGGCAACGTTTCTCAATACTGGAACTGAATCAATGGTAGATACCTCTACACTGACATCCGCCACTAAGGTCCAACCGACAAAGCAATGCCTACCAGCCGTCCGCTGGTCCTGTGTACAACTACTCTGTTGGAGCATACTCTGATGCTCTCTGCTACGCAATTTGTGCCATTTTCCGACATAGTCCATATCACATTTGTCTAGACGACCTGACTTATGTCAACCAGTCTGAAATAAGGTATCATAACCCATATTCATCATATCACGCTAAGAGAGAGCCACTAGGGCTTCCGATTTCCAATAATCACAAAACGGTGCCGATACACGTGATATACAACCACTGCATAGGCGGATTACAAGAACTTCTAGTCTCCAACACATATGTAACACATGAATCGCTATACCTGGTTCCACATTACACCGTACGAATACATAACGCACATCAAGCGCCCATTCGTTCCACGAAAGCCATCCAAGAATTTCACTATGCCATCAACGACTCAATTATTTCAGTCGATCCAACAAAAGAATACCACCATGCCATTAGATATTATCAGTTTACATTACCTTGTCCTCTTTGGACCATATTCCCTGCCAAGTTAATAGAATAGCAGTACCATTTTCTTAAATCATCAGAAAGATCGATTCTTAATTCACCTGCAGTTGCGCTGCTCAATAATCTTTATTGACTTCCCATATATTATGCACTGATCTCAAAATCTAGAATATACCATTATCAACTTTCCATAACACATCGTGTATACTATATCACACTAAGACAACATGGAAATTCATATCCCTTTCCTCCGCCTCAACATCGACGCACTCAACTAGTCAAGGACTTTCGTGATCCCATATAGAAGAAAACTCATTACACATTCCATGATTCGCATACCGACATGAATATACTCATCTTCAAACCATGATAAAACACATCACAAATTATTTCTTCCCATTCATTGCATAAGTTTAACTGCCAGGACTGAGTCCTTATACCTATATCAAGTTACACAACTGCCAGCACTCAAGAGCTTTGCTGCAATGTCTGCAAGACTCATTACTTCAACCACATACCAGAAATCAATTGTATTCCTTTTTATACCATTCTGATTTATTAACAAGTTGTTCCATTTACCCAGTTTCCTTTCCAATTCATCTTTAACTCAATATTAGCGCTTACTGTAACACCATAATACATCAACTCCTGTTACCACACTAGATTCGTACATAAGACCCATAGGCCACTGAATACTCCCTCAATGTTTCCCAGAAGTACCACATTCTACAATACATTATTTTGAAGAACTTTATGCGATTTTTGAATTAGTATCATTACCTTCCAATACGGATACATAGAATCCCATCATTCACATAACATAGAACAAGTCTTGATCCCTTCTAATGAAAACACCGTCTTTATCCACATACATAATCTTAAGACACCTTACCATTACAAGCAAAATTTGGAACACCACAGGACTATTCTTGGGCGTCATTCACCCTTATTCAGCTGTAATTCAACTGTCTTATGGAACAGAACCACTCGTGCCTTGCTAGAACTCTGACACCGCAAAACATGATTACATACAGATACAATTAGCTATCTTTCTTTTCTATACACCGAACATTCTTTACCAACATAAGTTCACAACATCCTAGTATTTCTTCACATCTACGTAGCAACATAACCCTTATCGAAATTTCCCAACATACCTAGAGACAGAGCCAACACAGCACACAACAGTGCAATTAGTTAATCAATAACAACCTCCCCAACTTAGCTCGGAGCCATACATCAAGGCACTTCTACCTACTCATAGAATTCTTACTCAAATGATGCCACAAAGTTCTAGTTAGATTAAACTCAAGTCATTTACAAGCTTCGGCGGAGATTCGAATCATCAGACATATTAACTCTTTTGCAATTCTTGCATTCATTCACATACAACAGTTATGCCCCCTCTTTAGGTGACAAAATCTTTTCTAAGTCCCAAATTTTCCAAAAATTTCGGCAGAGTTTCCTTTGTAAATTGGCCTATCCACCTGCCAGAGAATCACCAAAACCATCCTAGCAATACATTCACAACTCGACAACACATCACAATGCATATCGACAACATTAGTCTCAATACTACACAAATCATATTATCATATTTGGTACATGAACATGCGTTGTACCTGCTCGAATCATAACACATATCAACTACCTTTCAATTACACATGAGAACCAATCCACCTATCTCGCCTCAATTTAGCATTTCAACACAATACCTTCCACCAGGATACACATAGCATAATCATTTTAGTCTTCCTGAGTTTGAACTCATTCCACTACACATAAGGCACTTATATTATTGAGCGCTCGATGCGTACACATACGTGCGGAAGGAATTTCAAAAGCATATCTCAAGCTGAATCAAGTACGCACGATAAGAATTCCAAGAAATGTGAAGTGTTTCCTAAAGGTTCGCAGCCTCCCGAGGATAAGTACAGGCGTCCCCGTACCGATCCACAAGACTCTACTAACCGGCTCAAGACTCATGAGGCCTAGTAAACCTAGGCTCTGATACCAACTTGTCACACCCCAAGTCCAGTTGTGATGGCGCCCAGCACACTGCTAGGCCAGCCCGACCAATCAACAACAATCACGGAGCCACAGGCTCACTTTATCCAATTTAAGCATAACAGTGATCGATATATTAAAAACAGGGAACCAAGTCCCAACACGTGCCAACTCCCATAGACCGAAGGGTCAAGAGTCATGAGCCTCTACAGAGTATACAAAGTGTAAATAGTGAATATAACCGTGCACAAGTGTGGGATGATCAGAACAAAAATACAGACAAACTGGAGAATCAGGTCCTGCGAACGCTGGCAGCTACCTCGACTGTCCAAAAGCACTCCCGAGCCGCAATAGAATCAGCTCCACTGTGATGTACCTGGATCTGCACACAAGGTGCAGGGAGTCGGGTGTGAGTACTTCCAACTCAGCGGTAATAAAAGTAAATAATGCCGAAGGAAAGGAAACCACGCAAAGCACTATCTCATGCTACACAATACGGAACTACCTTTAAACTTCAACACACTATCATTTTATCCCCTTTCAGCATATGTGAGTAAATTATTTAGAAATCTCATTTTTAGCTTCTTTCTTTCATGATAACATACCAATACCTGGGTACAATCTCAAGCAGTGCAGGTCTACACTCAAATCAGCCCCTCGACTCAGCACTCCTTAACAAATCCACCAGGAGATCTAGTCAATAAGGCAAATAATGCATGTGTTCCAGTAATGTATGAGTGCTAAATGTTATGCCACGTAGTACACATAAATAAATATATGTATGCCATGCAATGCATATGACGCTGTGGCGTACAGCCCGATCCATGCAAAGGCGCCCGCGCTCACTGTGGGGGTTCAGACTCCGGAGGGGCTCCTACAGCCCAAGCGCAATATCAATATCACACCTGCTGCGGCGCGCAGCCCGATCCATATACCACTGCGGCGTGTAGTCCGATCCATGCATGTGTATGCATTTGCTCACATAAATCGTGATGCCCTAACATATGGCCCTCGGCCCCAATCAGTCTAACAAATAATCAAGAAAGCCCTTCGGGCAACAGTATCATATTAGCTCACAGCTAGAAATGTCATTAAGACCATGTTCAAGTTTTTCATAACTTTATAAAAAAATGCTGAGTAGCAAAATACCATTTGAACTTTAAATTGAGATAAAAATATACATAGTGTTATCAAGACAATGATACCAATCCCTCAAGGATTCAAATAATTAAGAGGTGCAAGTCCGGGGTTTACTAACTCTTAGGACATCATTTACAAGTATTACCCACCTCGAACCGGCAAAAACTCATGCCCGCGGCGT
>JASVEL010001821.1:0-90645 GCA_032618575.1 Nicotiana noctiflora
TGTGGCCCTACGTGGGCCGCATATTTCAAATGCTTCAATTTTCCTGGTTGATTTGCTAGGATCATGTTGTCCACGAGTTAGGATGGTGTTATGCGTAATTATGATGTATATTCCCAATGCGTTGCTTGGTCTCATGTGTGACCTCTAATTAAAACCTACTACTTCAGTTTTGGTGCCAGTAATGACGATCTGTTTTCGATTCTGGTGCCAAAGCCCTTATAAAAGATGTATTTGGATGGGATTTTGAGGTTTAAATTTTATGTTGTTTCGAAATCACATATTTTTCTCTTGCTCTCTTCTTGCTTCGAACTTCTCTTCTTTGTTCCAGTGATTTTTATTGTTCTTAGTTCTTCCTTATTTGTTACCTCCCTTTCCTTTAACAAATTATGTCTAACATTCCTTTTGAGTCTAGTGAGGGAAGTCGTATGCCCCCTTAGCAGTGGTGTTTCCTTCCCATGAGGAGAGTGCTCCTACCACCGTTAAGGATAGAAACTTCTCGTCGATGGAGGAGATAGTTCCTCTAAAGTAGATCTGATTTCACTAAATCACCTGATGATAGCATCCTGGAGCCTTTCAGTAAGTGATGACGGTAAAGGAATTGAAAGAACTTAAGTCTAGGTTCGACATTCCCAATCATATTGAGTTATCTTGGCTGGATGGAATACGGTGCAAGCCCACCTTCCTAGGTATTGCGCCTTATATGTATACCCCTTCCAAGTTGGCCTCTCTCCCTCTCTTTCCACTGGCGGAGGAATTCTATTGTTATTATGGCATTTTCCCAGCTCAAATCACATCGTACGTTTATTAACTTGTAAATATGCTTACCAAATTTGTCTAGCTAGCTGGGGTCCAATTGACACATCGACACTTAATTTTCCCTAGATTTTATAGGGGAACAATATCGAATCCTCACCACCGAGGGTAAAGTGCTTAGAGATGAAGATGGATGATAAACCAATCGCCAATTTTGGTTCAACTTCTTTTTCGTCAGAACCGAGGACGTGGTGGCTATTGCCGATGGTTTTCCTAGGGCTTGGAGTTATGCTCGTAAGTACCTAATTTCCTTGCTTGTAGGTATCTAAGTTTCTCATGTGCTTGGTCATGGGTATTGACCTCTAGTCCCGTTCTTATGCAGCCAAGATCTCGCCTCCTTTTTGGGTCACTCACATTACTGGCTAGGTTGACCGGCTCCTCCCTCATATCATTGGGATTCGTGAATGGCAACTATTTTCAAGAAGTTTGGGCTCGCTCTTTCTTTGATTGGTAATCCCCTTTTACCATCAGTGCCTTAGCTTTTTTTTATATATATATTTTCCGACTTTTCCCTTTCCCTGTGTTTTCTTAGCTCCAGCATCGGGATCTTCGACGATGTCGAGAGCTCCCACATCCTCGTCCGAGAAGAGGAAAGCTACTATGGTTTTGGCTCCTAATGTTGCCCAACTCACACCATCAAAGCAATAATAAAAACCCAACACAAGTCGGGGTCAAATCCACACGGAGTTAGATTTTAGATTAGGTATACACCTAGTGTGGCTGTATGATGTGACTGAAATTTCACTTCCACATTTTTAATGGTTGATTCTTCTTATACTTTTAAGCTATTTATTATAAATGTAGAGTTAAGAGAATATTTTTGGTTCTGGTTGTTTTTCAAGTTATGAAAAATCTTGAGTTGCGACTTCCGCCTAGTTGGTTACCTAATGGATTTAGAGCTTTAAGGAATGCTTGATTGATCAAGATAGAAAACAATCACACTCATTTACTCACTTTTAACCTCTCGGTAGTTTGAGTAATTTTTTCCGATTTGGCTTTCTCAAGTCCAAACGGGCATTTCACAAAGCAAGTGATAAATGATCTCGTCGGGTCTTACTATCTCTAGGTTCAACCCTTTAGTTGGGGCTATCAATTTTTTGACTTCACCCCAATTCTTAGTTAGCCAAGTTTTCCTAGACTTAGTCTCTCTTTCTCAAGTAGATACTAAGTCAAATAGACATGAATCAATGTTTGCAACTATCAATTCTCAAATTCAAGCGATAATTAGACTAAATATCATAAACCTGGTCATAAATAAGCCCTAAATAAATTACCTATTAAGTACGCATACTAAGGTTGGGTCGCAACCCTAACCAAGGGTTTAGCTACTCGTGGAAAATGAAGAAATTAAAGAAGAAACTAAGATAGAATTCATAATATATGATTAAAGGGAAGAAAATATAATGTTTAAAAGCTAATGTAGTACAATGCTACCCCGTACAGCAAATAAAAGTGGCTCGGGTGCTCCCAAATTACAAAACTTGACATAAAAATGATAAAAAGTTCTATAGGTGAAATATCTAATTGCCTTTGCAGAGGTTGTGCGATCGTACAATTATGTGTGCGGTCCACACATTGAGACTTGGCTTGACAAGTTCCAGTTTTGTGACCACACAATTTTGGGTTGCAACTAATCTCGTTCAACTTCTACAGACTGAACATTTACGAGTGCGGCCACACTCTTGCTTTAGCGATCGCACAATTATAGTGCGGTCCTCACTTTTTAACCTTGGGTTTTGGCATTGTAGGACTTCTGTGGACTAACATTTTTGAGTGCAGCCATGCTCTTGATTATGCAGCCGCAAAAAAATGGTGCGGTCCGTATTTTTTATTGACCTTATAATCCCATATGTCTCAACTTTATCTTCTATGGCTGCACGGTGCCCTTTTAGCCTTGTTTTTGTCCTAATCCAAAATTACCCCTTCTTGAGTTGATTTTCATATCTTTAGCTTATATTCTAACACTCGTGCAATCAAGCTCCTTTCATTAGTTTTTGGGAATACGTTTAAGCAATTTTGAGCTAAAACGAAAGTAAAAGAGTGAAAATAAGTAGTCAAAAACCCTACTTATCAATTCTCCTAAACTTAATCTTTTGCTTTTCCTCATGCAAATAAGGTAATTCTCACCTCCACAAGACAAGAACTATTTTAGCTGGCCTATGGTAAATCAATCACACGTCAATTAGAATCAACAATTACCCACAACACGTATGAATTATCAATAATGCAATAATTTGACTTTTTGAGTACAATAGCTCTAATGTGATACTAGAGCATCAAGAGTTGACTTATTCATCAAGGAAGCTCGTGCTATGGTCATTGTGAATCCCACCCTCCTCCTCCTCCTCCTCCTCTACTCTCCCTTAGCATAATTCACTTAAGAATGTAACACTCAAATCAAAAATTGTAAAAAATTCGCTCATCTTTTTCAAAAGAATGTCACAAGTACGATTTTAAGTATAATATGCTTGCCCCCCATGCAAATCACCACTAATGTAAGCTCACTCAACTTGAAATCATGTAGGGCTTTTCAGGAAGTAATGAAGGCTTTCAGACTAAGGTATGATTTATTGACATAGAATGAGTTCATCTTTCCTTAAGAACTCCATTTTCTCTTTTTTGGCTCATACTTTATCGACTCTTTGAGTCATTTTCTTTTTCCTCGGAAGAACTAGAGAGATGCAACATCACTCTTACTTGGTCATGATAATTATTTTTCTCCTTCTCTATTTATTCCATGCCCTTTCATTCTTGTTTTGTTCCTTCAATTATTCACTTTATTCACTTTCTTTTTGGCATTTTTTTGTTCTTTCTTTCTTTTCTTTGCCTTCCCCTTTATTCATTTCTTCCTCTTCTTTGTATGTTTATATCACTTTCAAACTCCTTGTCTCTTCCCCAAATATATATTTTTACCAAAAGATTGGGTGCCAATAGAGGGTCATTACAAAATAGATAAAGGATTGTAACATGGTTATTGAAAGAAAAAAGGGGCTTAGGCTCAAATGGGTTGACTAGGGATATCACATTTGTAGGCTATGGAAGATTTAAAATTGGATCAAGGAGAGCTTACAATCATTTTTCAAGCCAAGCTACACTTAAATTTTTGCCTAGAAAAATATTCGGGGCAAGTTCTAGACTATTAACACGGTTACTTGGACTTGCAATTCAATATCTCACCTTTTACGCTGCTGGATTGCTAAAGAGAATTGAGTCGAGGGCCCACAACAATCCTAGTTAAGGATGAGAATCACAAATGGCTCGACTGAAACCACTCGATGACTGAATGCTTAAGTCAACACAAGAGTCAAAAGGTCACAACTAGAGCTATTTTCTGGCAACAACTTATTTTTAATCATAAGGTCGTAGGTAAATGTGTTGGTATCAGAAGAATGCTTGATACCCTTTTATTCAGTACTACTATTTTTGCCTAAACATAAAAGAAAATGGGCTCAATCTCTTAAAAAGATTGTCATGCCATCCATCATTGAGAAGAGCCACCCGGTTCACACAAAAGCCACCTTTTGGAAAGAACCGTGATATTAAGAAACCAAAGGCTTATTGTTCACTCAAACATAAAAAGAAGCTAACAAATCAAAAAAAAGTTATACTACTAAGAAAAACAAACTAAAGTAGCTATAAATAAACTACGGAAAGTAAGACAAATGAATATACAAATCAAGGGGAAATGAATATATACATCAAGTGAAAGGGAGGAATATATACATAAACAAAGAGAAAATAAAGATAAAATAAAAATAGAATTAGAGTTATTATATGCCAATGTCAATGCAAATCAATCAAAATATACCCCCTTCCCCACAATAAAAATAAGCATTATCCTCAATGCTTAACAAAAATAAAAACAAGGAAGGGTAGAGAGTTAAGAGAAATCCATATGTGGTCTCAGTATGCATGGCATCCTCAACACCCATGGTCTTCACTAATTGTATCTCATCATTACCTGGCTGAGAGACAGTAGGGTTGGTAAGCATCTAGATCATCTCTTCAGCAGTGTGGGTAGAAAGGTCTGGCTCCTCGGACTGGCTGGCTGCTATATGTGATGTTTTGGGTATTATTGATGCTGCTGGGTATGAAGGTCTTGTCTTTATAAGTAAATTCATTGCTATATCTCCAAAAGATGCAATCTTGGCAACTTCTTTTCGTAACCTATCCACCGACCTCTTTGAAGCCTGAGACTTCCGCATTTTCTTTACATGTTTTCTCGACTCCTCAATGACTTCCCCATGTGCCACCAAAGTCTCTATAATCATCTTTTGATTTTCTAGGATCTTACAGTGTTTCCTCCAGTGACACAAGTACTTGAGGTGTTGCTAGGGTAGAAGACTGTGTTGCAACAACACTAGATATGTGAGACAACTTTGAAGTAGCTACCTGAATCTACAGACTCGCAACATAGTCTGTGGATAAGTGGATGAGGCTGTCACTGATAATAAAGTTGATGGTCCAGAAGAAGAAGGTGGTGGCATGTCTGTTATCCTGATGGAAGGACCGACTGTTGTGGAAGGCATGGCATCTATGGAAGTCTCAGTAGCTGAATTAGTAACTACTATCGTTGTCTCCTTATACTGGTTAGCTCAGGTAGTTGCCTTCCCTTAAACTCCGGGTTTGTCAGCACCCTATAGGTGGTACGATGAGAAAGGCTGCTTGGCCTTTACTTTTTTATCATACTGTCTCGGCTCCACCTTTTCATTGAAATAATCTGTGAGGAATTTCGGGTACGAGTATAATCTTTCACCTTTTTGGACAGCTAATGTGATATTGGTGGACATGATGGCACCCACATTGATCGAGTACCCATCAATAGTCGAAGCCACCAGGACTGCTTGAGGAAATTCGGGGTTGTTCTCATTTAGAAACAAGTCAATACGGCTTCACATAAAGTTCTGCCACCCATTAGATTCAAAATTTAAGGTGGCCCCAACTATGGGAACCCCTGCTATGAGCCACATGGGTGGTGGTCCTCGAGCAACCAAAATCTCAACTAGACATGGGCGAGCTGCATCACCCATAGCAAGCTTTTCCAAATATTAGACTGCCTCAACTTCTTTAAATCACATATATGTAATCAAAGAGCAAGCATTGAATCAGACTTTCAGATTTCTCACTTTTGTTATCTTGGTATCTTATGCGAGCCACATTGACATAAAATTCTTTAACCAAGTGCTCATTTGCATCGATGGCACTACGGGTGAACCATTTCCATCATTTTAGCTCCCCTAACTATCTAAGGACATTTGGGTTGTGAATGTCTAAATCATTCATTAAGAAATGTCGCTCAAGGCCGCCCACTCGAGTGTCACCTCCTCTACTATCATTAGGGACATCGTTATCATCATATAATCAACTGGTGCAGGAGTAGTATATGTAGAGAAGGGCTCTCAACCCTAGCTACCAGCATCCGAACCCTCAGAAAAACTTGCTGAGGTGGAGGATTTGTCACGGAGTTGGTATCTCCTTTGAACTTGTTGTGATTGGGTTTTCGGCTGTGCTTGTATAGAGTTTCCTCTTATGCTTCCCTAGACGGGGCATATTCGCTGGTGCCTGATGGTTTTGGGACTCTGTTGGTTGTAGCTTTCTTGTTTATTGCTCTCTGTATAGCAAATGGTAAGTTATGTACTCTTGCCTCGGCCTCAGCCTCGAGAAGGTTCTGCCGTCCATTTAGATGTATCACCTCTACCACGTGATCTAACCATTGTCTGTAATACATAATGATTGTAATTGGTTAGATTTGGAGGTCACAGATGCATGTATGACAATTTCAGGAAATCGGATTCAAAAGTGGCAGTGTGGACTGCGTAAAATTGAGTGCACCCCACCTACCAAATGCAGACCACACAAATGTGAGTGTGATTGTAGGTTGCCGAGTGAGGATTTCAAAATTTCAAAATGCAGTTGTACATCAAAAAGTGTGAACCACATAGTGCGGCCGCATAACCCCAGGTTCAGACTACTGGGTTCTCTAATCTTTTAACCCTGCGATCGCACACTTTTTTGTGCGAACTGTATAATTTCTTGTGGACCGCAAAATTTTGAGTGTGGTCCACACTTGTCATTCATTATTTTTTCCCCTAACTCTTAGACTTGAGGACCGCACAAATTGAAGTTATGCGGCACTACTTTACATTTCATGCAATTTTTTCATAAATTAGATACGGTTTTAGCAATTAAACATGATTAGTTGTTTACCCAAGCCCCAATTAACAATTTAATATACTACCCACATGATTTTGTGCAAAAATGACTAATTATTGACATTTTAGGCATAAAAATAACCCTAACACAGAAGAACAAAACTAAGAAAAGTTGAAAAATCTAAAAATATAATGAACATACTAATCATGAAGGATACAGGTAAGAATATACACATATGAAATGCTTAAGAATGGTGAATAAGTGAATTTGTAATGTGCTAGCTTAAGATTTAAGAAGTCAGAGTGTGTAAAGTTATGAATAGTGTATTGAGGTCATATTTATAGGTTGATCTAGCCATTCAAGAGTTAAGTTGAGTGCGACAACACAATTTTGAGTGCGGTCCGCACTCTTTACTTGGACCTTTGGAGAAACACTACGGTCCGCACAAAAGTGAGTGCGGCTGCAGAATTTTTGTTGATCGCACAATTTGTGTGCGACCATAAATTTTTAGTGAAATTTGACAGGCCAATCTTTAGAGAGAATGACCTTTTGGTTTTCCAATTGTGCGACCGCACACATAATTATGCGTCTACATAGTGATTGTGCGGTCCCCACAATTATGGTATTGTCCGCACTTTTGTGACACTTAGCCAATTTTTCTTGCATAGTCCCTGCAATGCACACCCATCCCTACATACAGTTCAAAACTAGTTAGCACAAAACAAAGCCTATCTATTAAATAAGAAAAAGAAAAAGATACTTGGGTTGCCTCCCAAGAAGCGCCTGATTTAACATCGTGGCATGATACAGTTTACCAATCATTCGAAATGAATAATCGCCACAATATGGCAATCATCAACCTTGCCAAAACAATGTTTAACCCAGCGGTGACCATTGACTCTAAACACATCATCATTATTATTTTTCCAATCTAGAGCATCAAGGGGGGGTGTTACATTCACCACTTTAAATAGGCCAATCCATTTTGACTTCAACTTATCCGGAAACATCTGTAACTGGTAATCGGGTATTAAATAACACAAGATCACTCATGTGCCGTGGAATTTTGGCACAATTGATACCATTTACTTTTATTTTAACTTGTCTTTTAGTGAATTTGTAGTTAATTTTGATCAAGTTTTGTTGTTTTGTAGTGCATGAGCTTGAATACCCGAAAACATGGAAAATAAGTCAAAAAGTTCAAAAAGACGAATATGATGCAGGTATGCGATCGCATAATTCACATACGGATCGCATAATTGCGCTAATGATCGCAAATAAAGATAGTCTTTTGGTCCAACTGAATATGCAATGTCACGAACCAAACTCGGTCGTGATGGCGCCCAACCCTAAATCTAAGCAAGCCAGACCGACTACTGATTCAACAGTTATAGACCATTCCCAAAAGGACAAATTTCAAGAAGAATATAAGAGTCAATAATAATACCCCAGTAATAATAGTATAATTAAATACTGAGAAGTGTGACCATCGAAATAACACTCCCAAAAGATCTAGGGTCACGAGTCTATAGCCTCTAAGCAAAAACTGAATAGTAATAGGAATACTGAATGAAATACACAAGTCTGGAAATATATATAGAAATAACTGAAATAAAGAGAGAAGCTAGGTCTTGCGAACGCCAGCAGCTACCTCAGCAACTCGAATATACTCTGAATAAGCTGGAAAGCTCGTCTAACCCTCATGTGTACCTGAATCTGCACACAAAGGTGCAAGGAGTAGGGGTGGGTACTAAGTACTCAATGAGTAAAAAGTATATAAAATAGCTGAAAGCATGAAATCCATAGAATACCACAAAGCAAAGCTAAACTACAGTCCGATACCTACCACGAACTAACAACAACAACAAATCACAATTAGCACAGATAATTTACAAACATAAAATGCAATGCAATGCATATGATCGCTACAGCATGTAGCCCCATCCGTTTAACATCGACGGTGCTCATTGGGGTGTGTACAGACTCCGGAGGGGCTCCTTCAGCCCAAGCGCAATATTCATATCATCCACTGCGCCCTGCAGCCCGATCCATCCTCAGTCCACAACATGCATATGAGTCACACAACAATTTAATTTATTTATTTCTAGGTTCCAGTTCATTAACAATGAAAAATACTTTAATTTTATTTATTTTTTCAAGAACATGTGATTTAGCATTTCAAAATAGTGATTTCAAGCCAGGACTGAGATCAATAATGTTACAAATCAAGCTATCGCACAGATATCTATCCCCTAGGGATACTACAGGTTGGCACATGACCCTAAACATGGCTTATAGACCACATATATACTTAACACAATGTGCGTATCAACCGCCAATATAATATTATTCATAATCGGGATGGACCAAGTCTAAATCCCCAGTCATAACCAATCCCGCACCTGCCATGGGGTGCGAGCCATGCCCTAATAGCATCACAATGTGCTAAGCCGGGGTTTCAAACCCTCAGGATACCATATACACTAACTACTCACCTCTGCGATGCCTTTTCCCTTCAAATTTGCCACCTCGTGCGTCGAATCTAGTCAAAACCACAACAATAACATAAATATGGGTTAAAGCAATATAACCCAATCAAAATTACTTGAAAAACTTAATAATACACGAAGTTGGTAAAACCAGAGCCCCGGGCACACTTCTCAAAAAAATTCTGAAATTTATACCAACGGATTCCTCGTCTCGCCACGAGTCCGCGCATATATAATTTAACAAAATCGGAGTTCGAATGGCATTTCAAAACCCAAAATTCATTTTTATAAGTTAGGCCCTAGTTCTTCACAAATTCTACCCAATTTCATGAGTTTTGGTGTTGATTCTAGCATAAAATCGTGTTTTTGAGTCAAGAAACTTACCTCCAACGTTTTTCCGACAATATCCTCTTACTTCCCGTCCAAAAGCTCTCCAAATCGCTCACAAATGGTGAAAAATAGGTTTTTGCTCGTAGGTGTTCAATTATAAAAACCCCTCTGTCAGGCCTGTTTTTCCTCTATGCGACCGCGGCACCATGCACGCGATCGCGATGCACAAATTTCCCAGGCCCAATAACTACCTTATGCGATCGCGACACAGACCATGCGATCGCAGTGAATATTGTCCCTCCTTTACGCGATCGCACACCTAGCCACGTGACCGCACTGACCAAACCTCCAGACCTATGCGATTGCAACGCCCTTTACGCGATCACATAGTGCAAATATTTGAGCTCCCTCATTTCTTCTATGCGATCGCAGCCTTTGGCTCGCGATCGCGAAGAGCTAATTTGCTCTGCAATTTCTGCTGCATTTTTCAAGACCAAAATCCCCGTTAGCCATCCAAATTCACCCCGAGACCCTCGGGACCTCAACCAAATGCACAGATATGTTCTATTACTCCATTCAAACTTGCTCGCAACATAAAAACACCATCATAAACATCAAAATCATCAAATTCTCACGGATTCAAGCCTAAGTTTCATTAAAACTTCAGAAACTAACCTTTGCTCTAAAACCCGACCTAAACACCTCCGAATGACCTGAAATTTTGCACGCATATCAAAAATCACCTAACGGAGCTACGGCAACTCTCAGAATTTCATTCCAGGCCCCAGATCAAAATCTTGCCTAGCGTACGGAATTTGCCAAAATTCAACCATAGCCAATTCAAGCCTAAATATACAACGGACCTCGGAATTCGATTCTGATTGCTCTTCTAAGTCATAAATCATCCCCCGAAACTAGTCGAATCATCAGAAATCCATTCCGAGCTTTCTAACTCGTCGGTCAACATTCGGTTGACTTTTTCAAACTATTTTTCTCATAAAGAGGTTTATTGCTTCATTTCTAACTAGATTCCATCCGATTTACTTATAACTCTCCAAACACATATAACTTAACATGTTAAAGTATAAAATGAAGGAAACAAGGCGGTAACTCCCGTAACGACGGGTCGGGTCTTTACATTTTCCCCAACTTAAACAAATACTCGTCCGCGAGCGGGTTGAGAAAATACCTGGAGTCTCAAATAGGTGTGGATATCTGCTTCGCATCTCTTGTTTGGTCTCTCAAGTTGCTTCCTCCACGGGACGACCTCTCTACTGCACTTTCACTGAAGCTATGTCTTTGGATCTTAACTTACGAACATGTCGACCCAAAATGGCTACCGGTTCCACATCATAGGTCAAGTCCTCATCCAGTTGTATCGTGATTAAATCTAATACATGTGACGGGTCTCCAACGTACTTCCGGAGCATAGATACATGAAACACCGAATGAACTCCCGACAAGCTCGGTGGCAAAGCAAGCATATAGGCCACCTTCCCAACCTTTCTAAGCACCTCAAAAGGTCCAATGAACCTTGGGCTCAACATTCCTTTCTTTCCAAACCTCATAACGCCCTTCATAGGCGAAACTTTCAGCAACACCTTCTCGCCCACTGGATAAGACACATCTCGGACCTTCTGGCCCGCATAACTTTTCTGACGCAACTGAGCTGTGTAAAGTCTCTCCTGAATCACCTTCACCTTGTGTAAGGCATCCTGAACTAACTCTGTCCCTAATAATATAGCCTCGCCGGACTCAAACCAACCGACTGGAGACCTACACCGCCTCCCATATTAGGCTTCATACGACGCCATCTGGATGCTGGACTGATAGCTATTGTTGTAAGAAAACTCTGCGAGAGGCAAGTAATCAGCCCAAGAACCTTCAAAATCAATGATGCAAGCACGCAACATGTCCTCCAGTATCTGAATTGTACGCTCGGACTGCCTATCCGTCTGTGGGTGAAATGCTGTGCTCAGCTCTACCTGTGAACCCAACTCTCGCTGAAATGTCCTCCAGAACTGTGAAGTAAACTGAGTACCTCTATCTGCTATGTTAGAAACTGGAACTCCATGTAATCTCACAATCTCACGGATGAATATCTTTGCTAACCGCTCCGAGGAGTATGTAGTACACACAGGAATGAAATGAGCTGACTTGGTCAGCCTATCCACATTCACCCAAATTGAATCAAACTTCCTCGATGTCCGAGGGATTCCACTAACAAAGTCCATAGTTATCCTTTCCCACTTCCACTCGGGAATATCAATACGCTGGAACATGCCACCGGGCCTCTAATGCTCATAGTTGACCTGTTGACAGTTGAGGCACCGTGCTACATGACTCACAATATCTTTCTTCATCTTTCTCCACCAATAATGATGCCTCAAATCCTAGTACATCTTTGCGGCACCTAGATGGATCGAATACCGCGAGTTGTGGGACTCCTCCAATATTAACTCACGAAGGCCATCAACATTGGGCACGCATAACTGGCCCTGCATCCGCAACACACCATCACTATCAATAGTGACATCTCTGGCATTATCATGCTGAACTCTGTCCTTAAGGACAAGCAAGTGTGGATCATTATACTGACGCTCTCGAATACGGTCATATAAGGAAGACCGAGATACCACGCAAGCCATCACCCGATTGGGATCAGAAATATCTAGCCTTACCATCTGATTAGCTAGAGCTTGAACATCAACTGCAAGGGGCCTCTCCCCAACTAGAATGTACGCCAGGTGCCCATACTAATAGCCTTCCGGCTTAAAGCATCTGCCACTACATTGGCCTTCCCGGGATGATACAAGATGGTAATATCATAGTCTCTGAGTAATTCAAGCCATCTCTGCTGCCTCAAATTGAGATCTTTCTGCTTAAACAAGTGTTGAAGGCTACAGTGGTCTGTATATACGTCACAAAATACACCATATAAGTAATGCCTCCATATCTTCAAGGCATGAACAATAGCAGCTAACTCTAAGTCGTGAACATGGTAGTTCTTCTCATGGGGCTTTAACTGACGAGAACCATATGCAATAACTCTACCCTCCTGCATCAATACACAACCGATCCCAACTCTCGAAGTATCGCAATACACCATATAGACCCTGAAGCTGATGGCAATACAAGCACCAGAGCTATGGTCAAAGCCGACCTGAGCTTTGGAAGCTCTCGTCACATTCATCCAACCATACAAATGGGGCGTTCTTCTGTGTCAACTTCATCAAAGGTGAAGCAATAGACGAAAAACCCTGAACAAACCTGCGGTAATAGCCTGCCAAACCGAGGAAACTCCATATAGGATGGCCTGGGCCAATTCTGCACCGCCTATGACTTTTTCACGACCCAAACCCGGTCATGATGGCGCCCAACCCTAAAGCTAGGCAAGCCAGACCAACAACTGATTCCACAATTAAAGACTTTCAAGATGAATATAAGAGTCAATAATAATACTCCAGTAATAATAGTATAATTAAATACTAAGAAGTGTGACCATCGAAATAACACCCCCAAATAGATCTGGGGTCACGAGTCTAGAGCCTCTAAGCAAAAACTGAATAGTAATAGGAATACTAAATGAAATACTCAAGTCTGGAAATATATATAGAAATAACTTAAATAAAGAGAGAAGCTAGGTCCTACGAACGCCAACAACTACCTCAGCAACTCGAATATACTTTGAATAAGGTGGAAAGCTCGTCTAACCCTCCTGTGTACCTGAATTTGCACACAAAGGTGCAGGGACTAGGGGTGAGTACTAAGTACTTAGTGAGTAAAAAAGTATATAAAATAGCTGAAAGCAGGAAATCCACAGAATACCATAGAGCAAAGCTAAACTACAGTCCGATACCTACCACAAATTAACAACAACAACAAATCACAATTAGCACAGATAATTTACAAACATAAAATGCAATGCAATGCACATGACCGCTACAGTGCGTAACCCAATCCGTTTAACGTCGATGGCGCTCAATGGGGATGTGTACAGACTCCGGAGGGACTCCTTCAGCCCAAGCGCAATATTCATATCATCCGCTGTGGTGTGCAGCCCGATCCATCCTCAGTCCACAACATGCATATGAGTCACACAACAGTTCAATTTATTTATTTCTAGGTTCCAATTCATTAACAATGAAAAATACTTTAATTTTATTTAATTTTTCAAAGAACATGTGACTTAGAATTTCAAAATAGTGATTTCAAGCTAGGACTGAGATTAATGATTTTACAAATCAAGCTATCACATAGATATTTATACCCTAGGGATACTACAAGTCGGCATATGGCCCCAAACATGGATAATAGCCCACATATATACTTAACACAATGTGCGTATCAACCGCCAATATAATATTATTCATAATCAGGATGGACCGAGTCTAAATCCCCAGTCATAACCAATCCTGCACCTGCCATGGGCTGCGAACCACGCCTTAATAGCGTCACAATGTGCTAAGCCGGGGTTTCAAACCCTCAGGCTACCATATACACTAACTAATCACCTCTAACTGGCTGTGGATTTGTTTGCGATGCCTTTTCCCTTCGAATTTGTCACCTCGTACGTCCAATCTAGTCAAACCACAGCAGTAACATAAGTATGGGTTAAGGAACATAACCCAATAAATATTACTTAAAAAATGCAATAATACACGCAGTTGGTAAAACCTGAGCCTCGGGCCCACTTCTCAAAAAATTCTGAAATTCATACCAACGGATTCCTCGTCTTGCCTCGAGTCTGTGCATATAAAATTTATTGAAATCAGAGTTCGAATGGCCTTTCAAAACCCAAAAATTCATTTTCATAAGTTATGCCCTAGTTTTTCACAAATTCTACCCAATTTCATGAGTTTTGGTGTTGATTCTAGCATAAAATCGTGTTTTTGAGTCAAGAAACTTACCTCTAATGTTTTCCCGACAAAATCCTCTTACTTCCCGTCCAAAAGCTCTCCAAATCGCTCACAAATGGTGAAAAATAGGTATTTGCTCGCTGGTGTTCTATTATAAAAACCCGTCTATCAGGCCTGTTTTTCCTCTATGCGATCGCGGCACCATGCACGTGATCGCGATGAACAAATTTACCAGGCCCAGTAATTACCTTATGCGATCGTGATACAGATCATGCAATCGCAGTGAATATTGTCCCTTCTCTACGCGATCGCACACCTAGCCACGCGACCGCACTGACCAAACCTCCAGACCTATGCGATCCCAACGCCCTTTACGCGATCGCATAGTGAAAATATTTGAGCTCCCTCATTTCTTCTATGAGATCGCAGCCTTTGGCTCGCGATCGCGAAGAGCTAATTTGCTCTGCAATTTCTGCTGCATTTTTCAAAACCAAAATCCCCGTTAGCCATCCGAATTCAGTCCGAGACCCTCGGGACCTCAATCAAATGCACATATATGTTCTATTACTTCATTCAAACTTTATCGCAACATAAAAACACTATCATAAACATCAAAATTATCGAAGTTTCATTAAAACTTTCGAAACTAACATTTGCTCTAAAACCCGACCTAAACACCTCCGAATGACCTGAAATTTTGTACGCATATCTAAAATCACCTAATGGAGCTACTACAACTCTTGGAATTTCATTCCGGACCTCGGATCAAAATCTCGCCTACCGTCCGGATTTTGCCAAAATTCAACCTTAGTTAATTCAAGCCTAAATCTACACCGGACCTCCGAATTCGATTCCGATTGCTCTTCTAAGTCATAAATCATCCCCCGAAACTAGTCGAATCATCATAAATCCATTCCGAGCTTTCTAACTCATCGATCAACATTCGATTGACTTTTCCAAACTATTCTTCTCATAAAGAGGTTTATTGCCTCATTTCTAATTAGATTCCATTCGATTTACTTCTAACTCTCGGAACACATATAACTTAACATGTTAAAGTATAAAATGAAGGAAACGAGGAGGTAACTCACGTAACGACGGGGAGGGTCGTTACATGCAAATATGCGATCCACTATACGATCGCATAACTCCTATGCGAGCCGCATAATGGTCACATAACTCGAGAAGAATACAGACCTTTACATGATATATGGCGGTATATACAATCCAATAACACGTATGCGGTCCGCATAACTGTTATGCGACAAAAGCTAGGTCTGGAGCTCAGCAAGGATGCGATGTAATGTTCAATATGCAATCCGCATAACTTTTCTGGGACTAGTATGCGATCGCATAAGTCACCTAAATAGGTACTTTTGTCCGATTTTGACTACGACTTTTGGTCCACTATAAAGAGAATAACTAGGGTTTTTATTGGGGTATTAAAGTTTGAAACAAGATCCTACTTAGAGAGCATTGAATACTTCATTTATTTGGAGGTTTGTGAAGGAGGAACCTTGCACTTTTGTAAGCTTGTATTTTAGTATGAGTAATTAGTTTTAAATACTAAGGTTGTGGACCCAAGATGAGTGTTTAACATTGAATATATATATATGGGCCAAGTTACCTCTTACTAAGTAGCCTCTAACCTAAATGAGTTCAGTTGCATGGGTTAGATCCTTAAGGATAGTATTGGGTCACCGGTAAAGAACCTCTACTTAAGAAAAAATCATAAGAGAAGAAAGCTGCTAGGAGAGGGTGGAGAAGTGCCACACCTTCGTGGATTGATCGAGTGTAGCGTACTGATTCTTATTGAGATTGGGTTAGTGTTCAGTGTGGGCAGTCTCCTCTATCAAAATAGTAAGAGAAAAAGAAGGACTTATCTCAGATCTTTACCTTTCACATTTGAATTTCTCCTAATTTGAATTCCTCTCCTATGTTCTCAAAAACGCTTCCCTTTTTACTTGAATTTTCAGCGATCGAACGTCGAGACGCCATCAGTTTGGAGCGCGAGGCCAGCAGAGCTTGCTGCAGAGGAGATAAGAAAAGGCTCAGCAGAGGGGATCTGGTAACTGTTATAAATGTGGAGGAGTGGGGCATTTTTCTCGTTACTGTTCCAATGTTCAGACGGACGAATGCTGCTAGAGGAGTACAGAATAGACCAGCTGAAGATTTGCTTAGCAGTTTCATTTGCCGCCACGGGCGGGGGTGGACTTACATACATAACCCAAAACAACCGATGGCAATCGGCAACTTAGTAAGCTTCGCCACATACACTTCGCCCCTTGCGGTGCTACTAGCATGTTGCTTTGCCGTTCCATTGCTAAAGGCCATCAACTGTCATGAGTGATGTAATGCCACACAACCCGCAACAACCGATGGCAATCGGCAACTTAATAAGCTTCGCCCCGTGCACTTCGCCCCTTGCGGGGCTACTCGCACGTTGCTTTGTCGTTCCATTGCCGAAAGCCATTTGCCGCCACAGGTGGGGGTGGACTTACATACATAATCCACAACAACCGATGGCAATCGGCAACTTAGTAAGCTTCGCCACATACACTTCGCCCCTTGCGGTGCTACTAGCATGTTGCTTTGTTGTTCCATTGCTAAAGGCCATCAACCGCCATGAGTGATGTAATGCCACACAACCCGCAACAACCAATGGCAATCGGCAACTTAATAAGCTTCGCCCCGTGCACTTCGCCCCTTGCGGGGCTACTCGCACGTTGCTTTGCCGTTCCATTGCCGAAAGCCATTTGCCGCCACGAGCGTTGTCGCCTCCCGATTTTGCCCGCAACATCCATTGGCAACCGGCACTAACTAAGCTTTGCCCCATGCGCACGGCACCTTGAGGTGCTACTTGCATGATGCTCCACCTTTTGTTGCCAACGATCAATGTTTGCCGCAAGCGGTGCGAACCCCAGGCATGCTACGAGCCCGCACGAGTACTTGCCGGCGTGGATTGTGAACTTCGGGGACGTTGCACGGCCAAGCCATGCATGCCCCCTATGCCCACGCCCCATTCCGGCGTCGCCCATGCGTGCCCGCACTGCCTGGCAGCCGGCACCTTGAGGTGCCTTTCAACACCTCTGCCCCCCTTATATATACTTAAAAAAAATAAAACCCAAGTTTCAGGAGTAGACATGTTTTGGCCAGAGAATCCTGTTAGAGTTGTACAACACCAAATAGCACAAACCAAGGTACAACTTAGCTAATATATTTACAAATGACTTTTAAACATTGAAATGATATTTTTTACAAAAAAAATATTTTTTTATTTTTATTTTTATTAAAAAACGAAAAATACATGGAAAAATAGTAAAAAATAGGAAAATTATTATAAAAATAGGGAAAATAGTGGAAAAAATTTTCATATAATATTTACACATAAAAGAGTTAGTTTTTTTATAAAAGTGGGGGGAGGGGGGTTTCCGACCTAACCCGCAACAACCGATGGCAATCGGCAACTTAGTAAGCTTCGCCCCGTGCACTTTGCCCCTTGCGGTGCTACTCGCACGTTGCTTTGCCGTTTCATTGCCGAAAGCCATTTGCCGCCACGGGCGGGGGTGGACTTACATACATAACCCACAACAACCGATGGCAATCGACAACTTAGTAAGCTTCGCCCCATACACTTCGCCCCTTGCGGTGCTACTAGCATGTTGCTTTGCCATTCCATTGCTAAAGGCCATCAACCGTCATGAGTGATGTAATGCCACACAACCCACAACAATCGATGGTAATCGGCAACTTAATAAGCTTCGCCCCGTGCACTTCGCCCCTTGCGGTGCTACTCGCACGTTGCTTAGCCGTTTCATTGCCGAAAGTCATTTGCCGCCACGGGCGGGGGTGGACTTACATACATAACCCACAACAACCGATGGCAATCGGCAACTTAGTAAGCTTCGCCACATACACTTCGCCCCTTGCGGTGCTACTAGCATGTTGCTTTGTTGTTCCATTGCTAAAGGCCATCAACCGCCATGAGTGATGTAATGCCACACAACCCGCAACAACCGATGGCAAACGGCAACTTAATAAGCTTTGCCCCGTGCACTTCGCCCCTTGCGGTGCTACTCACACGTTGCTCAGCCGTTTCATTGCCGAAAGCCATTTACCGCCACGGGCGGGGGTGGACTTACATACATAACCCACAACAACCGATGGTAATCGACAACTTAGTAAGCTTCGCCACATACACCTCGCCCCTTGCGGTGCTACTAGCATGTTGCTTTGCCGTTCCATTGCTAAAGGCCATCAACCGCCATGAGTGATGTAATGCCACACAACCCGCAACAACCGATGGCAATCGGCAACTTAATAAGCTTCTCCCCGTGCACTTCGCCCCTTGCGGTGCTACTCGCACGTTGCTTTTCCGTTTCATTGCCGAAATCCATTTGCCGCCACGGGCGGGGGTGGACTTACATACATAACCCACAACAACCGATGGCAATCGGCAACTTAGTAAGCTTCGCCACATACACTTCGCCCCTTGCGGTGCTACTAACATGTTGCTTTGCCGTTCCATTGCTAAAGGCCATCAACCGCCATGAGTGATGTAATGCCACACAACCCGCAACAACCGATGGCAATCGGCAACTTAATAAGCTTCGCCCCGTGCACTTCGCCCCTTTCGAGGCTACTCGCACGTTGCTTTGCCGTTCCATTGTCGAAAGCCATTTGCCGCCACGGGCGGGGGTGGACTTACATACATAACCCACAACAACCGATGGCAATCGGCAACTTAGTAAGCTTCACCACATACACTTCGCCCCTTGCGGTGCTACTAGCATGTTGCTTTGCCGTTCCATTGCTAATGGCCATCAACCGCCATGAGTGATGTAATGCCACACAACCCGCAACAACCGATGGCAATCGGCAACTTAATAAGCTTCGCCCCGTGCACTTCGCCCCTTGCGGTGCTACTCGCACGTTGCTTTGTCGTTCCATTGCCGAAAGCCATTTGCCGCCACGAGCGTTGTCGCCTCCCGATTTTGCCCGCAACATCCATTGGCAACCGGCACTTACTAAGCTTTGCCCCATGCGCACGACACCTTGAGGTGCTACATGCATGATGCTCCACCTTTTGTTGCCAACGGTCAATGTTTGCCGCAAGCGGTGCGACCCCCAGGCATGCTACGAGCCCGCACGAGTACTTGCCGGCGTGGATTGTGAACTTCGGGGACGTTGCACGGCCAAGCCATGCATGCCCCCTATGCCCACGCCCCATTCCAGCGTCGCCCATGCGTGCCCGCACTGCCTGGCAGCCGGCACCTTGAGGTGCCTTTCAACACCTCTGCCCCCCTTATATATACTTAAAAAAAATAAAACCCAAGTTTCAGGAGTAGACATGTTTTGGCCAGAGAATCCTGTTAGAGTTGTACAACACCAAATAGCACAAAACAAGGTACAACTTAGCTAATATATTTACAAATGACTTTTAAACATTGTAAATGATATTTTTTACAAAAAAAATATTTTTTTATTTTTATTTTTATTAAAAAACGAAAAATACATGGAAAAATAGTAAAAAATAGGAAAATTATTATAAAAATAGGGAAAATAGTGGAAAAATTTTCCATATAATATTTACACATAAAAGAGTTAGTTTTTTTTTATAAAAGTGGGGGGAGGGGGGTTTCCGATCTAACCCGCAACAACCGATGGCAATCGGCAACTTAGTAAGCTTCGCCCCGTGTACTTCGCCCCTTGCGGTGCTACTCGCACGTTGCTTTGCTGTTTCATTGCCGAAAGCCATTTGCCGCCATGGGCAGGGTTGGACTTACATACATAACCCATAACAACCGATGGCAATCGACAACTTAGTAAGCTTCGCCCCATACACTTTGCCCCTTGCGGTGCTACTAGCATATTGCTTTGCCGTTCCATTGCTAAAGGCCATCAACCGCCATGAGTGATGTAATGCCACACAACCCACAACAACCGATGGTAATCGGCAACTTAATAAGCTTCGCCCCGTGCACTTCGCCCCTTGCGGTGCTACTCGCACGTTGCTTAGCCGTTTCATTACCGAAAGCCATTTGCCGCCACGGGCGGGGGTGGACTTACATACATAACCCACAACACACACACACACACACACATATATATATATATATATATATATATATATATAATGGTTGATATTTATTCAATTCTTGTTCTTTATTTATGGTTGGTGTTTGCAAACATTAATCTATTCCATTTTACCCTTTCTTTACTTGGAGAGGTGAGTTAGGCTTTGGTAGAATTGAATATCAAGAACTCTAGATGTTAACTCTTGTATATTAGAATCGTTTAGGAATAAGTGAGTTCTACTTGGCACAAATTGATTTTTCTTAATTTTTAACTCTTTTATATTTAGAAAAATTATAAAGGGAAAATACTATTCAACTATTGGAAAGTATTGGGTAGTGTACTGGGTAAAAGTTAGAAGACTTGATTTTTGCTATCAAGACAATTTGGGAAGCCTCCCTCGAGACCCCGAGGATGAAAGGCTATGATCGAGTTCTCGACATCTAGGCTCATTGAGGTCTAAATCAAAGGAATCAAGGCTTGAGGTCAGGGTAAGAGAAGATGACCCTGAAGCGCATGGCTGCACCTGACAGGGCCGGTCTATGTGTACCCTTTTGAGATGACGAGCAATAGGCCGTCCCATATTTCTACTCTTGTACACAGTATATACATGTTTTACCGAGTTCCCTCGCATATATAAGAGGCACTCACCCCAGCTTATAAAGGACTGATGTTGCTCCACTTCTCAAATAAGCAATAATCTCTCTCTCTCCCTTTCTTCTAAAATACTTCAAAATTGGCGGTATGAAGCCTTGTATGCACATACTTATTCATTATCCCCTTCCCAATTATCCTCGATTAGGTTACCTTCAATAGGCCTGAGGTAGGCTCGAGGTCTGGCCCCGAGGTATCTATTGGCTTGTCCTAAGCTCGGGAACATCCCTAACTGGTTCGATTATCACTTTGGCTAACTCAATCTTTACTATTTTACTCCATGTTTAGCACTAATCATCCTATCAAACTAGCTTGAGAATAGATCATGTATATTTAAAATCCCATTTACAAATATAATTGTTGTTATCATTTTTACGGTAAACAGTTTGGCGCCCACCGTGGGGCTAAAAATAATAGTGATTATTTTCTTGTTAGTTTAGTAACTTAAACGCATGATATGTCTCACACTTTTTCTTGCCCAAGACCTTTCTATTTTAGGTTAATGGTCATCTCGGTAAGGGAAATCGAGGATGATAACCCCATAAAACGCAAAAGAATAATATGGCCATCCTAACGACTGGTGCGACACCGCAGGACCCCGGTAACGCATCTAGATTGGTCCGAGTGGATATGGATTCATACGCTGCATAACGGGGTAACGAAGTCTTGCACTTCAATAATGGCACACATACCGACAGGAAACCTAAAAAATCCTTGCACCGGTAGAATAGGAAGTTGATCTTCGTGTTATTTTTTAAATGTTGCAAGAATAACGTTTGACTATCTCTTAGCAACATACTACCCGGAGACTCTTGGCGTGATAGCATAAAAAATATATATGCGCTTTGAGCCGGTATCCAAGTTATCGGGCAACGACGAACCAACGACCTATCCTATAACGGTAAGGATGCTAGAGGACATTATTTAAAAGATCAACTCACGCTCGCGGAGACTCTTACAGCAACCGTCTCTTGGAGATACAGTCCAGGGACTCATTTCATGAAAGTCAGAAATAACGAAATTCCTTGGGGATGACAGGACCCCAAGTCCTCATAGGTATATCACCACTAACACACACCCATTCAGGAATGACGACTCCTAAAATGGTTAACTCGGGCACGTCCCAATGAGGAGATTTGAATAAATTCCACCGAAAGAAACCACAATGCGACATTATTGTTCGACATCCAATCTTGGGAATTCGCTCACTATACTATCACAATCCATGGAAGCACGCACCAACGCCATCAAAATAATGCCAGAAGAGTTCAACGCACCAAAGTTCGTGTAAACGCGTGATTTTTGACCCTCCCCGAGATTTTTTATACTTTTAGCGTAAAATATTTAGTTTAGTTTTAATATAGCTATTTTAGCTAAATTTGACTCTTTTACTTTATTTTTACCTTAAAATGAAAAATAACAAAAATATAATTTTATTAATGTTTCGTAGTCATTTTTAAATTTGAAAAATATAAAAATAGTACTTTATATTTTTATCTTTTTATAAAAACGAAAATAATAAAAAAATAGTTTATTAATATTTTGTAGTTATTTTAAACTTGAAAAATAATAAAAAAAAATAGTTTTATTTTAATTATGAGTATTATAGTTATTTTGGTTACCTAGGATTAATTAAATAACGTCATTCTCGGTTCCGGGCGAAGAATAATATTCGGGTTCAAACTACCCGGTTTTATAATTTTCGGACATAGCCCGTAATAACCCGACACTACACTAAGGGGGAGGGATGGGAGAATGATTAAAAAATAAAAAGAGAATAAAAACAAAAAAGAAAAAGACAAAAAGACATGGGCAATACAAAATAGAAAAACAAAATGACAATAGGGGGGCTCACGTGAAGAAAAGAAGAAAATAAAAAATCAAAGAAAAGGAGAACAAATAGACATACATGCAGGCATAGAGGGGGGTCTTGATTCTTGGTCTCTGGCACGGCAATGAGAAGAGAAAGAAAACGAAACAAAGAAGGATTTTTGAAGAAGGAAAAGAAAGAAAAAAAAACGGGAGAAGGGGGATTGAAAAACACATTGAATACAAAAAAAATTTTTGAAAAGGATTTCTGAAGAGAAAAAAAACAAGAGAGAAAGAGAGAGGAGCTCAGCCTAAAATTTGAGAGTTTCATTGTCAGCTTGGCGGCCTCCACTGAGTTCGACCGAAAATGAAGTTCAACATTGCAAATCCGACAACTGGATGCCAGAAGAAGCTCGAGATCGACGATGACCAGAAACTGTAAGTCATATTTATACGTTTAGAAATTCTACAGAACTTGTTACTTTTTATTTTGTATTTGCATTATTTGTCACGATATTAGTTTAAATGGTTTTATACATGTGTATAATTAAACTCAAATTGTTTTCGGCTATTTATGAAAAGTCTACAATTATCAAACTGTGCGGTAAGGTGAATAATTCGGGGGCTCTGGAGTTAAGGTTTTATTTGTTTAGGTTACCGGCTACGAAAAAAATAACATGCCGAATGCACTTTGATCTCTTACCTCATAGTGGTTATTTGGTTGAGGGTCTTCTGCATTTCTCCTTATTTGCTTGTTATCTCTCAGTTGTTTCTAATGAAATTTATGGTGTTGAGTGTCTTCTACGTTTCTACTTATTTGCTTGCTATCTCTCAGTTGTTTCTAAGAAAATTTATGTTCTTGATTTCTAAGAGCTATGAGAGGTGAAAAATGAGATTTCATATTTATAGGATGTGTTCCCTTTTTAATGTATTTTCTATCTGAGATGATTAAAATTGGGCAATTAATTATTTTTATGACAATTGTTTTTAATCACATATGGTAATCGAACTAATAAAATTGGATAAATTAATTTAAGGACGCTAGAGTAATTTCTGGTAACAACTATATGTCCACTTTAAAGC
Organism: Nicotiana noctiflora; assembly: GCA_032618575.1. Lineage (NCBI taxonomy): Eukaryota > Viridiplantae > Streptophyta > Magnoliopsida > Solanales > Solanaceae > Nicotiana > Nicotiana noctiflora. Next base: position 24,266 of record JASVEL010001821.1, read on the forward strand.
TGAACATGTCCAGGTATCTTGAGTTGATACGCGTAACCAAATATTCAATAAGAATTTAAACAATGATGTAATTATTATTCATTTTGTTTTAATCCAGTTACTTGTCCGTGGAATAAACAATCCCTTACTGCTAATTTCTATATTTGCATCTGTTTGGAATTACGACCATTGCTATAAACCAAATCCTACTCTCGGCGAAACTGAAATACATTAAAGTCACAGGCGTACTGGTTGCGGTGTGACTCGAAATGTGTTTTCGTGACGTCGCAATTCTTCTAAAATTAAAAGCGGAGCATTAAAAACACATAGTTAAAATATATAAAGAGATCAGATAAAAGTAAAAATTGCAGTTGAGCGACCGTGCTAAAACCACGGAATCCGGGAGTGCCTAACACCTTCTCCGGGTTAACGGAATTCCTTATCCAGGTTTCTAGTTTCGCAGACTATATTACAGAGTCATAAATTTCCTCGGTTCGGGATTAAACCGGTGACTTGGGACACCATTATTCTCCCAAGTGGCGACTCTGAATTTAATAAATTGATCCCGTCTCGATTGTCCTTTAATTGGAAAAACTCCCTCGTGCCCTCGCGGGTTAGCGGAAAAAGGAGGTGTGACAGCTCTGCCGACTCTGCTGGGGACAATTTAACCCAGAACTTCGGTTCGGGGTTTAAGAATTCGAGCTCGGTTAAATTGTTGTTTTTGCTTATATCTGATTTCATTATATATTTTGATTAATGTGCTACATGTTTACCGCTTTGATATTGCGTGAACTGTATATATAAAACTGTGCCGAAAACCCTTCTCTTCTTACCCCCGGGGATGTGCTTACTGGTTGAGACTCCCCTTTCTGTTAATGTCAATACCAAAAATAAGAAAAAAGAGGCCGGATAAGTTACAAAGCCGATTGACTCCGCGGGTCACCGGTACGTAGCCCCCTCCTCGATCCGAGTTGTCCGCTCGGGTACATGGTCTAGTACCGATGAAACTTAAGGATATTGAACCTAGATTTAGGACATTTATTTGCATCATATCTGACTTAGGGGACTCAACACAAGGGTTGGGTCCGTCTATGACAGGTGACCCGGTAATCAAAGATCGAGCATGTTATATGTTGCATTTATTTGTTCTAGATTATTATTGGCTAAATTCCTCAAAAACAAAAAGAGAGAAAATTTTAGAATAGAAAAATATCGAAATATTGACGATTTGTTGTCGAAAATTTGAATGTTTGAGAAAAATAGGTAGAACACTTTTGTTGAAATAATTGGTCAAATAATCTGACCGAACTACGCAGGTTTGATTCTCACCACTAGGTGAGATACGTAGGCAACCCTCATCGGGTTCAACCACCCCTTTAAAAAATCAAAAAAAATGTGTGTGTTTAATTTTGTCAATAAATCGAAGTGACGCTGTTTTTGAAAATAACCGAATGTTCCGAAAGGACACCGGAAGGTTGTTTTTTGCAAAAATAGCCACTTTGAATCATTTTTAATAATTTGCGGGCACAACCTTGAAATATTCCTTGTGGAAATATTACAAGGCCATAGCCGCAAAATCAAGTCCGGGTTCACACCCTTTTTGCAAAAATAACCAAAAATGTCAAAACTTTTATTTTATTATAAATAAGTCGGGTAATGCTATTCTTGCTTAAAATAAGCCGAATGTCCCTTAAAAGGACGTCGGAAGGCCGTTTTTGCAAAAATAGCCACTTTGAGTCATTTGTAAATAATTTTGGACACGCCTGGAAATATTCCCTCGCGGAAATGCGAAAGGATGTATCCGCAAAAAATCAAGTTTTGAGTCAACACTCAACTTCACAAAAATAACCACTTTATCAAATAAGCCATTATATGGCCGGAGTTTTGCTGAAATAGCCACATTCTTGCATTTTAACTTCCTCAGTCTTGTGTTGGCCTGTGTCGGTGCTGAACGATGCCCCATAGGCCCCAAGATAAAAATTTTGAATTTGCATCTTCTTAAATAAAATTTTGCAAAAAGAGCCACTTTGCCTAAATAAGCCATTACATGGCCAATTTATGAAAAATAGTCTTGTGTTGGTTTATGGTGATGCCGAACGATGGCCCATGAGCCACAAGATAAAAAAAATTTCAAGTTTATCTTTCTTAAATAAATTTTGCAAAAATAGTCATTTTGTCAAATAAGCCATTATGTGGCCAATTTTGTAAAAATAGTCACAATTGACATAAAAAATTTCTCAATCTTTTGTTGGCCTATGGCGATGCCGAACGATGCCCCATGAGCCCCAGGATGTGAAAATTTTCAAGTTTACTTTCTTAAGTAAAATTTTTGCAAAAATAGCCACTTTGCCAAATAAGCCATTACATGGCCAATTTTGTAGAAATAGTCATAATTGGCGCAAAAAATATTCTTATTCTTGTAGAAATCTCTGGCACAAGGTGTGAAAGTTTTTTATCAGAGTTTGTAGTTGGAGTCGGATTTTATAATTTTGCTTAAAAAAGAAACAAAAAAATCAAATAAATATCTCTTTATTTCTTGCATTAATTTGCAAGAACTACGCTCGGTCCGATTCATGCGGGGTCATGATACGTAGGCAATCTCCATAAGATTCGACCACAACTGTATATATATATAAAAGTTAAAAAAAAAAATTGATAAGGACTGGCTGAGTCCATTCTAACATGTTTTGTCTTGAATAGAAGAATAAGTAGAAGGTGGTTGGTTTGTGACAAGCGGACAACGGAAGATCCCCGAAAGATGGTACAGGAGGAAATAACCCAAAGATTGAAAAGCTTAGAACAGCGGTTGAAAAACACGCACGGGTTGGCAGGTCAAAAGAGTGTTGCTTTCAAAGATCTATGCTTGTTCCCCGATGTCCACTTGCCACCTGGTTTCAAGATTCCCAAATTTGAAAAGTACGATGGACATGGACATCCCATAGCCCATTTGAAAAGGTATTGCAATCAACTAAGGAGTCTGGGAAGAAAGGAAGAATTGTTAATAGCTTACTTTGGGGAAAGCCTTACAGGAGTAGCCTCCGAATGGTTTTGGGATCAAGATGCATCTCGCTGGCACGTCTGGAACGACATGGCACAGGCCTTTGTCAAACAATTCCAATACAACATTGACATTGCCCCAGACCGCATTTTCCTTTCAAATCTGAAGAAGAAATCAAGTGAAAGTTTTAGGGAATATGCCCTTAAATGGAGAGAGCAAGCGGCTCGTGCTGAGCCACCCATGGATGACCATGAGTTAATCACTGTCTTCCTTCAGGCTCAAGAGCCGGATTATTTTCAGAACATGATGTCCGCGGTTGGTCAATCCTTCTTGGATGTAATCAAAATGGGAGAAATGGTAGAGAACGGTCTTAAGACAGGCGGAATTATAAGTCAAGCGGCTCTCAAGGCTGCAGCTCAGGCTGTCCAATTTGAATCTAGTGACACGAATGAGAGGGATGAAGAAGTCATGATGATATCGGGGTCAAGAAAAGGTTCCAGAAGAACACCTCGACGGTATGCGATGTCTCGACAGGTTTTCCATAACTCCCCCGAGCATTACTATCCACCTCCGAACCCACCATACTCGGTTGATCCACCCCAGTATGTTATTCAGCCATCAAATCATCCAAGAAAGCGAGCACGGGCATTACAAAATCTCTACCAGCCTCTACAAAATTTCCAAATACCTTATAACCCACTTCCAAATCAAGGGTATAGAAGGGAACCAAAGTTGAAGGAACATTTCACACAAATAGGAGTTTCCTATGCAAGCTTATTTGAGAAGTTAAAGCAACAGGACATGATTGCACCCATCCCTCCAAATCGTGTGGACCCACGTGCAAGGAGCTTTGACCCATCTAAAAGGTGTGAATACCATTCCCATGCCCAGGGGCACAACATGGAAAGTTGTCGGGATTTGAAAAGGGAAATAGAAAGGATGATCCAAGAAAGATTGATTGTGATTCATAACAGTGACACCCGGAATATCGCGCTGAATCCATTACCTGCACCTGATGATACACACTTTCTGGCGGTGATGCCTGGTGGCACGGAATATGAGAATCCACTCGGGAATTTGCCGACTGAAATGAGAGAAGGCCATAGTGGTTCTGATAATCAAATTCGTGGCTAAATGTCAGGCTTATCAATTGGAGAGTCATTCGTGGTGGCTTATTTTGTTGTCATTTCTATTTGTCCGAGTTATTTCAGAATGGTAATCCGAATGTTGTTTTGTGGCTCAAACCTTTTATCCTTGTATTTTTCTTTTGATCATAGTGTCTCATCTAAAGGGGTCTAGGTTCGTTCTAAGTATGGTACCCCAGTTTTGTTTTTTGGTTGTTCGAGTCGTTGTTTTATCGGTTAATGCAATGACCTATTTTATATTATTTCTAGACATTTTCTGTTATTTAGTCATCTCCTTCCTATAGTTCTTTTTCTGCTAGCTCTAGTGACATGACGTGCGCGCATAGTTCTGGTCTGATCTTAAAAGTTAATCACAAAACCATTGGGAGGTGATCGAGATATTTAAATGAAGTAAGAACGGTTTGAGATTATTCGAAACCCGAGTCATGAGAAACTGGGGCAAGTAAAAGAAAACCGTTAAAGGCAAGTTGCCAAAATTGACATGGGGTCGTTCATAATAATGAAAATGAGAGTGTTGCCCAACAGTGCTTTAAAGATATGACGAATATTAATTGTGTTCTTTACACTTGGCATACGAAGGCATTTTGTTCTGCTATCCAAACACTTTATCCATCGTCAACCCTTCGAGCCTTATTTTGATTTCTTTCATACCCCTCCTTTGGAATCGGTACCAAAATTAGAAACACAAATGGAAAAGATAAAAAAAAGAAAAAGAGAAAAAGAAAACAACCAAAAAGAAAGAAAAAAAAAAGAATGAAAAATGAAAAGGAAAAACTAGAAAAAAAGGGAATTGGGAACTACGTTTGACCTGATTCCTCAAAGAGGATACGTAGGCGCTTCACAGCTCGGTCATAGTGTAAATAAAGAAATAAAAATCCCCAAGCTAGAAACTGGGGCAATAAAAGTTGTGTTTATAAAGGAAGATGTAGACTCCGAAGGTTGTAATTTTGAACCCATTTTGTTTTGTTTCGAGCCTTTAATACCATTTCTTTCTAGCCTTATCCAAATTCACATTACGGTCCAAAGAAAGACCTTTTGACCAATCTTTAAAAGAGGCCAAGTCAGGCAAATGAGAGAAGTCTTATCAGAACATAACACTCTGATTCCCATCAGAAAAGACTCAGATCTGTAGCAGAAGAAATATGAGAGAATCTTAGCAGTAGCACCACCAATCCCCAGCGGAAAAGTAACACAAATGAGAGAGTCTTAGCGGTGAAAACCTTCACAGGCACCATAAGGCGATGAAAGCTGAGAGAAAAACCGAAATGAGAGAGGCTTGGTAGTGAAAACCCCTCGGGCACTACAAGTCGAACGAAGATTGGAAACGAGATAGGAAAGTCCCAGGAGAAGATTACAAAAGGCGGTTTAACGACGGAGGATAGGCTATATGTGCATGTCATGTCCATTAGAGTTGGTATCCACGTTTGATAGGCTTATTTTATAATTTTTCTTTTTAGAGAGTCATCCTCATTTTTGTCTTTTATTCTGTTTCCTTTTATCTTTCTCCTTTCATAAAGAATTCCCCAATAGAGTCCGTTTGTAAGAAATGACTTCAAAATTTTCCATCAACTTTCCAATTATGCAAGACGGAATTTGATTGGTACACCCAAGTGGTATAAGTGAGGAGGGATTAAGCGCAAAGCCAGTGTCCAGAAGGATATTCCCCAGCAACAGGAAATCGACAAAAGGGTGGATCGGTGTGAAAAAGGATATCTCAATGAAGGTTAGTGACCTCGAGGCCAAGGCCAATGAGACTCGAAGGTCGGGAAATGCCCATTCCTTAGATATGCCGCCAAAGAAGGGGAGATATCCCCGGCAGAAAGGTATTTTCAGTGACAAGGGTGAACAAAGAAAATGGTTCACCAGTAAAACATGCAAGGTCTTCACGAAGGGTCACTATTATAGGAATTCGGGTGGTCAGTGGAAAACCACGTGGAAAGGTTCGCAAATAAAGAGTCGTCAAGGAAAGCGGGGAAGCAAGAAAGGAAAAAACTATCCCCAGCATGAATATCATCAAATTATAACATCCCCGGCAAGGTCTGACAATGAAACGCAGAGCAGGGAAAGAAGAGGAGAACCATCCCCAGCAGGAGCACCACAACCAGCCACCACATTTTAAAACTAACTAATTTTTCTTTGATTTGAAACAGGAAAAAGAAGGGTTGTTGGCGGAAAAGCATGCCACGAAGAAGATTCTCAAACTGGGGCAGAAAATTTTCTCCCGTTGGGAAAATTTTCTCGAAACCAAATACCCGGTTGGGGAAAGAAGCCAGATAATGTGAGGAAATGATCTTTGAACCCGATTATCCCCAGCAGCTTTGAAAGAAAGAAAACAACAAGCTGTGATAGAGGAAATTATACCCCCAGCAGACAAGACAAAACGAGGAAGCTTGCGTTCAGAAAGGCAAGAAGTCGGTATCATCCCCAGCAGTTCTCGAAAAAATGAAACACCGATTTCGAGATTTCTCCGGCAGCATTATATCCTACAAGTTTTTCAAGGGAGCCAAGCGCGAGTCCCGAATGAGGTTTGGAAAGAGGAAAAAGGAAAAGGGGTCCCCCGACAGGACAATCCTCAGCTAATGACATTTCAATCCCCCGCGATCCCGGGAGAGAATAAAAGGTTTTGAAGGAAGTAGAAAAGGAGGAAATAGAGAAGATTTTCCCAGCAGCATCATCCCCGGCAGGTAAGTAAACAATTCCAAAGATATCCCCAGCAGTCAAGGGAGAAATAACACGACCTAGGAGGAAAGCAATTCCGAAACAAGGTAATTTAGAAGAAAGGATGGGATGTAGTTAGTGAGTTGATGTTGAAGTCGGGGAGCCCGCCTGAAGAATAGAGTGGCGATTTAGTTTTGAGTTGTAGTTGAAGTCAGGGAGCCCGCCTGAAGAATGGAGTGGCGATTTAGTTTTGAGTTGTAGTTAAAGTCAGGGAGCCCGCCTGAAGAATGGAGTGGCGATTTATTTTGAAGTGGCAGTTGAAGTCAGGAAGCCCGCCTGAAGAATGGAGTGGCGATTTATTTTGAAGTGGCAGTTGAAGTCAGGGAGCCCGCCTGAAGAATGGAGTGTCGATTTAGTTTTGAGTTGTAGTTGAAGTCAGGGAGCCCGCTTGAAGAATGGAGTGGCGATTTAGTTTTAAAGTGCAGTTGAAGTCAGGGAGCCCTGCCTGAAGAATGGAGTGGCGATTTAGTTTTTGAAGTTATAGTTAAAGATAGTTTAATAGGAAGTGAAAAACAACGATTAGAGGTTTTAGATGAAAGCAACAAGAAGAAGGAAACAACAATTGGAAGATTTCAAGTAAGGCATCAATTTAGACCTAGTCTGAGGAATTATCTCCTAGCGTCAAAATCTTAGTCTGATGAATCTTTCTCCTAAGATATCCAAATCTCAGTCTGATGAATCTTCTCCTGAGATCACAATAATTTAGACCTAGTCGGAGGAATTATCTCCTAGCGTCAAAATCTTAGTCTTATGAATCTTTCTCCTAAGATATCAAAATCTTAGTCTGATGAATCTTTCTCCTAAGATCACAATAATTTAGACCTAGTCTGAGGAATTATCTCCTAGACGTCAAAATCTTAGTCTGATGAATCTTTCTCCTAAGATATCAAAATCTTAGTCTGATGAATCTTTCTCCTAAGATCACAACAATTTAGACCTAGTCCGAGGAATTATCTCCTAGCGTCAAAGTCTTAGTCTGATGAATCTTTCTCCTAAGACATCAAAATCTCAGTCTGATGAATCTTTCTCCTGAGATCACAACAATTTAGACCTAGTCTGAGGAATTATCTCCTAGCGTCAAAGTCTTAGTCTGATGAATCTTTCTCCTAAGACATCAAAATCTCAGTCCGGTGAATCTTTCTCCTGAGATGGTAATCATTTGATCTATACATTTCAAGTTTTGGTAATCAGGTGCCCACTTGAAGAATGGAATGGCAATTTATATCCGGAGTTTGTTGTTGAAGTCAGGTGCCCGCCTGAAGAAGGGAATAGCAATTTATGATTAGAATTTGTCGTTAAAGTCAGAAGCCCGCCAGAAAAGCAGAACGCCGTCTCAGTTTCCAAGATTTGATAAGGATAGTGAACAATCGAAAAGTGACAGAGTGTAACGGAAATCCCCAGCATGAATCAGAAGGAAGGCAACAAGGATAAGAAAAGATAGATTCAGACTTCGAAGGAGAATAGCTCGAAGATCACAAGTAAGGGAATTCACCTCGGAGTGCAATGCAAGTTAGCAACAAAAGAAACTTGCGACCAGAATGCGAGTCAACAGTCCGAGATGATCAACAAAAGTTAGTCACAATAAAAAAGAGCAAGGAGTTAATCCAAGTGCAGAAGTTGATGAAAGTGCTCAAGACATGGCCGAGGTCACAAGCACTGCATACCTGGTCCTGATCCAAAAAGCCGAAGAAGATTGAACTAGCACCTACAACTAGCAAGTACCAATATTCAAATTTAGAGTCCGCATGAAGCACCAACCAATACTCGAGATCAAGCTTCGGAAGACTTATAGATAGGAATTTTGTAACTAGTAGCTGATAGGCTTAGTTAGTCTTTCTCATGTTTTGATTTTTGATGTAATAACAGGACCACGGACCGGAACTTCGATGGAACGGAACCTCGACGGAACGGCACCTCGACTGGCTCTCCACCTCGGTTACTCCATATTCTTACTCACTTCTGAACTACACGTGGCCTGATTCCTTTATAGCCAAGGATATGTAGGCAGCTCAGATACAAGGGCTCGGTCACATCCTCTTCTTTTTAGTTTAGTCTCTCTCAATAAGGGTCGGGTCAAAAACACTTGTCTAGTCGTTCTTTGTCTGAAAACTCTTTGTGTTTTCAGTCAAAGAGGGGCAGCTGTAAACGCGTGATTTTTGACCCTCCCCGAGATTTTTATATTTTTAGCGTAAAATATTTAGTTTAGTTTTAATATAGCTATTTTAGCTAAATTTGACTCTTTTACTTTATTTTTACCTTAAAATGAAAAATAACAAAAATATAATTTTATTAATGTTTCGTAGTCATTTTTAAATTTGAAAAATATAAAAATAGTACTTTATATTTTTATCTTTTTATAAAAACGAAAATAATAAAAAAATAGTTTATTAATATTTTGTAGTTATTTTAAACTTGAAAAATAATAAAAAAAAATAGTTTTATTTTAATTATGAGTATTATAGTTATTTTGGTTACCTAGGATTAATTAAATAACGTCATTCTCGGTTCCGGGCGAAGAATAATATTCGGGTTCAAACTACCCGGTTTTATAATTTTCGGACATAGCCCGTAATAACCCGACACTACACTAAGGGGGAGGGATGGGAGAATGATTAAAAAATAAAAAGAGAATAAAAACAAAAAAGAAAAAGACAAAAAGACATGGGCAATACAAAATAGAAAAACAAAATGACAATAGGGGGGCTCACGTGAAGAAAAGAAGAAAATAAAAAATCAAAGAAAAGGAGAACAAATAGACATACATGCAGGCATAGAGGGGGGTCTTGATTCTTGGTCTCTGGCACGGCAATGAGAAGAGAAAGAAAACGAAACAAAGAAGGATTTTTGAAGAAGGAAAAGAAAGAAAAAAAAACGGGAGAAGGGGGATTGAAAAACACATTGAATACCAAAAAAAATTTGAAAAGGATTTCTGAAGAGAAAAAAAACAAGAGAGAAAGAGAGAGGAGCTCAGCCTAAAATTTGAGAGTTTCATTGTCAGCTTGGCGGCCTCCACTGAGTTCGACCGAAAATGAAGTTCAACATTGCAAATCCGACAACTGGATGCCAGAAGAAGCTCGAGATCGACGATGACCAGAAACTGTAAGTCATATTTATACGTTTAGAAATTCTACAGAACTTGTTACTTTTTATTTTGTATTTGCATTATTTGTCACGATATTAGTTTAAATGGTTTTATACATGTGTATAATTAAACTCAAATTGTTTTCGGCTATTTATGAAAAGTCTACAATTATCAAACTGTGCGGTAAGGTGAATAATTCGGGGGCTCTGGAGTTAAGGTTTTATTTGTTTAGGTTACCGGCTACGAAAAAAATAACATGCCGAATGCACTTTGATCTCTTACCTCATAGTGGTTATTTGGTTGAGGGTCTTCTGCATTTCTCCTTATTTGCTTGTTATCTCTCAGTTGTTTCTAATGAAATTTATGGTGTTGAGTGTCTTCTACGTTTCTACTTATTTGCTTGCTATCTCTCAGTTGTTTCTAAGAAAATTTATGTTCTTGATTTCTAAGAGCTATGAGAGGTGAAAAATGAGATTTCATATTTATAGGATGTGTTCCCTTTTTAATGTATTTTCTATCTGAGATGATTAAAATTGGGCAATTAATTATTTTTATGACAATTGTTTTTAATCACATATGGTAATCGAACTAATAAAATTGGATAAATTAATTTAAGGACGCTAGAGTAATTTCTGGTAACAACTATATGTCCACTTTAAAGCTGAACATGTCCAGGTATCTTGAGTTGATACGCGTAACCAAATATTCAATAAGAATTTAAACAATGATGTAATTATTATTCATTTTGTTTTAATACAGTTACTTGTCCGTGGAATAAACAATCCCTTACTGCTAATTTCTATATTTGCATCTGTTTGGAATTACGACCATTGCTATAAACCAAATCCTACTCTCGGCGAAACTGAAATACATTAAAGTCACAGGCGTACTGGTTGCGGTGTGACTCGAAATGTGTTTTCGTGACGTCGTAATTCTTCTAAAATTAAAAGCGGAGCATTAAAAACACATAGTTAAAATATATAAAGAAATCAGATAAAAGTAAAAATTGCAGTTGAGCGACCGTGCTAAAACCACGGAATCCGGGAGTGCCTAACACTTTCTCCCGGGTTAACAGAATTCCTTATCCAGGTTTCTAGTTTCGCAGACTGTATTACGGAGTCATAAATTTCCTCGGTTCGGGATTAAACCGGTGACTTGGGACACCATTATTTTCCCAAGTGGCGACTCTGAATAATTAAATAAATTAATCCCGTTTCGATTGTCCTTTAATTGGAAAAACTCCATCGCGCTCCCGCGGGTGCGTAAAAAGGAGGTGTGACAGTTCGGGAGAAGAAGAAGAAATAAAATATCACGGGAAGCTACACCCCGCTATTCGACAAGACAAACGAGACCACTCCCGATCCCGAATAGTAGGGTGGCGCGGGCCTTCGCCCAAAACCTAAACAAGTCATACCCTACAGCTTCGGAATAATTCAAGCAAAGCTCAGTCGAATATTCGATCAAGGCTTGGTCATATACTAGCAACCAATATCGGACCCAAGTTAGAGTCGTGAATAACCCTCGAGAGACCCCCCGCTAGATCGGCGTATCCAGGTAGATCCCCAACAGAGAAGCCGACACTAAACGAACAGAGTCATTGTGAGACTGTTAGAAATTAGGAGTATATCTTAGAGACGGTATAATAATTGAACCAAATAATTGGAGATCGAGGGTCTCGAGTTGTTGTTCATAAGGTCATCGATATCGAGCTGGATGGTCGACTTAGAGTAGTCGAGAGGGAGATAACAGTTCTGAGATCTAGGATGATGGCTCTTTATGATCAATGACAAGCAATAAATGAATAACAATAAATAGAACACAATGAATATAAGCAATAAATAAAGTAATAAAATCAAGAGGATGTGTTAGAGAGCAAAGAGAATGTTCTTGTGTATTTTGTATCGAGCATCAGATCCTTACAAAATGATAAGGATCCCATTTATATATGAGGGAGAATCCCAACATTGTACAAATTCATTAATTACAAAGATATAAGGTTGGTACAGCCATTTAGTGCCTTGATTCATTTTTTGACTAGTTCACTGGACTTAACCAGCTACATGTAGCCTTGAGAAATTTACCTCGATCTGCCGAGACTCTAATTTATATTGCCTTGAGGCTGGTCATTACTTACAGTGCCTCGAATTCGATCACTGAGAACCCTCGGAGTTGATCACTGGAAATCCTCGAGATGCCTTGATGATCATAAAATCGAACTGCCGATTTCTGCCGTATACATTCACAATTCAAGCAAACATCAAAATTGCTTGTGAGGATTTTAGGATCGAGTACTACAGTTTAAGGACTGCTCATGAATTGCAAGTCATACCACTAACCTCATGTAGTCCGGATTCCTAATTAATATGCTCACCAGGGTAAAAAAAAGAAGTAGAAAACTAATTTCAAAAAAGTGTAAAATCTCTTTACTGAAAATCCAATGCAGAAGAATTGGTCGGTTAGGAGTTGAAATTATGGTGCGAGATCGTGGGATGCCTGAAGCTGTAAAAAGTATAATACAAAAATTTGAAATCGAATTCAAGAAAATACATGTACAAATCTAGTCGGAATTTGAACTTGATTCTTCTATATATTATAGTTCAAGAAGCAAGAAGTTTGCTTTCCTACAATAAAGATGGATTGTAGCTCTGATGCACCTACATAAAAATATAATTTTTCTTGTGGAAATGCATTAAACTGCCAAGGTTGGTCTAAAGTGCAAAGAGAACTGAAGAAATTTGCCTAGACCATGTGAATATGCACATACTATGGACTTTTCAGAAGAGTGATAAAATAATATCTTGCAAAAAATAAAGAACATCTCTACAAAAGTATGTACCAATTCATCAAATGTAAGCACAATAATATACTACTGTAAAATGGTGAGTGTCGTATCAAAGATAGCTTGTGAGGATTTGAGATCGAATACGGAAAAATTATTCTTAATTATTTATTATAAAAACTTTAAGAAGTGTTCATGAATTACAAATCATACACTCACCTCCTGTAGTGAAGAATGAATGATAAGTGTGTGCTGAAGGGAGAAAGAATAGAACATACACGTAAGATGGAAACTGCTTTGAAAAAGTGGTGAAATCATCCTAATGATACATGTAGAAAGGTTGGTAGGTTAGGAGTTGATATGGTGGTGCGAGATCGTGGAATACAACACGTCACAACATTTTAATTTAAACATATGACTGCAATATAGTAAAACTATTGCAAATCGCAGTAATCGTAAAAGATGTACTCGATTTGATTTTGGGGTTTTAACTGATTTCCGAATGCTATGACAGAATCCCACTATTGGAGGACATTTTTCCTGTTGATTTGGGAAGATAAAATCTTTGCCCTGCGTATTCAATTGAAAGGGTTTAGAGAGAGAAATTTGGGGATGTTGGGGAGCCCTACCAAGCCCCACCCAACCTTAGGAAAGGAGTACGAAAAATTCTAGATGCCCCTATCCTACAAATCTTATACTAGACCTCCAGACTATCCTATCAAGGTCTATATCCCCGGAAATCTGCATTCTAGCCATGTTCTGCCTAATCACCTCTCCGCAATACCTCTTAAGCCTCCCTTTGCCTTGTCTCACGCCGACCACTGCCGACCACCGCCAGCCGCTCACAACTCCTCACCGAGGCATCAGGGCTTCTCCTCCGCACGTGCGCGAACTACCTGAGCCTCACTTCTCGCATCTTCTCATTCACTGGGGCAACCCCCACCTTCTCTCGAATAACGTCATTCTTAATCTTATCTAACCTGGTGAACCCGCACATCCAACTGTGCATCCTCATCTCCGCAACCTACATTCTCTGAACATGAGAGTTCTTCACCGGCCAACACTCGCCCCATACAACATGGCAGGTCTAACCACAGCTCTATAAAACTTTCCCTTAAGTTTCTATGGCACTTTCTTGTCACACAGGACTCCTTATGCAAGCCTCCACTTCGACCATCCCGCCCCTATACGGTGGGTGACATCCCCGTCTATCTCTCTGTCCCCCTGAATCACCGACCCAAGATATTCAAAATTGTCCCTTTTTCCTATGACCTGAGATCCAATCTTCACGTCCCTGCCTACTTCGCTTGGCTCGGCGCTAAACTTGCACTCCAGGTATTCTGTCTTAGACCTACTTATTTTGAAACCCTTAGACTCGAGAGTCTGTCTCCATACCTCTAGCCTCTCATTAACACCGACCCTCATCTCGTCTATCAAGACTATTTCATCAGCAAATAGCATACACCAAGGCACATCCCCTTGAATATATCGGGTTAGAGCATCCATTACCAAGGCAAACAAGAGAGGGCTAAGCGTCGATCCTTGATGGAGCCCCATAACTACCAATAAATGGTCTAAGTCGCCACCCACCGTCCTAACCTTAGTCTTTGCTCCATCGTACATGTCCTTGATTACCCTAATGTAGGCTTCCGGCACACTCTTCGCCTCCAGGCACCTCCATAGCACCTCCCTAGGGACCTTGTCATACGCTTTCTCCAAGTCACTAAACACCATGTGCATGTTCTTCTTATCCATGAACTGTTCCACCAATCTCCTGACAAGGTGGATAGCTTTTGTAGTGGAGCGACCCGGCATGAAACCGAACTGGTTCACAAATATAGATGTCATCTCCCTCACCCTCACCCTCGCCTCGATCACCCGCTCCCAGACCTTCATGGTGTGACTTATTAATTTAATTCCCTTATAGTTGTTGCAGCACTGGATATCCCATTTGTTCTTTTACAAGTGTACCACTATACTCCACCTCCACTCATCCGGCATCTTTTTGGTCCTGAAGATCGCATTGAACAACCTGGAGAGCCACTCCACTCCTGACCTACCCATGCATTTCCAGAACTCCACCGGGATTTCGTCTGGCCTAGTCGCTCGACCCCTACTCATCCTACGCAAAGCCCCCACGACCGCCTCCACCCTAATGCGACTGCAGTACCCAAGGTCTCTATGTCGCTCCGAATGCCCAGCTCCCCTAGCTCGATGTGTCGATCCCCCTCCTCGTTAAGTAGGTCTCGAAAGTATGTCTGCCACCTCTGCTTGACTTGAGACTCCATCAAAACTCTACCATCCTCGTCCTTGATGCACATAACTTGGTCGAGATCTCGCGTCTTCCTCTCCCTTACTTTAGCTAACGGGAATAGCTTCCTGTCCCTGCCTTTCTCTCCAATTCCTCGTACATGCAACCAAATGCCGCGATTTTAGCTTCCGTAACCGACAGCTTCGCTTCCTTCCTCGCCACCTTATAGATCTCCCTGTTCACTTTCCTTTCATACTCGCTTGTGCTCCTTGCCAACTTAGCAAACGCAGCCTTCTTCACCTCCACTTTTCCTTGGACTACATCGTTCCACCACCACAATTTGAAACAAAAGTTTTTTTCATTTATTTTTTTTGTTTTTTTTTTTAATTTTAAAAATTCAACTTGAAACTTCTCTCCAATTTGAATTTATAATATTTTTTTTTAAATTTTATTGTTATTATAAAATTATTTTAAAACTCAAACTTAAGGAGATGACTTTGTCTTCTCCTTTAATAATATATAGAAAATATAAATTTTTAAATCAAATTTCAAATAAAGTAGCTAATTATTACCTAAATCAACTAATTTTGTCCTAAATATGAGACATGTCACTTTTTTCACACGACACTTCGACAAATTTTAATGACGGGCATCTTTCCTTTGAATAATAGATATTGATTGGGAAGATACAATATTAACCCTTCATATTCCATCGTAACGGTTTTAGAGAGAGAAATTGGGAGATGTTGGGGAGGCTCGGATTTGTACAAAAGAAGTAAAAAGAATTTTGTTAATTGCGTTTGTCCTTAGTCTTTAATATCACCTAAAGTATTAGTTACTATTTTTAAATTCAAATTTCAAATAAAAACTAATTATTATCTAGATTGACATTTTTATTCCTTAAAAGGGACATATGAATTTTTTCACGCCAAACTTGGCAAATTTTAAAGACCGACTCCTTTCCTTTTAATAATAGATTGATAATGACCTCAAGAAAAGGTAGTTTGTACAAATATCCCGATCAAAGGTAAAAATTATACTGGACGCTCTATTTGGTTGCCCTCATTTAACCTATACCTATATCTTTTTAAAGTTTTAACTTGCACCCACTTTTTAAACAACTTCAATCCCTTTTTCATTTTCCTCCTCCTCCTCAAAGTTATATCTGCCATCAATCTTTTTCTGAGGTCCATGACTAATGAAGAGTAATGAATCAAGCTGATGCTACTGCAATTCCTGCTTAATAACCTATGGGTATTGGGTAGTTCTCTTATAATAAATGGACTACATTACAAATTGGGTTTATATAATTAAAGCAGGATTAGTAAAAGAACCCTGAATTAGGTCCATTTGAAACTTCTTTTTCACTTCGCGCACACACACAAGTGCACACGAAGAGAAACAACTTTTTTTTCTTTGGTTAATATCAGTGGACGTGTAAATTAAGACTCTAGAGTTGAAGTTCGTCAGTTATAAATAAAAATTTTAGCTCTAAAGTCGAAGTTCGCCAATTACAAAATAAAAACTTCAGCTCTAGAGCTAAAGTTCGCCAGTTATAAAACAAAAACACAAAAACAAAAACTTCAGTTCGAAGTTCGCGAGTTACAAAATAAAAACTCTTTAGAGCTGAATTTCAGGTCCGATTACTAGAATGTTGAAGTTTTGCATGATTGTCTTAACTACTTTAGCCCCGTATGCCGAAGTTATATGAAAAAATATATGCGCTTATTTTTTTTTTTATCAAATAAAAATATATCAAAAAGGTAACACAAAAAGTAAATATAAATACAAATACAAAGTCCACACAGCGTGAATGCCACTAAAAAATGGACCCGACCCATCTTGTTGCCAGGTTCCAAAAGATGATAATGTTGTATTAAAGTTGCAATATCAAGTAAATAAAAAATAAAAAAAGTCTTGGATCTTGTAGTATCCCTAAAGTTTTAAAAGGAAAAATAAAATTATTTCGAAGAGTTTCAAAAGAAACCAAAAAACAAGAGCTTAAAGAGCATTTTATATTGCAAAAGTTTGGTCATTATTAAATTTAAGAAATGTATACAGATTATATCGGAAAAATAATCTACTTTGTCAACCTAGGTGGCAAATAGTACGTAAAGATTGTTTAAAGTTGATGTTTGACACTAAAGGTTTTAATCCTTAGTTAAATCAATTAATGATAAGATAGAAGGTAAATTTTAGTTAAAAATAATTAATTCTAAATTTAAGATTAATAACATAAATGAAAAAATATAGTTGTATAAATGATGGTAGTGATTATGTTAAGATTTAATAGTATGAAAAAGGGTGCATTAAATAATATTAAATGACAATAAAATATAAATAAAGGAAAAGATTCATCCCAATCTTTATCATTTAATCCTTTTCGGATCTGACAGACGGTATATGATCATAGATAATCTAATCTCTTTAGAGGGGTGTGTGTGTATATTTTCTAGAGAGAGCCCCCCTCCCCCTTCTTTTGAGAACCCTCCCTTCCTATTTATAATGGGTCTCTAGAAAATCCTAAAAAAAGTACGATTAAAGATTAGATATTTCTTTTGAAGATTCCAAAGCAAAACTAGTTGTTACAGATAACTGCATTGCTCGACCTCGACCTTATATATCGATGCTCGGCCTCGGCCATATAGATCGTTGCTTAGCCTCGGCCTTATATATCGTTGCTCGGCCTCGGCCATATAGATCGCTGCTTAGACTCGGCTTTATAGATCACTTCTCGGCCTTGGTCTTATAGATCACTGCTCGGCCTCGGCCTTATTGATCACTTCGATTTGTAGGTTACTCATGACAAGTGTTTCCGCATGCGAATTTTTCCAATTTGATATTGACCCATATAGTTATTCCCTCCACTTATCGAGGTCGTCTTTTGGTCGAGCTCGGTGAGTGAACTTCATTAATCGTAGTTCAAGAAATTCTGATGGGGAGGTCGAATGCTGATTCGGGTGAGGAGGCCGAATGTTAATTCGGAGCGAGGAGACTTAATGGTGATTCGGACGAGGAGGCCGAATGTTGATTCAGGCGAACAGGTCGAATGTTGATTTGGGCGTGGAGGCCAAATGTAAATTCGAGAGAGGAGGCCGAATGTAAATTCAAGAGAGGAGGCTGAATGTAAATTCGGGAGAGGAGGCCGAATATTGATTCGGGCGTGTAGGTTGAATGTTAATTCGAGCATGTAGGCCGAATGTAAATTCGAGCGAGGTGGCTGAATGTTAATTTGGGCATGGAGATCGAATGTAAATTTGTGCGATGAGGCCGAATGTTAATTCGGGCATAGAGACCGAATGTTGATTGCGGCGAGGAGGCCGAATGTTGTTCGGGCGAGGAGGCCGAATGTTAATTCTGGCATGGAGACCAAATGTAAATTCAGGCGAGGTGTCCGAATGTTAATTCGGGCATGGAGACCGAATGTAAATTCGGGCGAGGAGGTCAAATATTAATTCGGGCGTGGCCGAATATCGAGGAGGCCAAATGTTGATTCGGGCATAGAGGTCGAATGTAAATTCGGGCGAGGAGGCCGAATGTTAAATCGGGGGAGGAGGCCGAATGTTGATTCGGGCGAGGAGGCCGAATGTAAATTCGGGCGATGAGGTCGAATGTTAATTTGGGCATAATTGAATATTGATTCGGGCGAGGAGAACGAATAATAATTCGGGTGTGGAGACCAAATGATAATTCGGGCGAGGAGGCCGAATGTTAATTCGAGTGTGGCTTAATATTGATTCAGAAGAGGAGGCCAAATGTTTTCGGGCATGGAGATCGAATGTAAATTCGGGCGAGGAGGCCGAATGTTAATTCGGGTGTAGCAGAATGTTGATTCGGACGAGGCTGAGTATTGATTCGGTGAGGCCGAATGTTGATTCGAGTGAGGCCTAATGTTGATTCGGGCGAGGTCGAGTGTTGGTTCGGACGACGCCGAATGTTGATTCTGACGAGGCCAGATGTTACTTGTGTAATTGATACAGCGACGCTTTGGCGAAAATGCAGGTGAACTTCTTGCACTTCTGCTTTGCTTACGTAAATTAGAGGGATTTACCTATTTTCCGAGCTGGCAATCTAGTCTCAGTCTATATGGATATATATACATATATATGATGGCAATTGTTACTTGTTCGCGTATCTGGAAGAATGCTCATGCTTTTATCCTACTTAGAAAAATTATTAGTTAAACCAAATGAAATCGTTCGTTATCTCGATTTGATCGGACTGTGAGTGGGGAGGAGTGACTACGTCCCCTTCTCCCATTATGCTTGTAGTGGCCGCTACCAGTTTGGCAAGGCCGTTTGCTTTGATATTATGTGCTCGAGGGATTTTGTCGAGCTGGCATTCATCGAGCTTGGGTAACAGTTGGAGATCTCGGCATGGTATTTTTGCAACCTTTGTTCGTTTATTTTGAAAGTCCGACTTAATGGACGACTCGCTCTGCTCCGTACTCGAGTTCTATATTTAAACCTACAAACACTGCCTCGTGATCGACTTTGTTGTTAGTCATATATGTGCATCTTATGGACTGGTAAATTATTTCGCCTGTTGGAACCTCGAGTTCGAGTCCCTATACCGACCCCGACGCGTTTGTAACCCAATCTTGCTGTGCTACATCCCAATCTTAAAAATCTCATTATCAAAATTCAAACATATGAAAGAAGTTCCAAATCTTACATACAACAATTATCGTGGCATATATAGTCTATGATTTAGATGAGGCATAAGTGTGTTTTACATAACAAATGTTTGATAGTCTTTTGTTATGCATAAGAAAACAATTAAAGTGGAGTTAGATATGTTGTACCAACTGCCAAAGGATAAAGATGGAGATATCATTAAACCAATTCCCTGTTTGCATGCAATAAATTTTGTTGGTTGCAGCAGCAATTGATTGACTATTCTGGATGAATCAGTCAGCACTAAATATAATTGTAAGATATTACTTACTAGAGGAATTTTCCATCTCAAAGCATCTGCAAGTACAATATTTCTTCCAGCTATATCACAATCTTGACAAAAGGATTAAGCATAAAAAAGTTCCACCAGACATCCTATGTAAGTCAAAGTGAATTATAATCATCTCAGCATGTCTAATTGCCATGTGATACAACAACAACAACTACCCGGTATAATCCCGCAAGATGGAATTTGGGGAGGGTAATACGTACGCATGCCTTATCCCTACCCGAAAGGACAGAGAGGTTGTTTCCAAATCGACCCCCGGCTCGGGATGTCATGTGACACATACTTTCACAATGATTTTCAGTGATACGTTGATGGGCATTGCTTGCTACATTTTAAATACTCGCTAAACTCATTAAGAGTACCTGAACATTGATGACTAATATGTTACTCAACAACTTTCCACGATCAATCAAGTAACTCAGCCATTAAAGGCAGAAATAGTTCAATCCGGCGGGAATTGGACGGAATATGGCAAAATTCAAATACCAAAACGCCGATGAACAGAAAATTAGAATTGAGCTTTAGATCTAGAGAAAACTAAAATTTTAACTAAAAAATTCCCATGGCACCAAATTGTTTGACCAAAAATGTGTAAAGTCTTCTAGTTAAATCGATTAATGATAAGATAGAGGGTAAATCCTAATTAAGAATAATTAATTCTAGATCTGAGATGAATAACACGAATAGAAAAATATAGTTGATATAAATGCTGGCAGTAATTATGGTCAGATTTAATAATATCAAAAAGTGCATTATATAATATTAAATAATAATAAAATATTAATAAAGTAAAAGATTCAACCAATCTTGAGTGTAGCGGATACTCTTTCATTTATAAAGATGAATAATAGACAATACAAGAATCTTAGCATCCTTTTTTAATATGATGTGGAGTATGAGGTCAGAGATAATCTAATCTCTTTATAGAGGTGTGTTTGTATATTTTCTAGGGAGAATCCTTCCCCCGAGAAGCCTTTCCTTCCCATTCCCTAGAAAACCCAAAAAAAGTATAATTTGAGGAATATTTAGAAGAATATTCCCTTTAAAGATTCCAAAGCAAAATTAGTTGTTACATATATTTGCATTGCTCGACCTCGATCTTATAGATTGCTGCTTGGCCTCAGCGCTATAGATCGCTACTTGGCTTCGGCCTTATTGATCATTTCAATTCGCATGTTACTCGTGACAAGTGTATGCACATGTCAAGTTTCTCCTATTTAATTTTTACCCATACAGTGCTAAATCCAAATCTTGTAAAAGATTTAACCAACCTTGAGTGAAGCGGATACTTTTTCATTTGATAAAGATGAATGATAGACAATACAAGAATCTTAGCACCCTTTTTTAATATGATGGGGAGTATGAGGTCATAGATAATCTAATCTCTTTATAGAGGTGTGTTTGTATATTTTCTAGAGAAAGTCCTCCCCCGAGAAGCTTTCCCTTCCTATTTATTAGAGATATATCCCTAGAAAACTCTAAAAAGTATAATTTAAGGAATATTCAGTAGAATATTTTTTTTGAAGATTCCAAAGCAAAATTAGCTGTTACGTATATTTGCACTGCTCGACCTCGATCTTATAGATTGCTGCTTGACCTCAGCGCTATAGATCGCTACTTGGCTTCGGCCTTATTGATCATTTCAATTCGCATGTTACTCGTGACAAGTGTATGCACATGTCAAGTTTCTCCTATTTAATTTTTACCCATACAGTGTTAAATCCAAATCTTGTGAGATCTAGATTTGTTTGTTCTTATACACGTATATATAAATATGTTATGAAGCAAAAATAAATAAATAACAAGATTTATCTCCCACTTCCACTTCTCATGTGCTTGTCTCTCTCTACTTGGTGTCAAGCACTAAGAAGTTGCCGAGTAGTTGCTCCAAACAAAAGCTTTATTATATATATTTTGGTCGACATCGGAAATTTCTTTAAATAGAAAAGCTATTTATAATACGTACTATTACGTAATACTGGAAACGTTGGAAACGAGAATAATAACGTGTAATTAAGCTAGATGCCATGATAATATATTTGAACTTCTTATTATTAGTAAATCTTGAGAAATCTTAGTATTCCCTCATATTCATAATAAGTGTTTATTTTACTTTTTTATTTTGATTTAACATAAGTATCGAGTTACGTAATCAAGAAAAAATTCAATATGTTTTTATTAAATAATCCATATGTACATATCCCTAAAACGTTTTCTTACTCCTCACATTAAATGTTTAATTAAGGGTAGTTTACTCATACTATGTATTTTTGTATAGGATTTAGTATTTCCTTAATGAGTGTGTTAAAAACAAATTGGACACTTATTATGAATCGGAGGGAGTATACAGTTTAATTGAGTGTGTTAGTACTCCCTCCGGTCCAAAATAAGTGATTTTTTAGCATTTTTCTTGTGGTACAAAATAAGTGTTTTTTCAGATTTCAAGAGTTAATTAATTATTTTTTTTCTACGTTGTCTTTGGAGTAAATAGTGTTGGAATATGTGTTAGAAGTATTTATGTGAGATAGTAAAGGTTAATATGGTCAATTCTATTGTTAATTAATGTTAAAAGGTGAATTTCTTAATATGTATGAAAATATTCAAAAAAATCACTTATTTTGGACTGGAGGGAGTAAAAGGGAAATGAATGTTGTATTGAGAGTAATTACGGAAGAACCTTTTCACAGAGAATATCAATTACTCCCTCCGGTTTACAATAAGTATCCAATTTGCTTTTAGCATGCCCATTAAGAAAATACTAAATCTTATACAAAAATACATAGTATGACTAAATTACCCCTAATTAAATATTTAATGTGAGAAGTAAGAAAACTTTTTAGGGATATGTACATAGGGGTTAATTTGTAAAAATAAATTGAATTTTTCTTGATTTTATAACTGGACACTTATTTTTAACTAAAATAAAAATAAATTGGACGCTTATTATGAATTGAAGGGAGTAACGAAGAAGTCATGTATTCATAGCACAAAAAGCGCTCACTCACTTCCTACGTGAAAGGCAGGCGGGGATCTATCCTTATCCCCTCCCCCAATTTCCCTTGTCATCCTAATAATAATAATAATAACAAAATTTTAAAAAGTTTACCCTGTTATAAAATAAAAACAATGTAGTAAAATGTAAATAAGAAGAGATAGAAAGAAAGGAGAAGAGTTTTGTTCTTCATTTTGGTGTATTTTTCCATTGCAATTACATGGGCTTTTATATGTATAAAAAGCAAAGAAGATTGACATAAAATAGGAGATTTAATCTTTCAACTATTCACAATATGGGCATCTAATGTAGTATCCAATGTAGCATCCAATATACAAATTAGTCATAACACTCCCCCTTGGATGTCCATGTGATAATGTGCCTTACTAAGAACTTACAAAAAAAATATTGGGATGTACATAGTTATTTATCATATACATTGCTTGCTGCCTCATTAAAAATCTTACTAAGGAAAACCAAGTGGGACAAAACCCTAGTTAAGGAAAAGAGTGCAACATGTACTAACTCCCCCTGATGAAAAATCACTAAATGTCTCGAAGACGACGCATTCCAATCTTATATTTCAGCTTTTCAAATATTGAGGCTGGTAATGCCTTAGTGAACAGATCAACCACATTATCACTTGAACGAACTTGTTGTTATTTCACCAATCCTCTGAAGATCATGAGTGAAAAAGAATTTCGGTGAAATGTGTTTTGTTTGATCTCCTTTGATAGATCCTCCTTTCAGTTGAGCTAGCATGCAACATTGTCTTCATACAACATTGCTAGAATATTCTCTTTCGAAGAAAGACCACGTGTTTGCTGAATGTGTTGAGTTATAGATCTTAACCAAGCGCATTCTCGACTTGCTTTGTGAATGGCTATTATCTATGCATGATTTGAAGAAGTAGCAACCATAGTTTGTTTTGTCGAACGCCATGATATGGCTATACCTCCACATGTAAATAAATAGCCTATCTGAGACCGACCTTTGTGTGGATCAGACAAATATCCTACATCTGCATAACCAATCAATGATGACTTGGATTCATTTGAATAAAATAAACTCATATCAATGGTCTCTAACCTTAGTGGTATCCAAATATATGTTTAATATCATTCCAGTGTCTTTGTGTTGGCGAAGTATTAATCTTGCCAATAAGCTTACTGAGAAAGCTATATCTAGTCGGGAATTATTAGCAAAATATATTAATACCCCAATTGCACTAAGATATGGTACTTCGGCACCAAAAAGCTCTTCATCATTTTCATGAGGTCAGAATAGATCTTTCTTTATATCAAGTGATCTCACAACTATCGGGGTACTCAATGAATGTGCTTTATCCATATAGAATCGCTTTAAAATCTTTTCGGTGTATGTTGATTGATGGACAAATATTCCATATTTCATATACTCAATTTGTAGACCAAGACAAAATTTTGTCTTTCCAGGATCTTTCATTTCAAATTCTTTCTTCAAACAGTCTACTATTTTTGGAAGCTCCCTAGAAGTTCCAATAATATTTAAATCATCAACATATATGGCGATTATAACAAATTCAGATTCAGACCTTTTTATAAAGACACAAAGACAAACTGGATCATTCTTGTACCCTTCTTTCAACCGGTATTCACTGAGACGATTGTACCATATACGACCTGATTGTTTCAATCCGTACAAAGATTTTTGAAGCTTTATTGAACAAGTTTCTTGAAAACCTTTATATGCTTCTGGAACTTTAAATCCCTCAGGTACTTTCACAAACATTTTGCTGTCTAATGATCCATAAAAATAGGCTGTAACAACATCCATTAGATGCATATCAAGTTTTTCTTGCACTGCCATATTTATGAGATACCTGAAGGTGATAGCATCCACTACAGGAGAATATGTCTCCATATAATCAATTCCAGGCCTTTGGGAAAACCCTTGTGCCACAAGTCGTGCTTTATATCTAACGACTTCATTTTTATCATTTCGTTTTCGTACAAAAACCCATTTATACCCTACTGGCTTTATGCCTTCAGGCGTTCGAACTATGGTCCGAAGACTTCATGTTTTCCAAGTGAAGTTAACTCTGCCTGGATAGCGTCTTTCCATTTTGGTCAGTCATTTCTCTGACTACATTCATTGACAGATTTTGGTTCAAGATCCTCATCTTGTTGCATTATTTCAACAACAACATTATAAGCAAAAATGTTATCGATAACAATATTATTTCCGTTCCATCTTTTCCCGGCTAAGACGTAACTTATTGATACCTCTTTATTTTTATTATTTTCAGGTACATGGACCTCCCCAAGGTCTTATCATTTGTTACGTCTTGGGGCTCTTCTTGAACCACTACCTCTGTGTTATGTTTACTTTGATCACTTGCTCCTTTTCTTCTTCGAGGATTTTTGTCTTTAGAACCGATTGGTCTACCACGTTTCAAGCAAGGCTTAGGCTCATTTGCTTTAATTAATTGTCCTTCCGGGATATCAACTCGAATTGGAGCATTAGCAACTGGAATATGTGACTTAGTCACCCTTGTAGGTTAGCGAATGCATTTGGCAATTGATTTTATATATTTTGCAAATGAATAATCCTTTGAACCTCTTTTTCACATTGATTTGTTCAAGGATCTGAATGAGACAGTGATAATGCATTCCAATCTATCTTCATTTTAGCTGCTTATTTTCTCCCCCTAATGTTGGATATATTGATTCATCAAAATGGCAATCAGAAAATCTTGCCGTACATAAATCTCCAATCATTGACTCTAGATATTTTATAATAGAAGGAGATTCATATCCAACATATATCCACGACCTTCTTTGGGGACCCATCTTTATGCGTTGTAGTGGAGCAATTGGAACATATATCGCACAACAAAAGATCCTAAGATGGGAAATATTTGGCTCCTGACCAAAAGCCAACTGCAATAGAAAGACTTTATGATAACTTGTGGGCCTTATCCGCACAAGTGCTGCTGCATGCAAAATAGCATGACCCCATACTGAAATGGGAAGTTTTGTTCTCATAAGCATTGGTCTAGCAATTAATTGGAGGCGTTTGATCAATGATTTTGCTAGACCATTTTGTGTATGAACATGAGCAACCGGATGCTCAATTGTTATCCCAGTTGAAATACAATAATCATTAAAGGCTTGGGATGTAAACTCACCAGCATTGTCAAGACGAGTTGTCTTAATTGTATAATCTGGAAATTGTGCTCTTAGCTTTATTATTTGAGCCAACAATCTCGCAAATGCCATATTGCGAGTTGATAGTAAACACACATGTGACCATCTTGTAGATGCATCTACCAAAACCATATAATATTTGAATGGTCCACATGGAGGGTGGATGGGCCCACATATATCACCTTGTATACGTTCCAGAAATGAAGGGGATTCCATCTTAACTTTAATAGTTGATGGTCTAATAATTAATTTTCCTTGAGAACATGCAGCACAAGAGAATTCCTTAAATTGAATAATCTTCTGATTCTTCATTGCATGTCTATATGAATTCTCAATTATTTTACGCATCATATTAGAACCAGGATGGCCCAACCAGTCATGCCAAATAATAAAATTATCTTGATTAGTAAACTTCTCATTTACTATGGCATGTGTTTCAATCCTGCTAATACTTGTATAGTACAAGCCGGAGGAAAGAGCATGTAACATTTCAAGCACATATTTCTTACCGGACATTATTGTAGTAATATAAAGATATTCAATCTTTTCATTACTTGTAGTCTCAATATGATAGCCATTTTGGCGAATATCTTTGAAACTTAATAAGCTTATTTGAGATTTACTACAATATAGTGCTTCATTAATAGCCAAATTTGTTCCTCCTGATAGTAATAAATTGGCTCTTCCAGAACCTTCAATTAATCATGTACTACCGGATATTGTATTAACATTTGCTTCTTTCATTACCAAATAAGAGAAATATCTCTTATCTTTTAAAATAGTGTGTGTTGTAGCACTATCCAGAAGACATATATCATCTTTATTAATCTTGAGTCCAACTGAATACTGGGAAATGTTTATATTCTTCATAAAAAAAGGACAAATAATACATTATAAGAAATATGAAAGACAAGCAAAAAAATCATTAATAAATACATTAGGAATGTAGAAACTAGCAACACATGATGCATTAGAAAAATACACTCAAGAAAAATAAACTAGTTGCAAACATAAAAATAACAACTTTTATAGCTTAATTCCCCAGTAAGATGATTAGTTCTTCAGTCAATACCCTCAAAGAAGTCTCCAACTTCTAAATGAGTAATATTTGTTAGGCCTTCAAAATCATCATCTTTATATGCAAGATGTGCTTTAGAATCATATTTATTTGAGGGACCTGCTTCGTCATCATTATTTTGAAAGGTCAAGTGTGCCTCCACATTAATTTCCTTTTTCTTGAGAGAGGCTTGATAAAGTTTAACAAAATGCTCTGCCGTACGACAAATGCGTGCCCAATGACCTCTCATACCACATCGGTGACACATACTAGCTTTACCTTTTGAATAATTAATTTGAGATCCCTTATTGTTCTCCAATTTATTTTCACCATAATGACAATAATTGTTTCGCCTCCTGCCACGTCCACGTTTACGACCATGTCCACGACCACGGTAATTATTTTGTTTTCTTTCAAACTTATCATATGTTGCTACATCATTCACTTCCGGAAATGGAGCTGACCCAGTGGGACGAGCTTCATGATTTTTCATTAACAGAGTAGTATTCTGCTCAGCCACGAGTAGGCATGTGATTAACTCAGAATATTTCTTAAAACCTTTTTCACGGTATTGTTGTTGTAGCACCACATTTGAAGCGTGAAAAGTAGAAAATATTTTTTCCAATAAGTCCTCATCTGTGATAGTGTCTCCACATAATTTTAATAGAGAACTTACTTTAAAGATAGCAGAATTATACTCGCTTACGGTTTTAAAATCTTGCAACCTTAAATGTATCCACTCATACCGAGCTTTCAATAATACCGTAAGTTTTAGGTGGTCATATCGATCCTTCAAATTAATCCATAATTCAAGTGGATCTTTTACGGTTAAATATTTAGTTTTTAACCCTTCATGTAGATGATGACGAAGGAAAATCATGGCCTTCGCTTTATCCTGATTTGATGCTTCATTTCCTTGTATAATAGTATTTCCAAGACCTTTAGCGTCAAGGTGAATTTCAACATCAAGAACCCATGATAAATAGTTCCTCCCGGTGATGTCAAGTGCAACAAATTCAAGTTTTGATATATTTGACATAGTGAAAACTTAATAAAATATGGCTCAACTTAGTGAGAGTTTAAAATAAAATTAGAGTTTCGTGCTGATAACGTGTTATAAAATAAAAGCAATGCAGTAAAATGTAAATAAGAAGAGATAGAAAGAATGGAGCAATTACATGACCTTTTATAGACATAAAATACAAAGAAGATTGACATAAAATAGGAGATTTCACAACATGAACATCCAATGTAAAAATTATTCGTAACATACCAAATATATTACCTAATATATTAGGATAAGACTTCATTAGCGAATTGCTAATCCACGGATTTCTCACAATTGTTTTAACCCTATCCATTAGGATAAAACTTAATTAGCAAACTACTAATCCACGGTTATATTGAATCAATTTTCAGCTTATTTTTCAAACTACAAATACACTACATCAATTATTTTCTCAATTCATTACTTATTACTCCTACATATGATCATTAATCACTCATTCAAGTAAAGTAAGGATAATTTAGTAAAATACTCCTTAGAGTTAATGCTATTAAATACGTACTTTTTAATGACTGCGTCAAAAGTTTTAAATGTTAAATAAAAGGGGAGAGCGGCCAAAGGGGGTATATTACGGCTTTTTATTTTGTAATCGAGAAAATAAAATGAAAATAGAAAATCCACGTTGCCGGCTTCTAATTAAATAAAAAACCGGGCATAATAAGTGTGATCCCAATAGAGTTCAAAGTTCCATAGGAGAGTTTGTTTTTCTCTTTTCTTTCCCTAGGAGTGATTAATATCGGCCAAATCTTGATTTTACATTAGAAAATAACTACTTCAATTATTATTTTTTTAGAATTACATTATTACTCTCCGGTCCAAAATAAATATTTTTTTAGATGTTTTCACACAGATCAAGAAATCTACCTTTTACCATTAATTAGCAATGAAATTGACCATATTAACATTTACTATCTCACATAAACACTCATAACACATATTCCATTAGTATTTACTCCAAAGACAATGTGGGAAGAAAATAATTAATTTATTTTTGAAATCTGAAAAAATTACTTTTGGACCACAAGAAAAAAGCTAAAATATTACTTATTTTTGGACCAGAGGGAGTACTAAGATAGCTTTTGGTCATAGATTCCCAAAATTATTTTGAAAAATCTAATTTGGTTGAAGTTTGATTTACTGATGAAAATATATATGGACATCAGTTTTCAAAAAATATTTTACTTTCTTTATAGTAAAAAAAAATATGAAACGTCACTTATACTTATAAGTTCTAAAAATTATCATAAATACCCAATAGTACCTTAATAAATAAAATTTATTATATTATCACAAAGCATAATCATGAACATAAATAAATTTGGTACACAATTATTATTTTTATAATGAACTAAATAATACACTATTAGATGAAGTAAAAGGCAAAACAACATTATTACAAAATAATAAATGATAGGAACTTTTATAAAATACAAAAGTTAGAACAATTTAAAAAAAGTATAATAATAATATTTTGGATCAAAATTTGAGATTTGAGTTTTGAGAATTTGCCAGAACATGAATAAATTTTATGAATAAACATGTACGTATTTGATAAAATAACTGAAATAAGCCAAACGAGTCCTAATAGTAGTCGACTACTTCATCTTATAGTATAAGATAGGGCAAAGCACGTGCTGACGTGGCCCCCACCACATTTTTACGTTCTGTTATGTTCTGTTCTGTTTGCTGTCTCCAAGTTTTTCTCGGCTGGCATGTTTGTATTTATATATATATATACATATTGTAAATTATCACGCACCTCCTCAGAGTACATCTGCTTTCTACGATCAATCTCTGTTTTATTATATTCTTTCCCATTTCTCTCTTGATAGGTGAAAGGTTCTCTCCAAGAATACAGAGATCCTTTCTCTACCTATTCTTCTATTCTCTGTATGTATGTAAGCTTCAGAACTTCTGCATTGTATTTTTTTTTTATTTTTTTTGGGATTTTTTTTTTAATCATGCGTGTGGGTTTTTTCTTTGTTTATAGATCTTGTGATTTGGGAAAGAAATGTCAAAACAAGGGGCTTTTGATCTGGCATCTGGGGTTGGTGGCAAAATTAACAAGGAGGAAGTTCTCTCTGCTGTTGATAAGTATTCCCTCTTCCCTCTCCCTTTTTATTATATATCCTTATTGGGTTTAATTCAAATTAAAAATCTGAGATTTGTATGCAATATCTGTTGGCAGTGTTCGAGAAAGATTCAATTTTTATCATTGTTTTCTCTCTATCTTTTGGAGATTGATCTGTTACACTTAAGAATTATGATATAATTAATTAATAGGGCTGTATCACAAAGATTTCTATTGTGATTATACTGTAGATCCTATTCTTTTGTGTAATGCATAATATGTTTGGTGGAGTAGTGATGATGATCTGTCATTTTCTCAAAGATTACTTTGAGCTACTTACTGTAACTTTTTTGTCTGCTTGTTATTAAGAGTGCCGACATCATGTACCTTGGTACTTATATTATTTAATGATATTTCTCTGCCAGCAAAATTTTTCTTTGAAATCGTTAAGCTAGCGTTTCACCATAGATTACAAATTTATTTTGAAAATTTTGATTTGGGAAATTTGGTTTCAATATGAAAATGTGTTTGGACATACGTTTTCAAAATATATTTTTCAAATTTATTTTGGAAAAATATGTATATAATTCCCAAGTTTTGGCATTTTAGCCCAAATAAGCTCAATAGCTTATTTTGGAATTTGGAATTTGGACAAAATGTAGGCAAAATTTATGGCCAAACATGAGTTTTGAAAATAAATCCCAAATTTGGCAAAACTCATGGCCAAACGGGGCCTAAGAATCCAGAAAATACCCTCCACCCACCCCATCTTGCTTTGTGGTCTTTTGGACATAAGAATTATAAATTCCAAAACATGGTGAAATATTTTTTCAAGTGAAAATAGTATTTGAAATTTTTAGAGTTGTGTTTGGACATGAATATAATTTTGGATTATTTTTTAACTTTTGTGAGTTGTTTGAATGAAAATTTTGAAAAACGGGCTTATTGGATTTTTTTTTCAAATTTTCGAAATTTTTCAAAATACATCTTGAAGTGAAAATTGAAAATTTTATGAACAAATGCTTATTTAAAAAAAAAAATGAATTTTTTGAAAAAAAAGGGAATTCTTTTTTTATGTCCAAACGGACTCTTAATTTCCTGTAAAAAAAAGTTGCCATATTGTTTTTTGTCATTTAATAATTTAAGAGGTCGTAGTACTACTTAAATGGTTTTCTAGTAGTAATAAAATTGTGTCTACTACAAAAAAGAGAAATTCTTGAAGTCAAAGAAGTTTTGATCAGAAATGGACACCAAACTTCTGCTCGCAATCAATTTCCGAATTGCAGTTTATTTTCCTTCTTCCTTTTTTTTTTTTGTTTTTTTTGTTTTCTATGATTGTTAATCTTATCAATTTTTCTACATGTATTTGTTGATTTAAAATTTTGTCAAATGAACTAGGTATGAGAAGTACCATGGTTATTATGGAGGTGAAGAAGAAGAGAGAAAGAATAACTATACGGACATGGTGAGAAACATTTCTATTATTTATTATAATTATAATGCTTTAGAAATCAGTGTTCACAATCTATGCATAGTAGTTGAAAGTTGTTGGATTTGGCAATCTCGTATTCTCTGGTAATCCTCACATCATCCATTTGACATTGATTGGATCATGTAAAGCTTTGTGTATAATTGCATATTGATATTCCTATTTGAGCCTGTAAGTGACGTGGAAAGAAAGAGACCTCACACAGTCTCACGTTATATCTAGTTAGCAAAACAGCATCCGAAACTGTTTCAGCAATTGATGAGTGATTTTGCGCACACACCTTGAAAGGAGGTGTTATTGGCTTATAAGAAAGAAAAAGTGAGTTTTACACCCTGCTCTTTACTCTTTTGATGTGTTTTTGCTGAATAAAATGAACTAAGATGACATACTTTTCTTTTATCAATGAAGATGAATTCTTTCTTGTTTTACTTTAGCTCCAAAAGCTGAATTATTGAGATATCTGAAAGATTACTAAAGCTGATCTTGGAGGCAGAAACTGTTATTGCTTTTGGTTGGAGCCAAAAGTTAGGAAACCAATATGTGTCCCGTCGAGACCTCTTAATCATATTTTAGTTTTTTGTATTATCACATTTGCTGCCTTTTGGAGCCTAGAAGTGTTACGTTGCACAAGCCAGTTCAGTTATTTGAGTAAAAGGCAAAGTTTTTACTGAATTGAAGTTGGATTAGGTTAGCAACTCATTATTAGTCTCAAATTTTTCCTAAGCTGTTATATGGTTCAGAGGATGATGGTGGCGGAGATGAGGATGCTTAGGTGGATGTGCGGACTCACCAGGTTAGATAAGATTAGGAACGAAGTTATTCGGGAGAAGGTGGGGGTGACCCCAGTGGATGAGAAATGCGAGAGGCGAGACTTCCGTGGTTCGGGCATGTGCGGAGGAGAAGCCCCCACGACCCGGTGAGGAGTTGTGAGCGGCTAGCGGTGGTCGGTGTGAGGCAAGGCAGAGGGAGGCCTAAGAGATAATGTGGAGAGGTAATTAGACAGGACATGGCCAGGATGCGGATTTCAGAGGACATGACCCTTGATAGGAAAGTCTGGAGGTCTAGTATCAGGGTTGTAGGATAGGGACTTCTAGATTTTTCGTACTCCTTTTCCGGGGGGGTGTGATGCGTGGTAGGGCCGCCCATAGATGATTAGTTTGTGTTCTCTTTTGGTAGTCATTTCTGGTAGTTACTGTTTTGATATTATTGCATGCATGTTTCTTTGTGGTACATATGCATCTTATGTTTAAATAATTTTTATGAGGTGTATGCTGGAGTAACTAATGCGGTTTTTGTTTGCCTTTTTTTTCATGGGCCGATGGTCGATTGGAAACAGCCTCTCTGCCCTCTCGGGTAGAGGTAAGGCCTGTCTACATATTACCCTCCCCAGACCTCACCTTGTGGGAATATACTGGGTTGTTGTTGTTGTTGTTGTTGTTATATGGTTTGGTTATGTCTTACATAGACTCTCAATGCACCATGCCGTAGGTTTAATACTATGATGATTGAAGGTGGTAAAGTGGGATAAGTGTAAACCTAAAATAAGTTGGAGAGAAGCTGTTTCAAAATACCTACAATCTTTTAGCAAATACCTAGAATTTGCGTAGCTTTGTGTTATGCAAATTCACACGTTCTTGTCCTTCCTGTAGACGAAGAACTTTACAAGTTTAATAACTCAAAGGATGTTCTTGTCAAAGTTGGTATGAATAGAGTTGATAAGAACATAACACGAAGCAAATAATTCACACAGGGGACACCAGCAATCCCTACTGGTTAGAATTAGGACTTAGTTGTTGTTAGATAGTTATCTAAATTACCCTAGTCCCACATGGAATAGGAGTAGAATATGTATCACGTATAGTTATAAATAGGGTTATTGTAAAACACTTATAAAATAATCAATATTGTATTTTTCTTTCGTGCATTCTCACATGGTATCCGAGTATCAATAAGAAAAGATCGATGTGCGTCATTCCAGCGACATTCGGGAAGAAAGAACTTAGTCACCGTGCAATTTTCCGGTTACCTAAGTGGTTGTCTGCGTCAACCTTCATATCTAGTGGTGTTGTGCAAAAACCAACACTATCACGAGATCCACTATAGTCCGGCGACCACGCCCTAGTCACCCTCTTCGGCAAATCTTGCTCCATGCACCCACACGCGCCGAGAAGGTCTCTAGAATATCCGGCGAGTTCTGTTCATGCGCTGGCGCATGCGCATATTTTCCGGCATATTCCAAGTTTGGGTTTTCTTCTGCGGGGGTCTCCTTCTTTTTCTGACTCGACCCATGTAATTTTCTAAATTTTTCCGTCAGTGAACAGTGTTTTTCCAACAGTGAACAATGATTCTGGCAGTGAATAAATTTTCCAAAAAAATAAGTGTTCTGATTTGGCATTCTAAGGTTGACCTCACAACTTTTGGGCTAGTTTGAAAAATTGCTTATAGCAAAATGGTATCCTATACTATTAATGATTGGATAGTTTCCCTACCGGATTATATGGAGTTCTTTCAGTACAAAACATGTAAACATACATCTTTAGAGATAGCTTTTGTTGTTCAAACAAATAATAGGCGTGACTTGTGTCTCCATCTTCCGAGTCTTAGGTCATTGATTCAGGTGCATCTGATCATATTTCTAATAACAAATCTCTTTTCACTACTATTTCATGCTCTCAATCTCTCCCCGCAGTCACAATGGCTAACGGGTCTCAAATCATGGTAACTTGAATAGGTCAACCAAGTTCACTTCTTTCCTTACCATTAGATTCAATTTTTTATGTTCCTGATAGTCCTTTTAATCTCATAGTCGTTAGTTGCTTAGCCAAATCTCTTAAATCCTCTGTTTATTCCTTGATGACCTTGTCCATATACAAAACGCAGTATGGGGCGGATCATTGCTATTAGGTGTGAATCTAATGTACTTTATTGCCTTATCCTTGTAAAATTACATTGACTCACATCTTATCTTCCTTCAACAACTGATTCACCGTATCTGTTACATAATCACTTGGGACATCCTAGTTTGTCAATACTTCAGAAAATGGTACTTGGTAGGGGTGGGCATATTTCGGTCGAAACCGAATAAACCGACCGAACCGAATTTTTTTATATTTCGGTTTCGGTTATTCGGTTTGTTTGGTCGGTTTCGGTTTAAAATTTTAAAAATTTCGATTTTTCGGTTTTGTTTCAATTATTAAGTTTTTTAATTCGGTTAACCGAAAAACCGAATTATTAGCATATATGTTCTTTAAGTTATATATAGGCTAAACCCATCGGTAATAAATTAATATTATTAGATCTAATCTATCAATGACTCAACTCAATTAAGTAAGTCCATCAACTTTCAAATCTTCAAGGCTTTCACTCTATTAAAGCTTTCATAGCATATGTGATAGATACATCAGGAGAATTTCACACAGAGTTGTAATTTACACTATACTTGGATTTTATAATGATCCATAATAGTGTGCAAAGTTTAGTCTATTTTTTTCTATAAACACAATATTTTCAACAATTTCAAAGTTTTGGGGAGAGGTGATTAGGTAGGATATGGCTATTATGAGGATTTTCGAGGACATATCCCTTGATAGGAAAGCCCGGAGGTCTAGTATCAGGGTTGTAGGATAGGGCTTCTAGTAGTGCACGCCCTTCTTTCCCGGGGTAGGGCCGGGGTGTGGTGGGGTCACCCATATAGGCTTGGTGTATTGTATTGCATGCCATTATGGTTTCAAAAGTATTTCTATGTTTCCTGCCGGAGTTACTAATGCCCTATATTTTTGTTCTATTTCTTGTCCTTCTATATGCCAGGTTATTTACGGTCTTTGTTTACACAAATATTTATGTGATCTATGCTGGAGCCACTAATGCTTTGTTGTTTTTGTTTTTTATTTTGTTTTTGCTCTCTCTCTACTTGTCCCTGTGCCGAGGGTCGATTGGAAACAGCCTCCCTGCTCTATCGGGTAGGGGTAAGGCCTGCGTACATATTACCATCCCCAGACCCCACCCTGTGGGACTATACTGGGTAGTTGTTGTTGTTGTTCAAAGTTTTGGAAAATATCAACAAATTTGCCGGTCATATTATTAAATAGGAGTCCAATATGATAATGTTCAAACCGAAAACCGAACCGAAATTAGAAAAACCGAACTGAACCGAATTTATTTCAGTTCAGTTTCGGTTACTAATTTTTAAGAGCACGTGTTTTGTTCATAATCTTTCTCCAGGAAAAGATAAGTTAGCTCTTCGTGCTCTTAAGTGTGTATTTCTAGGTTACTCGAGAGCGCAAAAGGAATATTGATGCTATTCACCTGACCTCCATCGATACCTTATGTCTGTTGATGTTACCTTTTTCGAAACCCAATCATACTTCACAGGTCCAGGTAATCACTTAGATATTTTTGAGGTACTACCAGTTCCATCTTTTGGAGATTCAATCACTATCATCCATTCATCTTTCTCTTCATTGTGTATTTCTAGGTTACTCGAGAGCGCAAGAGGAATATTGATGCTATTCACCTGACCTCCAACGAAACCCAATCATACTTCACCGGTAGACTAGCTCCGAGAAGTATTGTGTATATAATTGTTAATGTAGAGCTCTGAGTTTGAATTGTAAAAGCAATTTAGGAAGAAGAGATGCAATAAGGTTATGATAGTTGCTCCACATCTCAATCAAAAGGGGATAAAAAATTTCTTAAGCAACAATATAATCTTTTCCCATCTACTATGGGTTGGGAAGAATATAAGAAAAAGATTATTAGAAAATAATGAAACAAAAAAAAGTGGAAGTTTGATTAATCTAAATTAAAATACTAACTCCAGAATATGAGCAAGAAAATATGATAAGAAAATGGTAAAATCGGAAAGGAAAAAGATAATGAAAGATATCAAATATGAAAGTATTTACTGGTCATAATATTAGCATGCTACAAGAATGTTTCTTCCGTTTATCTTATTTTAAAAATATCGTTAAATACTTTAATGAAGAAAGACTATTCAATGAGATGAATTTGGTCTATATGAAAATACACTTTTTGTAACTCTCGTACGGGCTTTACTTTGAGTACACCAAAGAGGTTAATTTAATGTATGTAGCGGTTTATAAAGAAGTAATTTACTTTTAGATAGAAGATAATTTGGTAATTTAGTATTTACGGGATATTTGAGTAAATTAACATTACACTTAGACCTTCACACTTATAATATAGTAAGATATGTAATAAGCTCGGTACATATGATTTATATACACCGGGTTTGAGAGGTATTTTTAGATAGCTATATAAATTATCGTAGTCCCACATGGAATAGGAGTATAATGTGTATTGTGTATAGTTATAAATAGGGTTATTGTAAAACTTATAAAAAGTTTAATATTATATCTTCTCCCGTGCATTCTCACAGTAGTTGTATTTATTTATTTACTCTTATACATGAGTCTATATTTGGTTTGAACCTTTTTCAATTCTTTGCCAGGATTTAGAGAATCTCTTTGCATGCCAATATTGGAATGAAATGGATCCGAACAGAGTGGAAGGGTTATAGAAAATTCATGTGGGCCTACCCCAAGTAGTTTGAGATTGAGGCTTAGCTGGTTAATAGATATTGATTCAGTTATTGGATCTTTGTCTCACATCAATTCACTTTCTCGTCTAACATAAAATATTTATGCACGTTTGTTGAAATACAATTATGTACTCTGGAAGCTGCAAAGTTAGTGACACAATCTTTCATTCAGGTTAACAAATACTATGATCTTTGCACTAGCTTCTACGAATACGGCTGGGGAGAGTCATTCCATTTTGCACCCAGGTTTGTTAATTATGGTCCATTCATGCATAAGTGAAGCAATGTTAGGTTTCAGCCACTTAGTTATTACTACTTACTATTTCATTCACACTTTTGCCTGCAGGTGGAAAGGAGAATCACTCCAAGAGAGCATTAAGAGGCATGAGCACTTTCTTGCCTTGCAATTGGAATTGAAACCAGGACAAAAGGTTTGGCTTGCATATGTTTTCATTAATGGAAAGAAGACATAATGAACTACTTACAGGATTACTACTTCAAATTATCTGTTGAAACCGGGAATATCACTGCAGGTGTTGGACGTAGGATGTGGAATTGGTGGGCCGTTAAGAGAAATTGCTCGATTCAGGTGACTTAAGATACTTTGAATTGTTGAGCTCCTCACTATCAAGTGGGCCCTGTATTTCAATTTATCCTTTACTGGGCGATTGTTCAAACTGAAATGTAAATAATTGTATATGTGAATCCCCTCCCCCCCCCCCCTTTACCATGAGCTTGGTAGTCAAGTTCAGAATTTAACTTGGTGAAATTCCATATTGCTAATTGCATCATGATATATAATGCAAAGTATGCCACGCCACCAGATATAATAGATATCTCATGCTGGCGATGCATTAATTAGCATGCTTTGTGTACATGCTTCCCCTAGAACTGAAAGGGTAGATGTGATCCCTCCTTATCCCATGGCTATTGTAGGATGAACTTTAGCGCTATTGGTGAATAATTTGTTCAGCAAATGCCACTTATCTCACGACTCTTGAGATCGACTTAGACTCGGCTGTATTCAATCTCACATCTTGAGCTAAGTAATGACATAGTATGGTACTAAACATCTGAAAGTTGAGACGCGGCAAGATGAATGCTTGACCTTTTAGGAGCTTGTTAGATGTCACCACCCTGTGTTTCACATCTTTTATTGACACAATGAAAGCAGTTAATGAGGCCAGCAAATTCATCACCGGCTCTTTTTTACTTATAGTGGTAAATTGTATGACACGATCTGTGAAATTCCTTATAGTACTCTGCTCTTCTTACCATTTATACTATAATCATGCAGCTCTACATCAGTTACAGGCCTCAACAACAATGAATATCAGATATCTAGGGGACAGGTATTTGCTTTGCTCCCCCGTTCTGTTTGTAAAACCAGCTCTTGCTAGATGTCATGTATTTTGGTAGAGATTACCTGTTTACATAGTTGACCATATATATTAACAAATTAGAAGGATAGAATTGGAAGTATCAGACCTGTTTACTTTCACTGAAATCTGGTTTCTGAGATTAATATGGATTCTGAGATCACGTCATCTAGTTTTCCAGCCAAAAGATAAAACGAAGAAGGCCGATTATTTCGCTTTCCCATTTCAAACTGTTGAAATTTTTTATTTAATTTTAGAGTTTACTTGTCTAATACCCTTTACTCTACAGGTGTTGAACCGCAAAGTAGGATTGGATCAGACTTGCAATTTTGTGAAGGTAGTAAATCTGCAGATCAAGTCAAACTTCTTTGAACTGCCTGCTCAGTGCTTGATTTGATTGTTGTGTGGTGTCAATGCAGGGTGATTTCATGAACATGCCATTCCCCGACAATAGCTTTGATGCAGTGTATGCAATAGAAGCTACCTGCCATGCACCAGATCCAGTGTGTATATTTTTACTGTGTTCAATTTTGATTTGTATATTGACTGTTTGTTGGTTATTAATACATTTATCTTTTAAGGTTGGATGCTATAAAGAAATTTACAGGGTGCTGAAGCCTGGCCAATGTTTCGCTGTGTATGAGTGGTGCATGACCGATTCTTACAACCCCAATAACGAGGAGCACAAGAGAATCAAGGTACATCTTGAAGCATTGGAGTAGTTTATCAATCTATTGGATAGTTTTACTTATCTTAATTCTTTCATTGTCCAAAGGCCGAAATTGAGCTTGGAAATGGCCTCCCTGAGGTTAGATTGACAACACAGTGCCTCGAAGCAGCCAAACAAGCTGGTTTTGAAGTAAGTGCCAAGTCCTTTTCTTCTAAAGCCATCAAGTAGTTGACTTCCCCTTGGAATTTGCATTTAAACTCTACTTGTCCATGAAGGTTGTATGGGACAAGGATCTGGCGGACGACTCACCTGTTCCATGGTACTTGCCGTTGGATACGAGTCACTTCTCGCTGAGTAGCTTCCGCCTAACAGCAGTTGGCAGACTTTTCACCAGAAATCTGGTAATATTTCTTACAACACTGTCTCTTTATTGTTTCTGATAGTTCATACCAAAACCTGCATGGAAGGCGGCGGATAATTTTGACATCCCAATTAGTTCATTATCAGAGTTAGAACAATGAACTAAAGGGCTGTTTCCCTTGAAGTATAAGATAATTTATCTCCATATAAAGTTCTGCATCACCTATACAGTTTTTGGTTTTCGGTATAAATCCTGCATAACTAATATGATCTCCATATAAAATCCTGCATAATATGATCTCCATATAACCAACGCTATGTTTGGTTTCCAGTATTGACTCTGCATAAGCTATGCAGAGTCTCATACCAGAAACCAAATGTTGTATTACCAGTTTTGGTATAACTTATATGAGAGTTTATGTAATTATTTTACTCGGGTATAATGTGAGACAAGAATACACGTAACTAACGACCCCTAAACTGTTTCTCATGATTTATTAGGTTTCGGCACTTGAATACGTGGGACTTGCTCCTAAAGGTAGTCAAAGGGTTCAAGCTTTCTTAGAGAAAGCTGCAGAAGGTCTTGTCGGTGGTGCCAAGTAAGATTATGACTCTCCCTCGTAAATATTATGTAGTCGACTAGTTTCATATGCAGTAATATTGAATATATGATTAACATCTTTAACCTGTTGTTTCAGGAAAGGGATTTTCACACCAATGTACTTCTTCGTGGTTCGCAAGCCCATTTCAGACTCTCAGTAATATGGAGTTTAGTCACTTAGCTTTTTGCTGTAGTTAGCAAATCCTTTAAGATTCTGCGCACAGAACTTTACACATTGAATATGACCGCACAGAGCTAATTAAGGTGACTACAATTTTTGGAGGGCTTTGTGGGTGGGTTTTGTTGGGGAGGGGGGGGGGGGTTATTTTTCTGTGTTGCCTGTCTGACACAATTTGATTTCATGTCTTGCTATTTTTGCCATTGATGTCCTTGTTCTAAGATATATGCCTATTGACATGCTCATAAAGGTGGACATTTGCTAATATATGGTGTTTCAGGTAAACAAACTTATTTCTTTGGACTTATCAAAGATGACAATTGTTTGTTTTTTGTGAATACATCGTCTTCTTAAACACTGAAATCTACAAACTTTTATATTCTCTTGTTGCAAACAGTTTGCATCTATGTGAGTAAACTATATCTGTTTATCGGGCGGGTTGGGACTGGCTGAACGAGAAAAACTTCAGCCCGTTCGGTTAGCGGGTAGGCTGTTTAGCGGACTGGGGCGGGTTGGGAAATTTTGGGGGTTTAAGGTCCGTTCGGGTTTGGACGGGCTGATCTAATGTATTTTTTTGAGCAAATATCGTTTGTAGCCCATCGGGCCAAACATATATTATGCGGTAGCCACAAGTTGACTCACATAATTCATAGCCTAAAAACAATAACAACTAGTAGGAGTTTGCCTTCCATCCTATCTTTCTTCCTTACTATCTTTCTTCTCTCTCACGCCAGCAATCCATGATTGTGAGGACATGGATTCTTTTCTCTCTCTCTTTTTTTAAAAAGCCTCTTTGGTTTCTCTCGTCTCCTTATTATTGTATTTCTGGGTTTGGATCCTTTATTCGGTTTTGGAAAATCTAGAAGCCATTGTAATTTTCATCTTATATTTTAATTCTTGTTTGCAATTCATGATTTTGTCCTATATCTAGGTTTTGAATACAAATACGTTATGATCCTAATTTATTGCCCTCACAAACTTATGATCATGGATCTATTATAGTTAATACAACATGCATTATGTTGTGGACCACACATTTGAAATGCTAACGAGCTATGAGAATGTTGTGTTTTGCAGAATACTATGTTGGATCTGATGATCTGTGCTTTTTTTTTTTCAATTTCAATTTTGTGTTGTTTTTTTTAAATCTCCATTAATTTGTATTTTGTGACATAATTAATTGATTGATTCACAATTGTTACTGTTTTTATAATAATGTGGTTACCTTTTCGACGATTGTGAGGCCATGGACGCCGGTGTCCTTGTCGTTGACGAAGCAACTTTGCCAACCATGACTCTCGTGGCCTTGTCTTCTTTCTTTGTTTTTTTTTATAGTTTCTGTGAATATGTATTTAACATTTTGAAGATCTTTGCCTGAAACTTTAAAACTCCGGCGAACTTGTTACCATTTTCGGCAATTGGAGGCCATGGATGCCGGTGTCTCATCTCTTTGTGAGAGGAAGATGAGATGAGATAACAATGCATAAAGTTGAAATATATACTAAATAGATTGCCACTATACAAAAATTATACAAAATAGACTATCATTATACAGTTTATATACAATAGATAGACAAAAATAGATTATCATTATACAGAAAATATACAAAATAAACCGTCATTATACAAAATAGACTGTCACTATACAAAAATATACAAAATAGACTGTTGCTATACAAAAATTATATAAAATTGACCGTCATTATAGAAAATAGATTGTTACTATACAAAAAATATATGTTTTAGACTATCACTATGCAAACTAGACTGCTACTATACAAAATAGACTGTTACTATGCAAAAAATATATAAAAATAGACTGTTATTATACAAAAAATAGACATTTCGTATATGACTTGCATTACTTATTTCATTCAATTATTAGCTAATACTTATTAGATCCAGAAGTACAACATAAAATTTAGAAAGGCAAAAAAGGGTCACTTTATCACGCTAGGTAGGGATCGAACCTGCGACCTTCAACTTAGGAAATAGACACTCTTTCCACTGAGCTAACATTCACTTGTGTTATTAAGCTCTTTCTTTTCCGCTACAATATTTAATATGTTTGGGCCGAAGGTCCATTTTCAGTAATTGGGACAAAACATGGACTATTAAAAATTTGAGGGGCTATAGATGGTAGTTTTCTCTATTTCTTTTTTTAGAAAATTAAATTTTATTTTTCTTATTCAATTTTATTGATACTTAAGTATTTGCAAACTTTTAAGGGTCAGAATTAAACTTTAAACCAATAGACAATGTTATTGATAATTTGTATTTTAAAATTATGAAATTGAAATTAGAAAGTAAGTGGCTACAAAAAATTATTTAATAAGACCAATAGACAATATGTATGGAACAAATTCCGAAGGCTTTCATTTTATATTCTTAATACTTCAAGTTAATTTGTAAGTTCTTTTTGATTTTTTTTTTATTTTGAACTTGCAAATTAAAAGTTTACAACAACTATAAAAATAAGAAATAGTACACCACATATTTTGCATCATTTTTTGTAAGTTTTTCCATGTCAACATGAGGTTCTAGGTTTCCGATATTGGTTGAATCGGAACCATGGACCATTATATCTCCAATTTCTTGGTCCTCCTCTTTGTTTACTCGGCACGCCCTTGATTTCGATGTCATGGTCTTATCCAATCTCTGAAGCACACTAGAATTTCAAAGTGTTGATATCCAATGAATGACGGGTATTCCTTAGATGCTGTTTTGCTTCTGATTGTTAAAATCGACACATTTAGCATGTCTTGAGCCATGGCCGAAAGAACAGGAAATTGATTTGAGTTGCTCTTCCACCAACTCAGCGGTAGAAAATCCTTTGTGAGGGGCTCTAGTGACTTTTGCAAGTAGAATTGTAGTTCATAATATTCTTGCTACTGGTTTGGTGATGCTCTCCTAGCGTAGACCAAATAAGATAATCTTGAACACAATCATCATCGTCCATAGATGTTCCAGACGTTGAAGGATTAGTTGAAGGGGTATTTGCATCTACAACCGAAGAAGCATCAACAATGTTAGCATAATTTTTAACCCCCAGTACTCGGGTTACCCTTTTGTTGCCCATATGCCTCATATACTTCCCATTCAAGAGGGTATTTCTCTTACATATGCCTACGAAGTTTACCCGTTCCCCTTCCCTTACCGAGTTCATGTTTATAATGTTCACTACAAATTTTACATAGTTTTTTTGATTTTCCAGTCTTTCAAAAAACATCCAACATTCTCTTCCATATGCCTACGAAGTTGACCCGTTCCCCCTCCCTTATCGGGCTCATGTTTATAATGTTCACTATAAATTTTATATTTTACATAATTTTTTTGATCTTCTGGTCTTTCAAAAAATATCCAACACTTACTTCTTAATCGTCAATTCTTCTTAATAGGAGAGGAGGCCTACTTGTTCCATCCCTAATATTTTGAGTTTGACTAGCATTACCAGGTATATGTGGTGGTATTTCAAGATTATTGGGTGATTGAATATCATCTAACATATCATCTAAATCATCATTTATACAAAAAAGTTCTTGCATTGGCTCATAATCTACATTTATATTTTCAAATGAACTTTTAGAAATATGTGTAAAGCTACTAAAAGAACCAACATACCTCTTGATCTTTTGGAAGTTTTCTTGCTACCATCTCCACTAGTGCACACTTTTTTGGCCGCTCTAAGTAAATTAATTATGTAAAGTAAACTAAGAAATTAGATTAATAATTTTAAATATTAAAATAAGTGTACACCAAATAAGAGAAAGAGATGGAACGAGTGCATCCGGATATCAGGATTCCGGATGCCGCACTAATTTTGAATTTTGACATAAAAAATCAAACTTTAATATATAAAAAGAAACTTGATGCCTGATACTTGATACTTGATACCACACTTTACTAAATACTTGATATTTGATAATAATAATTTTATAATGACTAAACTAAATGATTGATGAAACTTGAAATAATAAATAATTGAGAATTTGAGATTTAATAATTTAAGAACTATAATATCAAGGGAGAATTTGGGACTTGAGAGAGAGAGAGTAGTAAGAGTGTGAATTGTGAGAAAAAATAAAGAAGGGGGACTATTTATAGATTTTAAAGGGTTAAAAATATAATTTTTAATTATTAGGGGTGGAAGGGCTATATTTTTAATGGAGGGGAGGGGGATGCAAAATGACCATTTTTGCAAAATCTGGCTGTTCCCCAACGGTCATTTTCCAATTTGACTGTTGGCAACAGTCCAATTAATTTAAAACATAAAATAAAATTAACCAACGATAATTGGGATGGGTTGCAGCCCGTCAACAACCCGTTAATGAGTCACTGGCTAAAAGAATTTTCCAGGATTATAAGGTACAATAATAAAGGTCTCCCACGCTCGGGTGGAGCCAACACTGGTGGATTCGACAGATATTCTTTTATTTTGTCGAAAGCTTCTTGGCACTCAT
Organism: Nicotiana noctiflora; assembly: GCA_032618575.1. Lineage (NCBI taxonomy): Eukaryota > Viridiplantae > Streptophyta > Magnoliopsida > Solanales > Solanaceae > Nicotiana > Nicotiana noctiflora. The sequence goes on from JASVEL010001821.1 coordinate 69,254, forward strand.
CCGTCCATCTGATTGCCGCATATTCCTTCAACAACCTAAATATGGGCTCGCACATGGTGGTAAACTGAGGAATGAACCTGCTGATGTAATTCCATATTCCTAGACTACTCATGACCTCCTTCTTGGTTCTAGGAGGGGCAAATCCTAAATATACTTTATCTTTGTTGGATCAAGATCGATTCCCCTCCAACTCACTTTAAACCCCAAAAGTTTCCCATATGGAACTCCGAATGCACATTTAGCTGGATTCAACTTCAAGTCATACTTACACAGACGCTCAAAGAACTTTCTCAGATCCCGCACATGGTCATCTTGCATTCTGGATTTGATAATCACATCATTCACATATACCTCAATTTCCTGGTATATCATGTTGTGAAAGATTGCAGTTATAGCTCTCATGTAAGTTTCCCTAGATTCCTAAACCAAACGGCATGACCCTATAATAGTAGATGCACCAGGGTGTGGTGAAAGTCGTCTTTTCTACGTCTTCTTCATCCATCAGAACCTGGTGATACCCAGCATAACAATCTGCGAAAGACTCTATCTCGTGTATGGCACAGTTGTCAACAAGAATGTGGATGTTTGGCAATGGAAAGTTGTCCTTGGGGCTTGCTTTGTTCAAATCCTGATAATCAATACATACCCGGGTTTTCCATCTTTCTTTGGCGCTGAGACCACATTAGCCAATCATGTGGTGTATCGGACCACTCGGATCACACCAACTTTTAACTGTTTGGTGACTTCTTCTTTGACCTTATCACTGATGTCTGTTTTAAATTTTCTCTACTTTTATTGGACAGGTGGATAACCGGGATAAGTTGGCAATTTCTGTACTACTCAGTCCTGACATATCATTATAGGACCAAGCAAACACGTCTTTAAATTTGAACAAAAGATGGATCAATGCATCTCTAGTTCTTTCATCAGCGTGGATGCTTATCATGGTCTCCTGGACCTGTTTCGGACTACCCAAATTAACTAGCTCGATTTCATTTAAGTTTGACTTAGGCTTATTCTCAAATTGTTCCAGTTCTCGATTTATTTTCCTAAACGCCTCATTTTCATCATATTCTGGTTCTTGATTCATTATTTCACAGTTATACAGCGTGTTAGGATCTGGGCATAAAGTCCGCAAGTATGTCATATTGTTTAAGCAGCATTATTAGAACTGAAAAGAGTGAGATAAGAAAATAACAAAAATCAGAAAGAATAATGGAAAGAGATTCATAGACGATGAAATATTGATTTCATTTCATTGAATTTGATGATAAGAGGATTTAAAATATTGGCTTCTCCTCCCATGTTGTTAGTTGTTTGCTATTTTATTTTCGTTGTATATTTATAACTGCACAAGTTTATGTGGTGTCCAGTCTAGCCTCGTCGCTACTTCGCCGGGTTTAGGCTAGACACTTACCAACACATGGGGTTGGCTGTGCCGATGCTACACTTCTGTGCATTTTTGCACAGGTCCAGGTTTTGAGGAGCAACAATAGCAGTAATTCGGGAGCAAGCTATCATTTTCACGAGACCGAGATAGCCTTGCAGGCTTCCGCAGGCCCGACGTCTCTTCTTTATGTTCTCTTTTAATCTTTTCATTTAACTCTGGTTTTTTTCTAATTTTATTTTTGGCATTTGAATCTATGTACTTGGCATTTTGTCATTACAATTGATAGAATTTTCCTCAATACATATTGGTTACCCTTCCGTTAATACTTTTCATTATTTGACCAAATAGCTTGGTCCAATATAGCATGGTAATGAATGTCACGGACTTTTAAGGAGTTTGTTTAACACTAAATTTAAATAAATAAAAAACTTGCGTCATTTGTCTTTGTAGATCAATCCTATCTATTGAATATTTCAACTTTTACCTGCTTCACCTAACAAATGAAAATAATAATAATAACAATAATAATAATGATATTTTACGTTTAATTTTTTCACCAAAAAACAAACATTTTACTTTCAATTAAAAGCAAGGAAAATTATTTCTTAGATATTTCACAAACGTTACTCCGTGTAACCCCTGCGCTGATAATTTTTATGGGATGAAAATCATTTACCCTCCCCAATTTTGTATTAAAAATCAAATCCGTCCCTTAACTTTGAACAATAATTATTCTCCCCTCTTTATCCTACACAATACCTTTTTTGTCCTTGAATTTTTAATTTCCTCCTCAATTCAATATTTTTTTATTATATGAATTTTTTTATGTTTTTAGCTATAATTTAAATTATGTAATATTATTATTAAAAAAAATCATATAATAAAAAATATTGAATTGACGAGGAATTGAAAATTTAAGGGCAAAAAAGGTATTGTATAGGGAAAAAGGGAGAGAATGATTATCGTTTAAAGTTGAGTAGGAGTTTGATTTTTAACACAAATTTAAGGAGGGTAAATGATTTTTACCCAAAAAAAAAAAAAGAATGATTATACGGAGTAACGTATGTGAAATATCTAAGAAATAATTTTCCTTCTAGGATTAAATTATTGTGTCCATGCTAGCACTTCTCCACTATTCGTAGCCCTAGCCCCTACGCTTTTAATTGAAGTAAAATGTTTGTTTTTTTGGTGAAAAAATTAAAATAAAAATATTATTGTTATATTCATTTGTTAGGTGAAGCAGGTAAAAGTTGAAATATTCAATAGATAGGATTGATCTACACAGACAAATGACGAAATTTTTTTTTTTTAATTTTTTTTATAGTTATCTTTAATTTTTATGCAATATTATCTATTTATAAATATTTACCGTAATTATATTATTTAATAAAATATTTAAAATTAAATACACATGGAACTTATATCCTATGCCTCGAGGCTTATGCCTTGCTGAGGCACACTTCGCCTTACGCCCACGCTTATGCTTTTTAGAACACTGATTTTAACAGAATGTTTTCTTTAATTGAACTCTAAAACTGGTTTATAAAGCAAGTATAACAAATATTTAATTAGTTATTCGCAATTTATGGAAAACGGAATATTAGATCTATAAAAAACTGGAGGCTCTCTTATTAATAAGCGTTTTATGAAAGATACAATAATAATTGAAACAGAATGTAAAAAATATCGTAACAAAACTTATACGTATTTAGCATGTTTGTCCAAACTCTTAAAATCAACTTATTTTGAAGTGTTTTTGTCAAAATTATTTTTCAAAAACACTTTTAGTTAGAAGAAGTCTGAATTTAACTAATTAATTTAAAAAAAAGTTAAGCGGCAATTCAACTATATTATTTATAAAAATATGAATATAATATTAGATTACAAAAATAATCTTTTAATGTTAAGCATAAAATTCATAATAAAATAATATAATAAGAATTCTAGACATTAGCCTTGTAATTTTATTACTTTTAGGATATACTTTTAAAAGAATTCCTATTACTAATTTAATAAAAATTATGTATTATATTATCCAAATCTATTTAAAAGCAGGCGAGCCCATATATGATTATAAGAACATAAATATGATATTGATAAACCAAAATTGCTCTAAAATATTAAACAGAATAATTCATAAGGAAAGGATATACCTGTAATAATTTATTTTTGGGACTACAATAGTTTCTCTGTAATTTTTTTTAATATACAAGATTTTAAAAATTTTACAATCTTGTCTATTGAACTCTTATTAAATATATGTAGGAAGGTTTAATAAAATCAATTTCATAAGAATCCTCCATATTGGTAATACATTATCACTCTATAATGTCCAATTCCAAAAAAAAAAATTAATACTAAACGAACTGCATAAAGCATTGAAATTGAGAAAATAACTCCCACAAAAATATATTATTATATTATATTTGAACTATTTTTCTACTCAAATAAATTTTTTTATCAATTGTGTAATATAGAAAATTATACCCAATTATTAAAGAACAACTAAGAAATTTTTTAAGAATATAAATGTGTGAAAAAAGAAAGAAAAATATTGGTAAGAGCTAATACTATTAATGATTTTGCAAACATAAATATCTAAAAGTGGAATATTATCGATCTTTTTACTCTTTAAAAATAAATTTTACGGTGGATAAAATTATAATCAAGGTTAGATATTCAAAAAATGAGATGAACTAATATTTAGAATCTAAATCAACATCAAATAAATTATATTTTATGTTCAAACCAGATAATCAAATCTTTCCCATTAATTATTTAGCAAGAAAATCCAATTAATTATTTTTTAAATTCATCATATGAGTAAAATAATTTTTCAAATTAAAAGAAAAATTCAGTGTACATAAATTTATTCCATAAAAAGAGTGTTAGAGATTCAAAAAAAAGTCACTAAGTAAAAAAATTAGTATCATATTAAGAAGGTCATAAAAATATTTGATAAAGCACAATCAAACCTAAATTCTGAACAAGAATAAGATTTCAAGACTATATTATAAAAAATGGACTCTTATATAGTAGGATTATCCTTTGTACATGCCTCCGGTGAAATCGAAAAAATATTTCTATGTCATGCATTACTTGCAAATGTCATATCAAGGAGCATGATATTGTTAGTAATAAGAACAAGTGGTGTACCGATAACGAATTTATTATATGGTCGTACAACCCCCTTTAGATTTGATATACTTCTTTAAATAACTGAAATAACCATCATAAAATATCAAATCAAAGTGATAGTACCAAATTTATAAGGAATGCAAAAGTGATAATATGGGATGAATCACTTTTGGCTAAGCGTCAAACGATCGAAACAATTGCCTAGAGTTTTAGAAATACATTGGATACAGATGAACCGTTTGGTGGAAAGTAATAGTTTATGAGGTGATTTCTGTCAGTACGATTAGTAGTTCCAAAATTGACCAAAGTAGAAACTGTAAAAGATAGCTTGCCAAAATTGTATTTATAACCTCAAATGAAATATTCAAATGACAAGAAATATAAAAGTAAGAACAAATCTAACATTTAGTGACTTCTTACTTCGTGTCGGAAAAGAATAAGAGCATCCAGTAAAAGATGATTTGGTTCTTCTAGAACACTTGGTTATCAACGGTTATAGTAGTGCATTTAAATTAAAACGCAACTTGTGCAAATTACTTGGTAGAAATTAAAGAGCTATCTTAGCTAGCAAAAACGAATATATTGATCAACTAATTAAAATGTTGATTGCTAGATTTTATGGTAAAAGTATAATATTTTTCAGTCTTGACTCAACAGAAGACGATACCAATAATAACTACTAAGAAGAATACTTAAAAACTTTCATACCAAATAACCTTCTATCGTACATGTTTGTTGTCAAGTTCATTATTTTTCACATATGTTAGTATCACCACATATATAATAATTAAGATCACGTTTGGATTGGCTTATTTCAAGTATTGCTAAGCCAAAATAGCTTTTAAGACATTTTCTAGAGTTTGAAAAAAGTAAAAAAAAAACTTTTAAGCACTTGCTTGTAAGCTAATATAAAAAACAAGCTAAAACCCAAAAACTAAAAATGCAAACTTATACCTTAAAAGCTATTATGGCTTAAAGCTACTTAAAATAAGCCCATCCAAACGGACTCTAAGTTAAAATTGATCTTCTGTTGCATATATGTTAATTTTGAAGAAAAATATGTATGTCATGCTATTGAAAACTTAGATATGCAGAAATACTTATATAATAGTAAACATATGGTATATAGAGGTTTTGACAACAACGTTATACATGCAGAACTTATGATACTGGTCAATGTGCTTCTAAATATGTGTTTATCCCCGAATTCAATTTTCGTCTTCCAAAACTAAAGAATATCCTTTAAAATTTGTGTGAAAATATTTTTAGTATATTTATATTTTATAGTTTTAATAAATAAAGCACAAAGACAACATCCTAAATATTGAACTACATTTACCACAATATATTTTCTTATGAATAACTATATGTTGCACTTTCAAGAGAGATCAATATCGACAACAAAAGTTCTGGTTATAGCAGAGTAACCAAAGCATTAGTAGAAAATATATACAAAAAAATACCGTCTATAAAGAAGTATTCGATAAGATACCATCACATTAGATGCGTTTACTACAATACATAATTACATATGTAATATGACTAAAATTGTTCATTTATGTAAGTTATGATGATATCCTTTAATTTTGAATTCACGTATTATGCTAATGTAATAATATTTTTCGGCATTTAGATGATTGTTGTATTATATATAAAATATTTTTCATTAATTAAATTTATTATTCCTTCATATAATAAATATTAAAACCATCATATGTCATTATTAACGTGCAACACACGTTTATAAATACTAGTATTTAGCTAAACATTTAAAAACCATTTTTAAGAATACTTTTTTAATAAATATACTTTAGGGAAAAACTATCTTTTTTTAGTTTTTCAAAAACAGCTTAAAAACTTCTAATTCTACTCAAAAACATATTTTTTTCTCTTAAAAATTTGATCAAATATCTCAACTTATAAAATAAAAAATACTTTTAATTTGGAGAAGCTCGACACTATCAAGTAGATGCCAAAAACTTCATGACCACCCAAAAGAAAAAGAGAAAATAATGCTGTACCTTTACGCTAGTCATTTAGGGGGAAGAAATATATATCCTCCATAATTTTATGAGGTCCCGTTGAGTTTAAAAAACTATTAAATAATGTATATTTATACTAATACAGTTAAATCTCTCTATAATATTATTTTCATATAATAACACTTTATTATAAAAGTCAAAGTTTTTTGTGACCGCAATTAACTATAACATCAAAAAATATCGTGTGGATTTTTATGTCATATGTATTAACTCCTATAAAATCACATCACTTGCAACAAACTATATTAAAATTACAAATTTTTAAAATACTTTAGTTCCCGTTTGACAGTAAGTTTTGTCAAAATAAATTTGAGATTTATTTTTAAAATTCATGTTTGGACATAAATTTTACTCATATTTTGGCCAAATCCCAAATCAAAAATTTCAAATTCCAAATTCAGCTATTGGGCTGAATTAGGACCAAAATCTCAAAACTTGAGAATTATATAGTACATATTTTTTCATAATAAAATTGAAAAATATATTTTGAAAACGTATGTCCAAACATATATTTATTTTCAAACCAAACTTTATCCAAATCAAATTTTTAAAATATATTAATTTATGACAAATCGCTAACTTAATATATCCGTCTTTGTTATAAAAAGAAAGTATTCTATTAACTAAACATTATTTGTATAGTTTTATTTGCCCGACACACTGTTTAGCAATTTCAGAAAATTATTTGGCAACCTAAAACTTTGTTGGTGCTAGCTTATATTTTACACCTTTAATGTATCTATTTTGCTTTACAATCTATTTGGATCATTGTTTTCCGTCATTTTATAATGTCTTGTATTGTACTGCATCGTATTATATCATATCATTTTATGAAAATAATGTTTAAATAGATTGTGTTATTTGTCATTATTAAAAATTATGTTATTTGTCATTATTAAATAATATTTTACTGTTTGGTACGACATAATATAAGTTTACTAAAATAACCTCAATTATTTAAATATTGAATTTATCAAAAATTATATATAAAATAAAATTTTAAAAATAAAGAAGGCAAAACACCTTAAGAAAGGAGAACAGTAGAGCCAAAACAAAAGAACACAACTAATTAAAATTGAGATAAAATCAAATTAGGAAAAAAAGTAAAATAGAAAGCGGCAAAACACTTTTAATTGCCGACACAAGTATTGAAATAAAAAAGTAGGTTAAAAGTTGAAGATTCGAAATTAAAATAAAGTAGAATAAATGGTAAACTAGAATTGTATACTAATAAATTAGGACATAATTAGAAAAAAAAATAAAAAACCATCCCACCCTACCAAATTATTTGTTTAAAAAAACAATTTTTTTATAAATTTAATAATATAATACAATCAATTTTAATGAAACAATAAAAAAAATTTAAAATACAATATAAGATACAGAAACAACCATCCCAAAAAGCTGTAAATAAAGAAACGAAAGCATATCAAAGAAGATCTAAATTAGTTACAAACGATTGAAATATAAGAACTATCGAATATTTCATGTAAAACCAAGCTTTGGCTTAATATAATTGATTTCTCGGACCAAAAAAAAAAAAAATGATTTCTCGAACTTTCTACACTCCAGGTTAGGGTAAATACATCAGATTAATAGATCTATAACATGAACTTGTCTCACTTAATCAAGGTTAGGTAGTAACATATTTTCACCTATTAAAGCACGCAATCTGAGCTCTTATCTGGACCTTGGAATTCCAGATAAGATTCTCTGGCTCACAATAGAAAATTAACAAAAAATAGACCAAAACAAAAACAAAAATTGAATAAACTGACAGAAAGAAAACACAGCAAAACAATCGTAGAGTGAATTAATTAGATAAATCTCGTCATTCAAAAATTGGTGATATAAATCGTTAAACAACAGTACAAAGAATGAGTTCAGTGCTATCAATCCCAGTCTTTGAAACAACCGCACCAAATCGAACCCCAGACACGTCTTCACTGCCGGAAACGCCAATCTGGTGGTTGTGGTGGTGGTGGCCGCCGAAGAATTGGAAGTTGTGAAAATCGCTATGGTTATCTTCCTCGTGTTTGCAGTTGCTAGGAGGATGGTAATACATACGCGATGTTTGAGGACAGTGAGAGTTGAATCTCGCCACTATTCTCGTCGCCGCATCCAGCAACTCGACGTACTTCCCCATTTTCCGGTATTGCAAAAAAAACGAATTAAGGGAAGTATGAAAGAAAAACGAGGAAGAAAGAGAATGTGTTAGAAAGCGTCCCAAATATCGGAGCCCATAAAATCTGGGGAAGAAGATTGAAATTCTTTGCTTGAGGAATTTGAGAGGCGTGTAAGGGGATATTTATATACTGGGGTTTGGGGTTTTCTTTTTACTTTTCTTTTCGGTGGCTTTCGGTTACGAGTTAAATATGCGCTAGGGTATTTAATAGTTATTTGCACCAAAGTCCATTGACTTTGCCTTATTGTCATTTAGTGCCTACCAAGTTTCAGAAAATACTCTTCTAACACTTATAAACTTACAACAATAGCTTATTCGGCAAAGCTTCTTTTTGGCCAAAATTATTATTATTATTTTTCAAAGCTAAGATGTTTGAATAATTTTTTAGAAGGAAAAAAATATTTTTGTGTGGAAGCAGAAACAAATTTTGAGAAGCAAGAAAAAAAAACTTCTCTTCAAAAGCATTTTTAAAAAAAAAATATTTAAAAGCTTAACAAACATTAATCATTGCTCAAAAATATTTTTTAAATTAATTAGTCGAATATAAATTTTATCTGATAAAATTACTTTTTTGACAAGCAATTTTTCAATATAAACTGATTTTGAATGGAGAAAATAGGACTCATTCATAGTCGATGCAACATTTGAACGCTTGAACCAAAAAAAAAAAAAATTGAACGCCTCAAAAGTCTGAAAGGTTAAAGTCTCAAGGAACATATTATTCTAGATGGGCCATTCTATGAATAATGAAAGAATATACTTCACATGTTATCCCTCTGACGTAATTAACTAGTATTAATATATGTGCATTGTACGTATATATTACGTCAATTATTATCAAATATATACAAGATGAAAAAATTATTAAAAATATCAATCGAAGTAAAAAATAAAAATAATATGTTTAAATAATAAAAATTAATTTACATGGACAAAACAGTTAAATTAATGTATTTCTAACATGCAAAAGATGATGAATTTAGTTGGATTAGTTAAATAGTATTTGTAATGATAAATAACTTATTGTATCCAAAATAAATATGTATTTCACCTAACATTTTTTTTATAAATGTTACATTCATAATGTTATTACATAAGAAGATAATAAATTTTAAAAACTTTATGCTAATTCCAATCGTGTAACGAATCAATCAATTTTTTAATTTTCTGAAAAACAAAAAAAAATTTAATATCAAAATTCTAAAATTGATATTTTATGTTGAAAATTAGGTTAATCTACTTTTATAACAAAATAGATTAAAAGTTTAAAAAGTTATATGCTATTTACTTTCATTCTTTATCTTTTTCTCATATTTTTCACTCATATTTTATCGGTAATAAATATTTTGTATTTGTCAAGACCCAATTCTCCCTCCGTAAGATGTCGTACGGCATCGACTAGACTGGGTAAGCCTAATAATCGAGGAAACTCAAAATAAAAATAGAATCAACAACTAAATTTCAATAGATAATTATGTAACGGAAAAATGCCGCTTGACATGTACAAGTAAACCTGCACTCGAGTATAAACAGTATTTCTAAAATCTGGTAGTCACAAGTCACAAGCTCTAAAATTTGTCGAACTGTTTCTATACATTAGTAACTAGAAAAAATAAAGGAGGAATAACATAAAAGGGATATATGGGGACTCTGAGGTCTGCGGATGCGAGCAAATGTACCTTGAAGTCTCTGGAGCAGCAACAAGTATGCAACTAATAGCGGAGCTGGTAGGAGGTACCTAGATCGACACACAAAATATGTGCAGAAGAGTAGCATGGGTACACCACAACGATACCCAATAAGTGCTAAGCCTAACCTCGGTAGAGTAGTGACGAGTTCAGGTCACGGACCTACTGGTATATAATAAGTGAGACAAAATATATACTAATGTGAAAAGACTCAGAATATAACAAGAAGAATTCTACAGAAAATAACAACACAACACATAGAGATAAACAAGAGGGGCGCTATCGTCTTGTAGTCCTGAAAGTAAATGTTAATCAGGGGATCTCCCAAGATACCGCCTCGTAGTTCCAAAAGTAAATCTGCAGAGGGATCTCCCGAGGTACTGCCTCATAGTCCAAAAAGTATATATGCAGGAGAATCTCCCGAAGTACCGCCTCGTAGTCTCAAAAGTAAATATGTAGGGGGATCTGCCGAGGTACCGCCTCGTAGTCCCAAAAGTAAACACACAGCTCGAAACCGATGAAAACAATAATTAACATCAAGAACTCCACAGTTTAAGACATATACAAAATCAAGAAAAAATACAAATTCAACTAAGCATGCTGTGCAGATTTTCAAATAGGCATTTAAGATACGTAGACATGCTATATTAGGCTAAACAGGATAACTACACATGTTGGTATAACTAAAATAGAATGTAACAAGTTACTACTCAGTAAAAATCAAAATTTTAAACAATTAGCCCGTGTACGCGCTCGTTACCTCGCGTACACAGTTGTAACGCCCCGTAATTTTTTTCCTAAAACTCAAATTTTGTGGTGCCGAGGTAAACTTATCTGTTAAAGATACAGACTTTTTGGGTTGAACAGTGCACTAAGGAGTTAAGGAAAATGTTGGAAGAAAAGGATATTTCAGTTCAGGAGGGTCGTTCCGCGGATCGCAGCATTATGCGGTCGCATATGCCACTGCACAACTGTGTCGGCGCTCCTATTTTTCTAATTTTTGAACCGACCACATTCCAATAAAAAACCTTTGAGGCTCATTTTAGAAGGAAAATTATATGTTTCTAGAGAGAGGGAGTGGCATAGAGTGAGAAAGGGAGTTCCTAAACTCTACCCATAGATTCCTACTCATATCTTGAAAGATTAACAAGGAAAGTGCACTAGGCCTTCATCCTAGAGGTAAGATTCTAAACCATATGTCCTAATTTCAAATTTTTTTTCTAAATTGGGTAATTAGCAAAATAATTCTTAGGTGTGGGAGTTGTTTATTTTTCATGTGTTAACAAAGGGTTTAGGAAGATTGTTCGCTAAAGATGGAAAATAATGGGTCATAGGATGATGGAATCCTCCATAGGTCTTGAAATTGTCACGACCCAAATACTTTTATTTTTTAGTAACCTTAGATTGGAACACAAGATTTGTACTTAAGAGTTTGAGTATTTAGGTACTTACCTGTGGTGGCGTCAAACGTTTTTACTAGAATATCTGATTCTAGCACAGTGGAGACAGCCTTGGAAATAATTGTGGATGATTAATTTTTCCTCCTTTTGAATGACACTGTTTGCCATTCTCCTCTGTCCATGTCACCTTGTGGTGTATTCATTGGTTTCTTACAAGTACTAACTTCTTAGGTTGATATTGGTTTCGATGAAAAATTACATTGCTCTGTAGTGTGGCCCAATATGTCATAGGATTTACATAACACACATTCCCCTTCATATATGATCGCTTGCTTATAGTCTCCGATATAAATAGATTGCAATAACGGCATAATGAGGGGTAGTTCAACACATAGTGATAGCTTCATGGATATGGATAAAGCTGTAGAAGCACCAAGAAAGCCATTCACAAGGTCTCAAGCTAAGAAAAGCAAGAAGCAAGACACGATTATTGGGCTTCAATGGGAGATTAAGAAGGTGCTAATGGGGGAAGAAGAGCTCAAAAATTATACATAGGATTTAGATATGTTCTACACTCGTTTCATGATCCAAGTCCAAGTCCAAGAGGATGTTGATTGGGGTTCAAGCACCAGCCAGGAGGGCCTAAATTAGGCGCCTAAATCAATTTGCAAAGGAGCCAACTTGGCGCCCAAGTTTCTTTATTTTATTTTCTAGTTTGTTAGGACATATTTGATGTTTTTCTAGGTAGTTAAGGTTTTGTTTTTCTTTTCATAAGATTATTGGAATTACTTTTCAAGATTGACTTGGTTTTTGTTTTCTAGAGTTTTATATTTTTCTATGGTAGTTGGACTTGTTGTCCAACGTAGTTTAGGACTTTATTTCCTTATTTTTAGGTATAATTTCATGATCCTTTCCCTATATAAAGGGGTATCTTCTTTGCCTTTAGACTTAGACTATTATCAATAAAAGTTGTGAGATTTTTCTTGCACTCTTGTGTGTGGCTACTCTTCGATTTATTCTTGAACTTTCAAGACTCAGCTTAAAGTGGTAAGATTAAACTCTTTCGAAATCTTATATCACTTCTAGGTATTCAAGAAATATGATAAGTTTAGGCTTATTGTTGTTTGTGTTATTCTAAAGGGTCGGGTTTCACAATCTATCTCTTGTTATTAATTCTCTACCAAAGGCGATTAGTTATTTGTTAGCTAATTGTTATTGTTAGGATTCAACTTCAAGGATAGACTTCTTGAATTCAAGAAACTCTTTCTTGAATTCAATCTATCTTTAATTTTCCGCCATTTTTCTTTCTTTATTTTCTTTTATCTTTCACACATTTCTTGATTTTCTGATTTTTCTTTAGTAAATTTTAAATCCACTATCGTGCTGTTATCAAGTGGTATCAGGGCATAGGCTACTCAAGATTTCAATATTGATAATATTGGGAGGCTCTTGACAAAAAAAAACCAATAAATAAATAAATAAAATGAAAACCAATCCAAAAAAAAAGTGTTATTGCTCATAATTATTTTTTGAGTTCAAGTATTATTTGGTTTCCAAGTCAAGAAAGAAAATAAGAGGAGGGGATCCTTGTTCTTTAAGATTAAGAAAATTCTTGTGGGTTTTGGGTTAATAGGTTTCATAAAATTCTTTCCTTGTTTTTTCTACTAACCAATTCCTATTCTTCCTAGGTTTGGTCATTCACTTTTCTTTCCTTTTCTAATTTCATATTCTTATCACTAAGGGTTGTGACTAGTAAGGTTTATTAATAAATTTAAAGATTAACCATCAATAGTTGCATTAAGTGGAAAAAGGCAAGAGAGGCGAGAACATCAGAGGAAAAAGCCAAATTGAGAGATTTATATTGCTTTAGTTTATAATGTCTCGTACAAGTAGTAATGATGAAAAAATGATTCTTCAAGAAACCAAAACTAAAGGACAGAATGATTTTACCTTGTAAGATATGCACCAACAATTTGAAAGATAAAATTTACAATTCCAAGAGATGAGAGGCACCATTGCTGAGCAAAATAGTATAATGGCTGAACTTAGGAGTGGAAAAAATGCTAGACCTCAAGCTAGGAGAAATGTACCCGCTCCCATTGTAAATCATGAAAACCCTATCGATGATTTTAATGATGATACTGATTTTGATAGAGTAGAAAGAGATATGAGGGGACAAAGAAGAAAACTAGAAGATGATAATAAATGTAGTATAAAGATGAAGATGCCATCTTTCAAGGGAACAAGGGATCCAGACTTGTATCTTAATTGCGAGAGAAAACTGGAAGCCATCTTTGACTGTCATAGCTATTCGGAGTGTAAGAAGGTTAATCTTGCTGCCGTTGAATTTTCTGACTATGCAACAATCTAGTGGAAAAAGCTTTCTAAGGACAGATTGCAAGAAGGACAAGCACTCGTTGCTACATGAGCTAAGATGAAGAGGGTAATGAGGAAGAGATTTGTGCCATCACACTTTCAAAGAGATCTACAACAACGTCTTCAAACTTTGAGACTAGGGTCTATGTATGTAGATGAGTACTTTAAGTCTATGGATGTCACGACCCAAAATCCACTAAGGGTCGTGGTGATGCTGGACACCGCTGTCATGCAAGCCAACTCAATTAATCGATTAACTTCTCTTTTTAATGCCTTTGAAATCTAGGACTTTTCCTAAAAAGATCACCACTTAAATTCAAATTAAATAATAAACGATTAGTACAAATCTTGCAAAGACAATCCCAGAACCTGGTGCCACAAGTGCATGAGCATCTATTGATAAGGAAAAATAAAATACAACATCCGTCTGAAATCCAATGGACATGAAATAAATACAGTATGTTGAAAGGGACTATACTAGCTATGGGTCGCCTTAGATAATGCAACTCACCTAGTCCCGGAGTCATCCGTGCTGCTACGCCCAGTAAGCTGCTAGATATGCATATACATGTGCAACAAAAATACACAAAAGTATAGTATGAGTACATAAACAACGTGTACTCAATGAGTATCTCGCATAATCTCTAAGAAGTAGATAGGAGATGGTAAATTTCGACATTTACTAGAGGTCAATTAACAATATTCTAGAAATGTAAGGACTATCATGGATTTATATAGTAGTTCTAATTCACGAAGCCAAAAAATAGGTAAACACCTTCAACGAATAATCAAGGATCTTTAAGGTTTATTCTTTATTATCTTATCAATTTATATCAAGCAACAAAGGGCAAATTACACATTTAAAACTTCTCAAGGGACAAATAACATGCGCAAATCACACCGAGGCGATGGCCCGATCCAACAGAAATGTAAATTGTGCACTGCCGAGGGTCAAACGGCTCGAATCATAGATGCATCTATTTATGCTGCCGAGGCGTTCGGCATGTTCCATAAATAAACACATACCCTTCTCGCTAATCATGCATGCGACGCAGGCACACATAAGGATACATGCTCAATCAGTCAATTAAGAACCTATCAGGGAATATTTATCCAAATAAAACCAATTCTCCTTTAACTAATTTTAATAAATGAAGTTTAATCCTTTTAGAAATTCACTTACTAATTCAATATGATTTAAGCAATTTAAGCTATCGGTGGGTTCATAAATACTCCAAGCATATTATGCTTTCGGGTCGTAATTACCCAGACAATAGCACAATAGTAGCTACGCACGAACTCTCGTCACCTCGTATGTACGTAGCCCCCACAAATAGGAGCACATAATCAATTATTTCACCTATGGGGATTATATCCTCTTACAAGGTTAGAAAAGAGACTCACCTCGCTTCAAAAATCCAAATCGACATTCCACGCCCTTTCGAAGACTCTAACTTATGCACCACGCTCCAAAACTAGCCAATGATTACACAAATATATTAATATAGACTCAATTATTCATTACAATATAATTTATAGTAATTCTAACTCTGATCGAAATGTTGACCAAAATGCCCTCGATCCCACGTGTCCGGAATCTGAAATTTTTCGAAGATAAAGATTACCCATGACCTTAGGAACCCAAATATATAATTTACTCCTAATTCCATGCTCAAATTCGTGGTGAACTCCAATTTGTCAAGTTTTCTAAGTTTTCTTCCAAAAATTCCAGCTTCCCACGATTTTCATGTCTAATTCCATGATATAATCTCGTATTTAACTTGGAAATGAGTAGGAGTAACTTACCTTGACATAGATGACGAAACCTTTTCTTGGAGCCCTCCAAAAATAACCTCAAGCCATGAAAAGTATGAGAGAAATGAACTCAACCCCGATTTTAAACAACTATTGTGCCCCAACTATTTTCGCTTCTGTGGAAATACTTCCGCTTCTGCGGTTCCGCTTTTGCGGATAATCCTCCACTTCCGAGGCTTACCCTGGCCCTAACCTTTTCCGATTCTGCGGTTTTTTCGGTTATTTGTCGGTTTTTTCTTAAATATAAGACATACACTACCAAACACATATTCCGGCAACCACTTTTTCAATGTACACTATCAAATCAACTGCCCTTTGAGAAATCTATTATTTACCAAAATATATTGACGATAATTGAATCAAATAGTGATGAATAATTTAAGGACTCAATTAAAAATATATTATTTTAAACATGAAATAGATTCTTACACTAAACAAAAGAAAACTACCAATCAAACTAGCATGTAAAGGTAAAGAACTATATTAAAAGCGTAAACTATTAATATTTACCATAAATATTTTGAAACTTTGTATATATATATATATATATATATATATATATATATATATATATATATATATATATATATATATATATATATATATATATATATATATATATATATATATATATATATATGTATGTGTGTGTGTGTGTGTGTTTAATAGTTACTCCTATAGTTGGTTTGGTTTAGTTTTTTTCTGATTAAAATCAAAACTAAACCAAATTTTATCGGTTTTTAAAATTCAAAACCAATACCAAAATCAAATCGTCAAACCAAAAAGTATCGATTTTTTTGGTCGGTATTGTTTGGTTTTCGGTTTGGTTCGTTTTTTCGGGTTTTTATGAACACCCCTAATGACAATCCATGAAGGATTTAAGTTGCTTGAAGCATATACAATTCTTGATCTTGAAGTACCACTTCCTTAGTGCAATTTGTGCACAAATGTATCTTGCTATAACTATAAGCATGATAATATGATAGCAAGAGTTTCACCTTTATGTGAAGATGTTGAACTTACGATTCTAACAAGATCATATGAAGACATTACATCTATTAAGGATGATGATTTCAAGGTGAAACAAATTTGTTCAAGTTAATATTACTGATTTGTTTATCAAATCTCTACCAAAGATCTTTTGAAGATGATGCAGTAGATTGGAGTGCAAATGCTTAAAGATGTGAATTGATGCTCTCATTAGGGGGAATTAATGCACGTTGCACTCTTTTTACCTCACAAGGTTTTGTTCCACTGAGTTTTTCTTGTAAGGTTTTTAACGAGACAACCAAAAGACATATTATTAGTTATGTGTATTTTTTTTTCCTTTTTTAGAATATTTTTTCTATTGGATTTTATTTTAGTTAAGGTTTTAACGAGGCACATTATGTGTTGAATAGACATTCAAGGTGGAGTGTTATAAATAGAATTATATTTATGGTGAATATCTATATTTAGAAAGATTCTAGGGTTCATTGTTTGGTGGTTAAGTCACACTCTCCCTATAAATAGAGGGTTCTATTGTATTGTAATTTACCTCAAACCAATAACAATTCTCTCTCCCTACTTTTCTCTGCAATGTTCTTCTTCTTTTATTGTTCCATGATATGTAAGAAATTATAGTAATGTTACATAACAACAACAAGAACAACCTAGTATAATCCCACTTAGTGGAGTCTGGGGAGGGTAGTGTGTATGCAGACCTTACCCTTACCCTGGGGTAAAGAGACTGTTTCCAAATAGACCTCCAACATCCTTCCCTCCAAGAACTTCTCACCTTACTCTTAGGGAGACTCGAACTCAACTTCTTGGTTGGAAGTAGGAGTTACTTACCACATAATGTAATTAATGAAGGATTTATATAAAGTAGAATTTAAATTTTAAGTCAATATTAGGTTTCACGCATAAACGCATACTCCTAACTTGAGGTAAAAGTGCTCGAGATTTTTACTATAAAAAATAAAAATTCCAAAACCTAAACCAAGGTGGAAGTGCTCGAAAAATTTACCGAGAATATTTATAAATAATTAATAAATTTTGTACCTACATAATTATAAAGATTTAGTAATATTTTTCTTACAGGGAATCGATCGATTAGTTATATTATTTTTTAGTAAAGTGTCCTAAACCTAAAAAGAGGTCAAAGCACTCGAAGTTTTATAACTTATATTAAATAAAATAAAAAAACTTCTAAACCTAAAAGGAATTGAATGTACTCAAAACTTAATTGGTGAATGTATGACAAACAAAAGGACTCCCAGAGCGTAAAAGTAGTAAAAGTAACAGCTTTTTTGAAACACGTCCCAAAATATTGTGTTTTTCCATTGTTATTATTTTTCTTTTACTAATTTGTTATATTACACGGTTTAAATAGGAAAATATTTAATACATAAATTTAATTGATAAAAGTAATTAAATTTAATTGATGCTTTTAATATAGAATAGATAGATATATAGATGGAGTAATATTCTTCACATGCTTACACCTTAGATTGTCTATCATATACGCTTCAAAAGATTCTTAATATTTTCCTTTAGATGTCTAGGAACACTTTATATTATATAATCATATTCTATAATTAAAAGTTCGTTCACTTAAAATGTCAGCATGTCATATGCTATTTTATTTAGACAATTAAAGCAATTTGTATACTTCATTTGATCCAAGTCGATTTTTGTACTTTTTGTTCCAATTTATTTGGCAATTTGCAATTCCTTTTTATTTTCCTTGGTGTGCTTTGTATTTTCCGTGGCCTTTGGTCACAACTCATCACAAGTTAGGTATGCGCTAGGTAAAGGTTATTTGCCTAATACCCAACTGGGTTGTCCTATTGTCATTTATTGCTCCAAAAATGTTATTTTTACTATAAAACAATAAAAGAAGAAGAACAATAAAAGTAGAGAGATAGGGAATTCTTATTGAATTTTGGGATGAACTACAATGGAATAGAACCCTTTATTTATAGGGAGATGACGACTTAGCCACCAAGTAATAAACCATAGAATCTCTTTAAATATAGACATTCACCATAAATAGAATTCTATTTATAACAATTTTTATTTTGTTTCTCTAAGCCAAACAAAATGGGACGTGTCTTTTTTGCCCAATCAGGACCAACCACGTCTATTTTAAACGTTGGGATTTAATAGGTAGGGGTCAAATATGATCGAAAGTATGACGGTAGAGGTTTTTATACTAAGAAACTGAAATGGATGATAGATATTACTTATTTTCGATATTAAAAAAACAATAAAAATAACATAAAGTAACACTTTTGATCTCTTATATAGTTATTGAGAAATTACGATTTTGATCATTGTAATATTTGGCTGAGCATATATTTAGATTATCTTTAGAAGTATGTTATTATCAAATATGGAGTATCAGTACAATTTTCTATAACATACCACATAAATAATTAAATAATATAATGGCTAATAATTAGATAAATTTGATAAGATTCAGAAGCTGAAGGCCCAAAAGTCCACATTTACTTAAAATTTATTTTGAAGAATAGGGCAACATTACAACTTTTCAAAGCCAACAGTACTCGTTGATTGCAATGCGAAAATAGTAACAAAAGAGAAAGTCAGATGCTTTAGCCCAATGGCATATATCTAGTAAGTATTTAATTTTGTTGGTTATTCTGAAGAAAGTGATACCTCTTGCATTAACTCCTTTTTCAAGAGTCTACGCAACCATTGAGACGAGGACTACAGGAATATATTACACCTTTAACTCAACGCTTATACATGAAGGTGGAAATTTAGTTTAATTGATTTTTTTATATTTTTGTGGTTCATAATATTTAATTTTTTCTGATATCATGATTAACTTAATTTTTTTTCTTTCTAAAGTTACCCTTTGAAGTAAACAACCTAAAGACCTATTTGGCCATAGATTTTGTCAAATTTTTTTTTTTTTTTTTGGCAAATGCATATTTGTTCATAAATTTTATTCATTTTTTAGCAAATTCACAAATCTCAAATCCCAAAACCAGCCCAAAATATTACTATTAAATTTTTTAAAAATTACCCCAAACTTTTGTATTTTATAAAGGCCCTACCATTTATTATTTTGTAACAATGTTACTTCGTCTTCTCGGTCATTTGATAGTATATTATGTAGTTTATTATAAAATTAATAATTTTGTACTAAATTTATTTATGTTCAGAACTATGATTTGGGTATTTGTGATAGTTTTTAAAACTTGTGGGTATAAGTCATGTTTCATGTTTTTTTTTTTAAATGTGAAATATATTTTGAAAACTGATGTCCAAACACATTTTCATCTTCAAACCAAACTTCACCCAAATTAAATTTTTGAAAACAAATTTTAGAATCTAAGGCCAAACGCTAGCTAAGAATATTTGCGATATTTTTATTGAACACATTAAAATTTATATGGCCAATTTTATTAATTAATACTAAAAAATTAATTTATTAATATGCATAAAAAGAGCCAAAAAAATCAATTAAAATAATTTGGAGGGACTAACAAATACAATAGAAGATCATTTTTCAGTTATGTGGATTTATGATGAAGTTTTTTGCATGTGCTTCTCTTCCTTTCCAAGAAAAAAGAAGAAAGGAAAGAATATTCCCAACGGTTTTTTGATGTGCTTCCACTATTCCAGTGGTCCAAACTCCAAAAGAGGCCACAGTACGTTTAAATTGCAAATCATCAGAATTTTTTATTTTTTTCAGAGATAAAGCTGCAGATAATATCATAATAATCTTTGTACCATATATTTTCTTATTTTTAAGTTATTATTCAATGTTGAAAAGGACTTGACAAAAGTAGGAACTCCACACCATTGGTCCTCTTCTTAGTTCTTGCATCAACTTTTGTAAGAAAAAGACAAGGCCAAGAAAAGTTCAAGTTAAGGGTTTAACGGTTGGTAGAGCAGAGGATCGAAGTAGTCAAAACTGAAATTATTGTGGTTTATTTTGTCAATAGAAAAGAGTGTAAGGGCTTCTAAGCTAAAGGACCTCCGCGCGTCATAATTGCATGCACCACCACACCACTAATTGGAATAAACATGGACGGCCCCAAATATTGTGGTATTGTAGTTATGGACGAAGCTAGGTGGAAGCAACTAATTAATTGTATCCCCTTCTTTTAAAATATTATTAAATTCCTTTAAAAAATATTTTAATAAATTTCAAAATTGTTCAAAATTATATTAGGTCACGAATATGAATTCAAAGTGTGGCATCATTACCCAAAATAACTAATCAATTGGCAGTGCCGGCTCAACCCCCAGGCAAGTAAGGCCAAAGCTTTAGGCCCCAAAAAATAGGAGGCCCAAAATTTACCTTTTTTTTTTGTATATTTATAAATTATTGTTAAATAT